>VXBJ01000649.1:0-27879 GCA_013400055.1 Nycticryphes semicollaris
CATGCCTAAAGCCCCAGCACTTGTGCCAGTTGCTGGGTGGGATGAGTGCCTGTATCTTCCCTATCTTGAAGTGCATGGGGTATGCATGTGCATTCACCAGCAAACTGTAAGATGGACCAGCTGGAGAGCAGGGGAGCAACCTGAAGTTGGGTACAACCTGAAGTATCAGATACTGTATACTTCAGGGGGAGTCCATGATGGTATGCACAGAAGCACTTGGGAGTGAAGTGCATATTTGCAATGAGCAGAAAGCCAAACCAGCCGGTGAGTAGGGGACCCATGGGGCAGGTAAGGGGGGCAGAATTTGGGCAGAGGTGCCAGGTGGACAGAGGCAGTACTGAAGGGATCTGGGAATGTGTGTGTGCATGCTTGCGAACCTGGTGTGTGTGTGCCTGCACTAGTTCCCTCATGTCTCTACCAGCCAAAGAGGAGGAAGGGGACTTGACTGTCCATGTTTTATGTTTATTATCATAAATATTTGGAAAGGACCTTTAAAAATCATTTAGTTCACCCAGTGCCCTGCCATGTACCGGAGCATTTTTCACTACATCAGATTAATCAAAGCCCTTTCCAACTTGACTGGCCATTTCCAAATGATTGCACTTCCACAGCTTCTCTGAGCAACCTCTTCTAGTGTCCCACCACAATCATAGTGAAAAATGTCTTCCTTATGTCCAAACTAAACCTACCTTCTTTCAGTTTTAAACCATTGCCCCTTCTCCTGTCACACAGGCCTTTGTAAACAGTCTTTCTCAATCTTCCTCATAAGCCCTCTTTATATATTGAAATGTCACAATAAGTGCTGTCTCTTGCCCAGGCTGAACACCCCCAACTCAGCCTTTCTCCGTAGGGAGGTGTTCCAGCCATACTTGTGGCCCTCCTTTGGACCCTTTTTTGGAAAGACAGGTGCATGTCTTTCCTGTAGTGGGGATGCCAGAGCTGGATGCAGTACTCCAGGGCTGTTTGATAACTATGCCTTAATCAGGTGCCCAAAGCTAATTCTTTCAATGCATTCAAATAAGTGACTTCTTAAAATCCCTGAATATTTGTGACACTACAGAATCACAGAATCATCACAGTTGGAAAGGACCTCTGAGATCAAGTCCAACCATACACACACCAACCCCCTCTACAATCTCAGCCACTAGAGCATCCCATTAGAACATGCCCTGAAGTGCCACATCTACATGTTTCTTAAATACTTCCAGAGATGGTGACTCAACCTGGGCAGGCTGTTCCAGTGCCTGACCACTCTTTCAGTAAAGTAATTCTTCCTAATATCTAATGTGAACCTCCCCTGCTGCAACTTCAGACTATTTTCTCTGTTCCTGTCATTGTTTGCTTGGGAGAGGAGGCCAACACCCACTTCTCTACAACCTCCTTTCAGGTAGTTGTAGAGGACAATGAGGTCTCCTCTCAGCCTTCTCCAAACTAAACATGCCCAGGTTCCCTCAGCCTCTTCTCATAGGACTTGTTCTGCAGACCCCTCACCAGCTTGGTAGCTCTCCTCTGGACATGCTCCAGCACTTCAATGTCCTTCTTGTAGTGAGGGGCCCAGAACTGAACACAGTACTCGACGTGAAGCCTCACCAATGCCAAGTACAGAGGCAAGATCACTTCCCTACTGGGATATGAGCCAGGATGCTGTTGGCTTTCTTGGCCACCTGGGCACACTGTTGGCTCATGTTAAGCCAGCTGTCCACCAGCACTCCTAGGTCCTTTTCTGCTGGGCAACTTTCCAGCCACCCTTCCCGCAGCCTGTAGCACTGCCTGGGGTTGTTGTGACCAACATACAGGATCCAGCACTTGGTCTTATTGGACTTCATACAACTGGCCTTGGCCCATCAATCCAACCTGTCCAGATCCCTCTGTAGAGCCTTCCTACCCTCCAGCAGATCAACACTAGCATCTAGTTTGGTGTCATCTGCAAACTTAATGAGGGTGCACTCAATCCCCTCATCCAGACCATCAATAAAGATATTAAACAAGACTGGCCCCAAAACTGAGCCCTGAGTGACACCACTGGTGACTGGCCACCAACAAGATTTCACCCCATTAATCACAACTCTCTGTGCACAGCCATCCAACCATTTTTTTATCCAGGGAAGAGGACACTTGTCTATGCCATGATTCGCCGTCTTCTCTAGAAGAATGCTGTGGGGAACAGTGTCAAAGGCCATACCAAACTCCAGGTTTTAGACAACATCCACAGCCTTCCCCCCATCCAGAAGGTGGGAAGAAAATAATCAGCTCATTGCTTGAAAATGCAAGGATTTTTTGAGCTGGTGTTGAAGAGACTCACTGGAACCAGGAAAGAACAGCAGGTCAGTCAGAAGCATGTGTGGTGTGGAGGAGGGAACCACATTTCCCTGGATTAATTTCCCATTGCTTCAGAAAACTAAAAATAAAGAGATCTGAGTAAGTCACCCAAGAGTTTCTTGCTGTTGGCAGTGAGAAAAAGGCTGTATGCACTGTAGCTTTGCAGTCTCTTTTCTGGACATCTTCAGAACAAGTACCTGGAACCAGAGGGGCGCATTTCTTTACTCTGACCATAAGAGGAGCCCAAGGACTCTTTTGGATGAGACATCTTGAGCACATTTTTCAGATAATTCACAGAATATCAGGGATTGGAAGGGACCTTGAAAGATCATCTAGTCCAATCCCCCTGCCGGAGCAGGAACACCTAGATCAGGTCACACAGGAATGCGTCCAGGCGGGTTTTGAATATCTCCAGAGAAGGAGACTCCACAACCTCTCTGGGCAGCCCATTCTAGTGTTGCGTCACCCTCACTGTGAAGAAGTTTTTCCTTATATTTAAGTGGAACCTCTTGTGTTCCAGCTTGTACCCATTGCCCCTTGTCCTATCATTGGCCGTCACTGAGAAGAGCCTGGCTCCATCCTCCTGACACTCACCCTTTACATATTTATAAACATTAATGAAGTCACCCCTCAGTCTCCTCTTCTCCAAGCTAAAGAGAACCAGCTCCCTCAGTCTTTCCTCATATGGGAGATATTCCATTCCCTTCATCATCTTTGTGGCTCTNCTGGAGTTGTTCTTGCCCAGATGGAAGACTCTACACTTGCCCTTGTTATATTTCATTAAATTTCTCCCTGCCCAACTCTTTAGCCTGTCCAGGTCTCGCTGGATGGCAGCACGGCCTTCTGGTGTGTCAGCCACTCCACCCAGTTTTGTGTCATCAGCAAACTTGCTGATAGTGCACTCTACTCCCTCATCCAAGTTGTTGATGAATATATTGAATAATACTGGGCCCAGTACTGATCCCTGAGGGACTCCACTAGATACAGGCCTCCAACTAGACTCCGTCCCAAAAAAATACGGAACGCTTCATGAATTTGCATTTGGATTATTCACACTTCAAGAACCTAGAAAGAAAAGGAAAGACAAGTCAGTGGACACCGAGAGGAATGCAATGGGCCTGCATTTTCCCTGGTCTGCTTTTTGTCACCAAGGTACTTATAGAATACTATGTCTTTGAGATCCCTGGACAGATTGGATTCCATTTGGGCTTTAGCTCTCCTAATTTCATTCCTAAATATGCAAACAAGGTCTTTGTATTCCTCCTAGTTATCTGTCCGTGCTTCCACCCTCTTGTGCTTTCTTTTGTGTTTGACTTTGGTCAGGAGCTTCATCAACACAAGCCTCCTGGCATTTTTGCCTAGCTTCCTTTTCATCAGGATGGAGCTTTCTTGAGCTTGGAGAATGTCATCCTTGAGTACAAAGCAGCTCTCTTCCCCCCCGCACCTCCTCTTCCCTCCCAGGGCCTTCCAAGCAGACTTGTGAGGAGGCCAGAGTCTGCTCTCCAGAACTCCAGGATTGTGAACTTGCTTTTCTCCCTGCTCCCTGCGCTGAGGTTCCTGAGCTCCATTGTGCCACTGTCTCATGGTGGCTGCATCCAAGGCTGCCTTTGAATTTGCCATCACCAGTGAGCCCCTCCTGGTTGGTGAGGGTAAGGTCCAGCAGAGCACCCCTCTTTGTTGGCTCCTCTGTCACTTGGAAGTGGAAGTTATCAGCACTGCACTGCAGGAGCCTCCTGGATTACTTATGTCCAGCGGTGTTGTCCCTTTAGCAGATAGTGGGATGGCTGAAGCTCTGCAAGGACCTGTGCTGGTCCTGTCTGCCTGTAGAAGGCCTGATCCCTTTGTTCTTCTTGGTCAGGTGGCCTTTAGCAGACATCCACTATACTTGTCACCTTTCCCTGTCCTCTCTCTAATCCTATCTTGTAAACTCTCTGCCAGCTCCTCCTTCATCCCAAGCACAGTTCCATGCAGTCTAGCTGCTCTGTGACATAAAGGGCAACTCCTCATCTGCCCATGCTGTCTTTCCTAAAGAACCTGTGTCCCTCCATTGCAAAACTCCAGTCATGGGTGCCATCCCACCACATCTCCCTGATCCCAAGAACATTGTAGCCTGCAACAGCACGCAAATCTCTCATTCCCCATGCTGCCAGCATTAGCCTACAGACACCTTGTAGGCACTTTCTTCCTTAAAGCCACACCCAAGTTATTTCAGGGGCTGCTGGAAGCAGACAACGAAGCCACAATCTGCTGAATGAACTGCCCCCGTTTCCAGCTGCCTTCACATGAAGTGTCCAGCCTCAGCTTGTCACCTGTGCTCCCCACCACCAGTGACAAAGAACAGGAGTTCCCCATGGCAATCCAGCCTCCTGTATACCGGAGTCCCAATGTCTTCATCAGCAAAGGTGCCACCCATGAAGTCAGGGGCCTCCCAGCTTCAAGGGGCCACTGTGGGAGGAAAAGGAGAGTCTGCAAGGAACAATGAGAATGAATGAAAAAGTAAGAGACAGAACAATTAACACTTTACTTGGCAGTGTGGATCTTTGCAGAAATCCTGCTAGAACCAGCACTTTATAAATACATGGTGGAGGTGTCTATAGATGATATATTCTACATTGTACTTGTTCCTGAAAAGGATGATTCAGAACAATTGAAACCTACCATCAGCAGTCAGTTAAGAGACCATTGCAAGGCAATGTAAGATGAGGTGCAGCCTGTATGGTTGATGTAACCTCCATCAGCAATCCCCACTGCATGTCTCTGGGGACCCTGGCAGAGCTGTTGCTTCTGCTGGTGGCTGGACCTTGTGCCCATTGCAGCAAGCCAAGCAGTGGGACTGCCCCAGCAGGGAGGACAGGGGCAGCCCAAGCTGATACCAGGGGAAGGCAGGGGGTGGGAGTGCCCCAGTCTTGCAACATCCACAGGGGAGCTGGGTGGAGACATGGGATGGTCCCACGGTGGAGGAGCAGCCAGGTGGTGGAGGGGGACAGGGGGGAAAATTCAAGGTTCCCTTTCCTGAAGGAGAGGGCTAGGGAAGGTGGGGCCATCCAAGCTCACTGGGACTGATGACAAGGCATGGGAGCCCCTGACTCCCCTCCCCACAAGCTGGGACCAGGTCCTTGGGAAGCTGATGGTCAAGCAGGGAGATGTTTATTATTAGGGACCCTTCCAGCACAGCTGATGGTCATGTATATAGCCATGACTGGGGGTTGTCAGCAGAAATCTGTCTGCATGTCAGCTTCACAGAAGACTGGGAATGGAGCTTGGCTCCAACCATGGCCATACAGCAGGAATTCCCCTCCCTCAGCCTCGAGTATGCTGCAGTACTGCTCTGGGATCACCCAGTCTCATACTGGGAGGAAGAAGAATGCCTCCTGTCCCATCTGAGCCCTGTCCCTTTTCAGGCCAAGTAGCACCCATCAGCTCCGGCATGAGCACTGTTGCTGAGAGTGACAGGAGGCTCAGGGTGTTTCCCCTGGTTCCAGCCCCCTCTGCCATGCATCCACAGATCCCTTCATCGTGCCAGCATCTAAGCAGAAAGGTGCTAATTAACAAAACACCCTCATTAATAATATCCTACCCGCTCAGCTAGAACTCCCCACACCACCACAAAAGAAGGCTTTGCAGTCCCTATAGCATCCAAAGTATGGCTGTGGCCTCCCATATCCTGCAGCAGCAGGTCCTTGCTCCTATATGGTCTTCGGGTTCTCACATGGCTTCACACTTCCCTCCCAGCAGCTTGGTTCTCCCAGCTGCAGCTGCCCTGACACCACAGGCTCTCTAGTTCTAGAGATACCTCAGCCCCACCCCAGCAGGTCTATTCCAGTCACCCCCCACCCAGATGACATTTGCCTAGGCTGGAGAGGTGGGGGGAGTGGGCAGCAGACAGTGGGGGGCCCAGATAGACATCCCTGCCAGAGAAGATCCCAAGACCTGAGGAGGGAGAGCCTAACGCTGGAAAGAGAGAAAGGGCAGGAGGGAGGTCCCCAAAATCAAATCAGAAGGAGAGAGGCCCAGCAAGAAAGAAGCCTCAAGGCCGGAGCAGGACAGATGAAGAACTGAAGGCAGGGAGACCAGTAGACCCCTCCAGCCAAAGCAGCCAAGAAAGGCTCCCAGGCTGCCTGCCCACATCTCAGCTCAGTCTTGGTGGTTTGCATTCCCTCCCCAAGTGTCCAGGCTCCTTTCCACCTATGCCAAGCAACAATGCATGTGGACAACATGGTCACTCTCCCTCCACGCCCTGGCTCTGGGACCCTTTTCAGGGCCTGGTATCAGTGTGGAGTGCCTCAGTACAAGGCAGACACCAACACACTGGAAAGGGATGAAGGCTAGGATGCAGGGAGGGGATTGTTCACAGGGAGGGCTTCATGCACTTGGAAAGGGCTGTAGCCTGGGATATTTAGACCTTGATGAACAAGACAAGGAGCCTGCAGGCCCAGAACACAGGGAGGCTGGATCTCCCGAGGACCCTTCTCATCCCTAGAGCTATGCAGCCATGGGTCTTTACTTCCCCAGTGGGCATCCCCTGTATCGAACCTCATGGGGCCACACCTGGCGGCTTTCCAGTCTCCATCCACTCCCAACATACAGGGGAATCTGCCTATGGCTGCTCTGAAATCAAAGCACCCGGGGCTCTCCTCCATGGGCCCCCCTGGGGTCATGAGCTCTCCTCCATGGGCACCCTGGTCTGCCTCTCCCAACAGTGCAGCACTTGGTGTAGCAGTTGATGGCCAAGGTGTCACCCTTGTCCTCTCTGCCTGCCAGATCTCTGCAGGCAGGCCCAGGATGGGCTCAGACCCACTTCCCTGCAGCATGCTGAAAAGAGCACCAGGTTCTTAACAGTTTATTAGTTTGTTGGGTTTTTTTCCAACACAGTAAATTCTCTCTACAACAACAGGTTAGTTAAATCAGTGTACATAGTGCCGTCTCATGAGTGCTGCAGCCTTGATGCCGCCATGACAAAACCAGGTTGCGCTCGGACAGGAAAATGCATTAAATTCCACTGTGACCAAGAAGAAAGGAGAACCAACACAAATCAAAAGAACAAACCATCAGGGAAAACCAAACCGACCAACAAAACCAAGGTGAGGGTCCAAAAGCGAGCACAGCCTGACCACCTCCAGGGGAACCACAGGGCACTGCTTAGACAAGAATGCAAGGAGAAATGAACCCCAAAAAAAAGTCAGGGACCGGCCAAACTCTTTTATATATATTATGTATAGGTATTTAGATATATATCACCTGGAAGGACACGGCGAGAAAAACAAAAGATCGCAGTGGTATCTACAGTAAAAAGGAGCTACATAGCTTTAAAAGTCACACTGGGAAGGAAGCACACGGTAGAACAACGGGGGGACAAATAGGGACACTGGTGTTTCAGGGTGGTAATTCAATATGGGAGGGGCTGGGCAGGGCACAGCTCTCAGGGCCAAAAGCCCTTGTACACCTCTTGCTGAAGAGCAGGGATGGTGTCTGGGGGGCAAATGCTTTTTAGGGGCTGGGTGGGACATGCCTCCATCAGGCTGGTTCTGCTTGCCTAGATGGTGTCACCTGATGGGTCCCCTACATATCCCTGCTCTGGTCCCCCATGGACCACCCCCAAAGACCTGAACACCCATTGCCAGAGCCAAGGGCTCCTTTATCCCAGGTGCAGGAGCAGCCGGGCTCTGCTGCCCATGGGGTGGGCCAGGAATGGCCACAGAGGCTGGGTGGCTGATGGTGGGGTTACATGATGATGTAGCTCTCCAAGCTGAGTGCAAGACGCTGCATCCAGCCAGAGCTGGTGGCAAGATGGGGCCCTATGGCTTGGGAGGAGCCAAGCCCTTGACAGATGCCCTGCTTAGCGTGCAGGCAAGATGCTGAGTGTGAATTTGGGGGGCCATGATGAGTCTGGCCAGATCTGTGGGCAAAGCCAGATGTCTGTGGGCAAAGCCAGATGCTGTGGTGCTCCCCACATCCCATGGGTCACCCCACACTGACAGCACCTTGCATGATGCACCTTTCAGGGCAGAGGATGCTGAGGGATGCCCAGGATTGTGCTGGGGTGGGGAGTGTCTCATCTTATTGCTAATGGATCCACTATGGTGACACCCACAGGCTGGAGGGGGGGAACTGCCATGTGACATACCCAAATCCAGTGACCTCTGAGCCCTGGCAGCTTCAGCCCAAGAGCTGGGAGTGGCATCATGGGTCTGGAAGGGACTGAACAAGCCAGGGCTCACAGCCCCCTTTATCCCCGATGTGTTTTTGGTGGCAGGTGGTGATTGTCCTTCTTGCAACAAGGGACCAAAAAAGTACCACCATGGGCAAGGGCACAGGCCGAAGCAGTGGAACCCCCCATTCCAACCTCTTCCCCCAATGGCTCCTGCAGCAGGGCTGAGCCCTTTCCCCCTGCCCCTCAGGGTACATGACCAGGGTGAGGGGACAATTTGGGGTTCGATTTCTCACAATTCTCAATCAGCTTCAGGGCAGCAGGTCCTGGGTGTGTAGGAGAGTGCTAGCTCTCCCTAGGGAGGGATGGCTGGGAGAAATGGGAGCTGCATCCCCAGGAAGGACCCAGTCACCTCCCAGTGAATGCCGTTCCCTGTCCCAGTCTTCCTTCTGGCTTGGCCATCACTGGTTGACCTTGGGGGACCAACCTACCTCCTGTGTCTTTTCCATGTCCTGCTGTTCTGTCCACAGCCTGCTGTCCTGCCCCATCCCACCATCCTGCTCCTGCTTCCCTATTCTGGCCCTGTCCTTCTGCCATCCACCCTCTCAAGCCAGGGCCAAGCCAATGGTAGAGAGGAAGAGGACCAACGCAGAACCATGTGAGACTGCTGGGCAAAGCCAGGAGTTGGCACCAGGAGGCAGTGAAGCAAAGCCCCTCTCCTCCGGTACCAGACACGGGGATGAAGTCAACAGCAAAGAAGATAAATCCACCCTGAAGTAATGAGGGTCCTGGTGGAGAACATCCATGAGGCGGGTGGGTGCTGGCGGGATGCTGACGGATGGGAGATGGCTCTAGAGGAGACGTCGGCGGTAGGTGTGGACTTCAGCATGATACCTCCATGGTGTGGTTGATCTGCCCCATGGCCTCGGTGCTCTCTGAATGGGTGCAGGCACGTGGGCGGGTGCCATCCATCGAGCTGGCACTGGTGAGAGAGGCTGTGCGGGAGCGTGCCAGGCGAGTCATGCTGGCAGATGGCACTGCACAGGCAGAGAGAGATGGCCAGGGTGCTCAGCTCCCTCCAAAATCCAGAAGGACCTGGGCGGACATTGCTTCATGCAAGCAAAGCCGCTGGTCCTGCTCCCCTGTGTGAATGACCCTGGGCGTAAGCTTGCAGCATGCGGTGCTATGACAACATGAGCAGTTCCAGCCTGGCAGGGCAGAGCGGGGCAGGGTTGGGGCACCCTGGGGCAGGCTGCACACCAGGCACTTCTCCCAGGGATGCAACCATAGAGTATGAGGCAGTGGGGACTCCTGGCCACCACACTCTGGGGAAGGAGTGAGCAGGGATGTGTGCCTTCCTAGCTCCCCAGGGTATGCAGGGAAGGTGACACACTCCTTCAGCCAGGATACCCAATGGGCACAGCTCCTGGCCTACTGGAGGAGGGCACAGTGGGCACACTGCCGAGACTATACCTGCATTGGGGAAAACTTCTCCAAATGCTCCCAGCATTTGGAAACTTCTCAGCCCCTGGCCCTGGCTCAGGGTACCATCTCAGGGAAAGCGGAGTGAGGCAGAGGGCACCTGGCTGGGAAGGGCCAGCCCCGCACCCAGGCTGCTCCCAGTGGTGCCCAGGCAGCTCAAGGGCACAGACAAGACACGCACCATGCAGCAGCAGGCATGGGCCAAACAGCACTGAGCGGTACCTGTGCCTCCACTCAGCCTCCGATCCTTCAGGTGGGTGACTGGGTGGAGCGGGAAAAGGGCAGGGAGAGAGCAGTCAGCCATCCTGGCTGCTCCACAGGACCAGGAACCCCTGCCCAGCCCCTCGTGTGCACGCACATGGACCTGCCATATGCACACAAACCTGCACACACATACACACAGACACACGTTTGTGCACATGGACCTTCACACGCATGCACACAGAGGTATGCACACAGACCTGGACACACACACACACACATGTGCTCATGGACCATAAACACACATATGCCTACATACGTGTGCACAGAGACTTTGCTCCCACACACACAGAGTCTGTGCACCCCACGCCCCTATGAATGCATGGGTGGGCATCTTGTACACCTGCACATACAGCACCACAGATGCAGGTGCAGCTCTCCACCAGGATGGGCACAAAGGAGTGCCAGGCTCCTCTTCCACGGCAGGGTCAGCACACACACAGAGGAACACACACATGTGCACATGCAGGCACGCGCCAGCCCCATACCCAGCCCTGGCACTCACTGTAGCCCATGCCTTGCAGGAAGTACTTGAAGGCTTCGGTCAGCTTGCCGGGCTGTGGGAAGAGAGCACGTTGAGTTGAGGCAGCACCTGGGCCAAGACCCCAGCTCAACCCTGAGCTGCCTCTGGCAGCCCCTGTGCAAAGACCCCTATGCCCACCTCAACCCATCCCCTGCTAGCCAGGGACAGCACCAGTGCATGTCTCATGACCCAGTTAACTGGGAAAATTGGGGGGTCACACTTACCTGTGTGACCTGGGGCAGCCCACCGGAGTCAGCCATCTGCAGAGAGAAGGTCCTGCTTAGCCTTTGCTGCCCACCGTGTCCCCTGGAACCCGCTGGCCACTGCTGGGGCCACCCTACTCTTCCCACCCTTCCCCAGCCCCAAGGCCAAGACAGACCTGTAACAGGGACATCCTGCAACCCTGGGGCAGAGGGCAATGGGGTACTTCATGGGCAGAAGGCACCACCTGGCTGCCCCCTGCCACCTGCCTACCTTCAAGAATGTGGTGTTGGTGGGATCCAGCTTGGAGTTACATTCCACCTGCAGGCAAGAAGAATGATATTAGCCCCCTGGGGTGCCCTGAACCTGACAGAAGTTGCTCACAGGTACAACCACTGGCCCATGGCACCCCAGCTGGCACATCCCACCCAACCCTTTGCCACGGGACACAGGGGACGTTCTGCTAGACAGTGTCTGGGCTAGGGCTGGAGAGGCAGACAGGGGGGAGGCTGGTGAGGCATCCCGTGCATCACACACGTATGTGCAAGAACACAGGTGTGCTCACGTGCATAGAGATACATGTGCAGGAAGAGGGCGTGTGCGCATGCAGTTAACACATCATGTGGCCACCTGCACAGTAGCTGTGGCAGATTGTACAAGTGTGGACAACCATGTGGATATGTGCAAGCACATGCATGTGTTAGCAGCTGTTCGGGTCCATGTGGCCAAGGAAGTGTGCCTGGGTGCCAACGCATCCAAGTGTGCATATTGTGAGCATGCCTGGACATATGAGGAAGGGGAAGCTTTCCAGGTCTGGCAACCATGCACAGATGCATGTGCACACACGTCTACACGAGCAGGTACGTTTGCACATGAGCATGGTCCTGCAGATGGAAGCTCACACATCTGAGCAGGCAGCGAACATGAGCAAGCCCATGCATGGGCTCTACCTGCACGCCACCTCAAGGCACTACCCCATCACTCACCACCCCTTCTTCAGCAGGTGCATTGTCTCCAACCACTAGCATCACAGGGCAACTGGAAGTGAAAGGAGGAAGGGGCACAATCAGGGCTTGGTCTGGGTGGACTTCACTGTCCTGGGTCCTCCCATGCCGTGCTGACATGACTCTTACCGCAGCGTCTTGGCATTGGGCACAGTCCCAGGCCGGTTGATGTCTAGGTCCCTGCGGCTGATAGAGGAAAAAGAGGGCCAGTGTGAGCCCATGGGCAGGTGATGCCACTAAGCCATAGAACAAGAGCAAGAACTCTGGGAAGCAGCATCAAGCACCGCTGTCCTGGCTCCCTGTGGATGGAGGACCCCACAGCCATCTCTGCCATGACCTGAGCAGAGCCTGCACTGTGGGATGCAGCACCCAGCAGAGTAGCAAGGCTCCCCACCCCCTGTGTGCATGGGACAGCATCTCCACCCCTTTCCCCAGGCCAGCCCAGGTTGGCCTGTGCCAACACCCAGTGCAGGAGGAGACCAGGGGATGTGCACCCATGGCCATGGGCTCTGGGACATGGCAAGATACAGTTGTCACCACTCCTGCATCTCTGCCCAGCACTGGCGGCAAGCTTTGCACCACTCCCTGCCTGTGCTCTACAGCAGTCTACAGGGGTCAGAGTTCCCATGGTGCCCGCAGGACCACCCACCAGCACTGTAGACCCTTGCCCTGGTGCAGACAGGACTGCCCAGGGTGCTCACCTGTTGTACATGTTGAGGAAGAGCTGGAGATTGAACTGGTTCACCATGCTGCTGATCTGCTGCCGATAACTCTGCACCAGCTCTGTATTGTTCACCAGCTCTTCCTGTGCCAGCAGGGGATGGAGATCAGAGCAGGCACTGCTGGGTGCCACTCAGACACTCCTGCTCCCCCAGGCCTGCCCATGCCATGCCAGCCAGTGGGGCAGAGGGGAAGGATACTAGGCAATGTGGCTGGGCACAATGGTGCTGCAGGCAGCACGCCCAGGCAAGATGCGAGCATAAGTCACACGCCCACCAAAGCTAAGCCCTGGATCAGGTGGGAGAGATACAGGCAGGGCTTGACTAACCCCTTCCCTGGGCATGGGGCAGATCCAGTGGCACTGTGGCACCTGGCAGGCTGGGAAAGGTGACACAGATGGCATGCTAGGCAGGGGGCCGGAGAGAGGTAGGATGCACAGCCCCTACCTGGCTGAAGAGGTGAGACAGGACAGTGTCCGGCAGCGTGCTGGTGAGGCCAGAGAGCTGTGGAGGGAGCACAGGGAGTTACAGCACTACTGTGGATGGCTCCTGCCCCAAGGAGCCGCCAGAGTCAGAGGGGGTCAGGTCCTTGCCCACCTTGGCAGCTGCCCAGTCGATCCAGCCTTTGCCATTGGGATCAATGTTCATAAGGACCAATCCTTCAACCAGGTCAGGGAAGATGAGCTGCAATGAGCAAGAGGGGTGATGCTCAGTGGGAAGGGGAGATGCACCCAGGGCAACCCCTCATGAGCACTGCTGCCCACTGCACAGGCATTGCACAGTGCTGATGCGGCCCTGTCCTGGGAGCGATGGGAGACCTGTGGCAAGACTGACTGGCCACCATGGCCAAGGCACTGCTGTCCTGGCCCCTCAGTCCTTCCAGGAGCATGCCTGGGATTGTCAGCTCCTGCTCTTCCCCTTGCCCCAGGCTGACAGCAACTCAGGGCCAGCCCATCCCAGCCCCAGGCTCACCGCAAACTTGGCCAGCACGTAGGCTCCTGCCCCAACACCGATACCAATCACGTACTTGAACCTGGAAAGCAGAGGTATGTATGGGGAGATGGTGGGCTCCAGCATGGTTTCCCTGGGGCCCCCCTCCACCTGCAGCATGGGGTACAAGACGACATGCAGGATGCCAGCTTACAGGGACAACTCCCCCACCCCAAACTCTTGCCTCCTGCCCATCTCCCTACCCAGCACCCTCAGCTGGCAGCTGTGGAGGAAAGGCTGACTCACCCAAAATGCTGCACCACACTGGGTAACATGGCAGCCAGCTGGTCCATGGATGGATATTGGTACCTGTGGTACAGGGAGCCCAGGACAGTGGTTATAAGGCCACACAGAGCAGGCAGCCTTGGACAGGGCAGCTGGGCTGTCCAAAGTGGCCAGGGAAATGCCACCCACCCACAAACCACCCCATTGCCCACCCTGGGCCAGACAGCTGCCACCAGGCTTTGACACAGTTTAGTGGGACCCACAGGCAGGGCATGACTGCCCAGGCAGCAGCAACCCAGCGGGCAGGGAGGTGACATCCCAGCAGGCATAGCGAGTCCCCGAAGCTGGCACCTACCCCTGAGGGAATTGCGAGGCTCCTGTCTGCTGGCCCGGTGCATCCACATGGCACACCACAAAGTGCTTTGTGATCTCCTGCATGTCCTCGTAGTTGAAGAAGGTGTTGAAGCAAAGCTTGTCTGTCAAGGAGCAGGCAGGGATCAGAGACCAAATGCCCCAGTACGGGGGCCTGGTGGGCCAGGGGAGCATGGAGAGAGATCACCCTCCCACTGCCCTTCAACTGAGGGGTAACGTGCTACCTAAGCTCTCCTATCCCCTTCCCTCCAAGCTCCTCATCCTCACAGCAGAGACCACAGCCACCATTAGTAAGGGCTGCATCCCTCCTGGTATTGGGATGGATGGACAAAGACAGGAGGAAGAGGAGTTTGGGATAAGCCACATCTGCTTGAAGAGATGAGACTAGGGGATACAAGCCCAGAGCTGCAGGACCACCCAGAAGGCAGCAGGATTAGCAGCCTGGGGTATTGTCTGCCCTATTCAAGATGCCCAGAAAGGGCTCAAGCAACCATGGGACTTAAGAAACAGCTGCAAATCTCCCTGCTTGGAAAGCCAAAGAAACTGCTCCAGCACTGCTGTGGACAGGCCACCACCATTGCAGTGGGATACAGTCATTGCCAGGGCCTGGAGGGGTCTTTGCCTCATGCCATCAGTGCCAGGACATCCTTCCCAAAATGCGGGGGCAAGGCAGGTTGTAAGGTCCATTGCAACCAACACGACACATCCCTGGACACAAGAGGGCTGCTGTGATGGTGAGGCAGCTCATGTAGCATTTCAGTGACTCAGCCTCAGCTACCAGTGGAAGAGGAGATGCTTCTCCCTGCTCACAGGGCATGGGGCATACTGGCTTAGCCAGGGGGCAGCACAGCCCAGGGCAGGCATCTGGGGTGCAGGTCCAAGAGTGCAGGCTAACAGTGCAGTATCCCCACATCCAGAGCCCCAGCTCAGGGTCCCTCCTCTCCTGCTATTCCCTGACTCCTCCAGCCTTCGCCATGCCCTGCTGCCCATGCTCTGAATACCAACATGCCAGCGCTGGTGGTGGGGACTGACCCAGCATCCCCCACGTCTCATGCCTGCCTGTCATGGGTGAGTTAAGTTCAGCTGAGCATTCAAATCCTCCTGGTGCTTTGAGATGCCTGGGGAGACCCAATGCAGCCCAGAGACCCTCCACAGGAAGAGGCAAGGGATCTGAGTAACAGGCTTTGGCCAATGTCCCAGCACCTCTTATAGTCCCAGGTTCCCCCCTGGCTGCCCCTATGCCCCATGGCCCAGGGACCAGCACTCACGGTTCAGGCCCACATCATGGTATGTCAGAACAGCCGGGCGATTCCCCTTGGGCGAACCCCGGATAACCACATGCAGCAGTCCATAGGGGGTCTCAATGTCATGTTCCTAGGGGAAGAAAAGACATAGGGTGATGTCTGCATGCCCCAAGACATGCTCTCCTGCCTCACCATCCCACCCCTCAGTGCTGCTGCCCTAAGCAACTGGGTCCCAGGGGAGCACAAGGGAAAGTAGAGCAGCCATCTCAAGAAAATCTCCAGCTCTGGGTATCTTGGTCATGGCAGAAGGCAGGACAAATNAGGATGGGATCAAGGCATAGAAATTTGGAATAGGATGGGATGATCCAAGAGGGCTTGGGAGAGAAACGGCTTGTGGTACAGGACAGGTGGATCACAGGATGGGACAAGAAGTATTCCAGGGCCTGAGACTGAGGGAGTTTTGGCAAGAGGTTGGGGGATCACAACATGGCCCAGCTGGCCTGGATTCACTGTGCCCAGGACAAACAGGCAGAGGTCAGACCCCAGACACCACACCAGGAAACGTTGCAGTTTCATTCCAAAATAACAGCTAAAATAAATTTTAAATCTGTTGGTTTGAAATGGCTGTGCCCCCATACAGAGACAAGGACTGCCCCGTGCCTCAGTTTCCCTGGCTGGGAGCACTCCAGCCTTGCCTTCATGGCCATCGTCCCTGCCAGCAAGGGAAACTGAGGCTGTGAGCCCAGGTGCTGGTGAAGGCGTTGTCTGCAGACAAGGGACCAGGAGTCCCCTCCAGATATCCACACCTGCTAGTCAGTCCATTGGCAGGGACATCAAAGCTGTGATATGTCAGGTGCAGAAGCAGGGCTGGGCAGGGGATGCTGGCACAGTGCCTAACCAGCATGGTCCTTGCTGCAGGTACTGGCAGCCCTATGGATGGGCTGGAGGCAAGGGAGTGGGTATGTGGATGCTCCCATAGGTTATATGCCACCAAGGACTCTGGAGGACATATGGGCCTCAGATGGGAGGAACCACCTGAGAACAGAGTCTCCTCACTGCAGTGCCTCCCCTCACTGAGATCTGCTGTCCTCCAGGGCTCTGTGGAGAGCTCAAGGGCTCTGTGGAGAAACACTAAACTCCCCAAGGGCACCCTGGCGCTCCATTTGTCCTTCTACTCCCTGGGGTTGTATCAGGCAGCAGGAGACTAGCAGGGACATCACCCCACAACGATGGTTAGGGAATATAAAACAGAGCCTGGCCCAGTCTTGGCCTGGCCCAAGGTCACAGAGCAGGAGGCATCCATGTGGTCTGACGCCTCCTCGCCATCCCCATGCCCATGGTTGCCATCACAGTCCCAATAGCTTAGCCTGCAATCCCATCCCAAAATCACATGCCCAAGGTGGCAGCTCCTTCCCCAGCACTGTTCCCCACCCCCCACCAAGCCAGGCACATCCCTGCCCATGGTGCAGCCTCTGCATCATCAGCTTGGTACAACAGCTCTGCCCTTTGCTGCAGGGATGCTTGCTGGAGGGGAGAGACTAGGGATACAGAGGATGCAGGCAGCAACAGGGGCAGGGACAGAGTAGGGGTGACACATAGACAGCCTGTGGCCCCATCGAGGAGGGGCACAGGGGCACAGCACCCATAGGTGCCTGAGAGAAGCCAGCCCTGCCCAGGTTACCCACTCAGTGTTGCAGTGCTCCCACCTCGCTTACCCCGCCTCTGCACCAGACTGTTGCCATCACTGCAGAGGCCAGAAACCACCTGAGGCAGCAATTCAAAACGGCAAGAGACCCTCTCCCCTCTGCAGCTCTGGGGGTGGGAAAGGGGCAGCATCCCCCCTCTGTCCCCCACCCCCAGCCATCAGCAGTCAGCTGCTGCAGCTGCGCTTGCTCACCCTCAGACTCAGTGCAGCATCTCTGCTAGGCTCGGGGAGGACATGCTCAAGGACATTGCGTCCCCAAAACCTGCGGCAGGTCAGGGATGCAGCAGCAGGGCTGGGGGAAAGAAGGGCTCCCAAGCCCAAGATCCACCCTCCACCCCCAATACCTGCCTGACCCACAACAAGCCCTCCTGGGTGCAAAGGTCCAGCCTGGGTGAGCAGGGGAGATACTGAGACAAAACTCCCTGGTAAGGGAGGGCAGCAAACACGGCAACGGTGGTACCTACCCCATCCCAGCACTCAGGCATGGTGAGGAACCGGGTGGACGAGGATGCGCAGGCAGGGTGGGCCGAGCACAGGTTCCTGGTGTGGGGCACAGCGCTGCAGTGGTGAAGCAAAGCTCTGCGCTGGCTCAGCCCCTTGCCTCGATTTATAGTGGAGCCCCAGCCCTGTGCTAAGCCCTCCCTCTCCCTTCCCCCTCAACGCAACACGCAGGCCCAGCAGATTTGGCCTCCATTGCAGGCAAGTACTGTGATGGAGCCAGTGCTCAGCCATTGGCTGCCGTGTGAATTATTCATGCTCCAATTGGCCTCAAATACCCTTGTTTATGAAGAAAAAATGCTTGGCACCGTGTGGTACCTGCTCCATCTTCCCTCTTTTAGCAGAGCAAGACAGGCAGGGTGTCCTGGTCAGGGTTGCACTCGCACCCCTTGTAACACACACAGCATCGTCACAGCAGAGCCCTGCAATACTCTCCTACACCCATCACGCACACGCATAGCTCCAGCCCCACGCAAACATGCAGAGTCATGCTCAAGCCTGCAGCTGCCCAGACCAAGGCCTTGCAGCAATTCACATGCACCAGAAAGCACACACACACACTCACAAATGGACATGAGTGCATGCTAAGCACACAGGAGAAGGATGCAGCAGGCATACTCTCTGCATATGGCATGTGACCATGCACATACATGCACAAGAATATGTACTAATAAAGAAACACAGCAGCCAGGCAAAACTATGTCCTTCCCACATATCTGTGCGTGGAAACTTTGGAAAAATAAATACAATGACCCACACTGAAGAGCATGCACCCCACAAGATGCTTGCACATACGCCACGGGGCTGGCTCTGTATGCCTGCACAGTACATGTATGGGCATGTGGTTTGCTCACACCATGCCCAGGCAGTCACTGCAGCCATGGGGAGAGGGTGTCCAGCTGCCATCACCAGCACATGCACAGGCTTCCCCACATGGCAAAGCCCCATGTCCTTGGCTTCACCCAGCAGGCTTATTCCTGTGCAGTCTCTGATGTCTCGTAACAGGGACAAGCCACTTTTCCCTGGGGACAGCCCTTTCCCTGACCTGGACAAGGGATCACTGAGGTGGGGAGTCACTGAAAGCAGTGTCCTGCAAACAAGCTGGGGCTGGGCAGCCAGGCAGTCTGGATGTGACAGACAGACAGGCAGCAGGACAGCATCCACCTTGCCTGCACAAAAGAGGCTTTGTCCTGCAGGAAGCTCAGCCCCAAGCCTGGAAAGATGCATCTCTGCTAAGGAAGAATGGCATGATGGATGGCCCAACTCCCAAGTGGTTCCTTGCACAGGTACAAAGCCAGTGGCAGCTCCAGGTGCCATTTTTGCTTTCTTCAGCCCTGTGGAGTTCAAGTGACCAAGCCACAGCCTCTGGGAAAAGCATGATGCAGAGGGGCATGAGCAGGTGAAAAAATACAGAACATGGGAAAATAGAAGGGAGAGGGGATGGAAAAGCTGAGGTGAAGTAAGGCATGAATGGAAAAGGATGGCAGGGAGATGGGAGGGCTTAGCAATGCTGAGTGACATCAAATGGCATCACCACCCCGCTGGCTACGAGCCCATCTGCCTGGTAGGTGGCCCAGACCTCCAGGAGGGCCAAGGCGCCCAGGTCCCAGGGCAGAGGCATCTGCACCCCGGTATTCCTGCACCCTGGCTTATGCCAGCAGCCTCAGTAGCTTTACTTTGGCTGGCAGCAGCAGTGAGGGATCCCCACTCCCCACTGCTGCCCTGGCCACACCAAAGCACCTCAGCAAGGGAGCAGTGATTGGCTCTGGGGAGGAGCAGAGGGACAGTGAAGAGCTAACCTTGCAGCTGGATTGAATTACCCAGGGAGGTGAGCCAAGGAAATGGGGTAAGAGCTCCCCAAAGAAGGACAGGCATCCCCCAGTCTTTGCAAGGAACCAACCTGTGAAGCTGGTGGGGGAAAGGAGGGAGTTGCCCTGGCACAGCCTGGGAAGTTCATCCCATCCCCATCCTGACACACTTGGAGGGGAATCAAGAGGGTGCAAGGCCCGTCTGGCTTGGGAAAAGAAGCCTTGATTTTTGCTCAGTTCATTATTTTAGGCACCAAGGGCATACACGCCACCTGGTGCCCACCAGGAAGAGGGTTCAGCATCACCATGGGCCAATCCCTGAAATACTGGTATGCAAAGATTGTCCTGGGAGAGTCAATGCTCTTTAACATCCCCTGCATGCCAACCCAGCCCTGCCCCAGCAGAGCTGAGTGAAAGCCCTACTGGGAGCTCCACACAGCCCAGTACTGCTGCCTCCCACTTTCTCTTTGCCTTTCTCTCCCTCCTCGCCCCCACTTTGGTGGCACCAGGAGGTTTGTTTTCCCCTCCAATGGTCAACAGAGACCCTGAACAAGCCAAGCAAGGAGCAGCCTAGACCCACACGCCCTGCTACTCCCAGACCCCGCACCTTGCCAGGTTTGGAGCTGCTTGGGTGGAATTTATTTTCCTCCACTGCCATTTTTTTGAGTAATTTTGTTGCCTCCAAGAGGCCCACCAGAAATCTCCTACCCTGTGAACGACAGCAACCACCATCTAGCATCCTGACAGAAGTCCTTGCTCCCCACCCAGCTGCTCCTGCCACCTGCACATGTGAGTGATGAAGATTGAGAAGCCCAGCCTCAAAAACCTGGGCACCACTCTGGGTCTGCCAATATGGGGACCTGGGCTCCCCTGCCCCTCTCCCAGGATGAATGAAATCCAGATTTATTTTATCCTTGAAGGTACTGCTGTTTCAGTGCTGAACCAGGCAGGGCCGAGCCAGCACCACCCAAGACTCCTGGTGGTCTCAGCTGCTGACAAAGCAGCAACATAAAACCTGAAGTCAGTCACTGGTGTCCTCTGGGAGGGAATATGTTTTAGGAAGAGGGTCTGGCAGCCCCCACTACTCTCCCTCCCCATCTACCAGCACCCTGGTCTCTGCAGAGTGAGCCTGGTATGGGATGAGCTTGGGCAGAGTTGTGAGAGTGATGAAGACCATCATGGGATCCAGCCACGAGCTAAGCCCGTGCAAGCCCTGAGGCCACATCATGTTGGGACCCCACTTGGAGTCCTTGGGTTGAGTTCTTGGGGCCCCCCAAATAAGAAGGATGTGGACATGTTGCAGTGAGTCCAGAGGAGGCCACAAAGATGCTCCAAGGGCTGGAGCACCTCTGCTGTGAGTAAAGGCTGACAGAGTTGAGGTGCCACCCTGTAGAAGAGAAGCCTCAGGGGACACCTGGCCTTCCAGGATCTGAAGGGGAGATTAAGAAAGCTGGAGAGGGATTTCTGACAAGGGAATGCAGTGGTAGAACAAGGAGTAATAGCTTCAAACTGGAAGAGGAGAGATTTAGGTTAAATATCAGGAAGTAATTCTTTACTGTGAGCATGTTTATGCACTAGAACAGTCTGCCCAGGGAAGCTGCAGATGCCCCATCCCTGGAGGTGCTCAAGACCAGTCTGGATGGGGCTTTGAGCAACCTGGTCTAGTGGGAGGTGTCCCTGCCCATGGCAGGGGGGGTCAGAACTAGATGATATTTATGGTCCCTTCCAACTCTAACCATTCTTTGATTCTGTGATTCTGTGGGGCTCCTCTGGAGAAGAGAAATGGAGGTACAAGGCAGGCAGGTGCCAGCCAGAGGAGTGGAGAGGCCCTGCTCTCCAAGAGAGGGGGGTGGTACAGGGGGCAATGCCCCAGCCCTCCAAAAAAGAAAGAGGCTTTCAAACATCCTCATGTAAGCAGGGAGCAGGCATTGCCTGGGCAACCATTGCCATGGGAATGATAGAGAAGCTGGAAAAGCAGCTCAGCCCTCCTGAGAAGAAATTCCCAGTTTTAAAAAGGTTTTGTCCCTAGCCTGTTGCCAAGTGCTCACCAGCCACATCTGAGTGCCAGCACAGAGCATGCCTGGCAGTGTCCTTCCTGCCTGCTCCTGCAAGGGACTGTAATGGACGTGCAGCGCCATGCACAGACACTGACCAGGCACTGTGTAACCCCATGGAGGAGGGGGAGAGACACACCCTTGGGTCCTCTCAGCACCCTGTAACCTTCCCCAGCCACAGGCTGCTATCCCACTCAAGACCCAGGGGTAGGGGCACACCCCACGGCTGCTCCTACCTTCCAGTCTGTGTCCACAGTGGAGAGGAAGACATCCGAGTTCTCCTGGGGAGAGAAGGAGACATTAGGGACAGAGACATCACCCCCTGCTGCCCCTCACTCCCATAGTGCCTTCCTCTCACCCAGCTTGGGAAGCCCCCAGACACCACAAGCACCCAGTCCCTGGGACAGTGCTGGATGCAGAGGGACATGATACCCACACCTGTGCACACATTCATGCACATCTACAATACCTGCGCACATGTGTGTGTCTGCACACACACAAGGGTGTATTAGCACGTATGTCCAACACCTTCACACATCACACATACATCATCACACCAAACCAAAACCCATGTTCACCCATTCATGTGTATCAATAGCAGCACATCTGTCCACACATATGCACTGAATACTGACACACATACACATTTGTGTCCCCAGTACCAGCACCATCCCCCAGGCTGCTAGGTCATCAGACTCACCAGCTCGGCATCCTGGCCCCGCAGTAGCGGCTTCTCCTCGGTGAAGCGCAGCTCATGCAGCCCTGCCATGGTCATCTCCTGCAGCAGCAGCCCTGCCCAGGGTGAGGGAAATGTCAGCACCCATGGGGACCTGCCTTTGTTGCCTTTCCCCCAGCCCCCTGGAGCCTCTTGGGTCTCCATGCCCATGCGGACACAACCAAAAGCAGCTTCGCTTCACTGATCTGCCATGGGGACTTGGTGCTGCAGCTTGTCCAGCAAACCCCTCTGCTGAGAGCTGGAAACAGGCACAGGGCACACAGTGCCTAGAATAGTTTTGCTCCCAGCTCCCATCCACGTCAAGTTCTCCCAGTTAAGGCCAGACCTGCCTCTAGGGCATGGTCTTAGGCAAACTAGTCTGTCTATGCTGGTCACCCCTGTAAGCACTTGACCCAGGGCAGGAACATCCCAATTCCCACCCCAGCTTCCAGCATCAGTCAGAGAGAGAAAATCCAACATTTTGGCTGGTTTTAGGCTGCAGACAGAGGGAGATCTCCCTGCACAGCCAGAACAAGGGGTGATGTTTCTCAGCCATGCTGAGAGGCAGTGGGATGCTCTAAGCAGCAAGGGAAGCAGGGAGAAAGCCTGAAGTTCATATTGAAATGATGGGAGAAAAACAAATGTGAAGCTTTTACTCTCAAATTCTTTTCCTTTCCTACAAAGCAGGTGCTGGCCAGCTGGCAGCTCAGCCCCAGACCTGTCAGGGCCAGACTTCACAGTGGGGTTGACACTCAGCAAAGGTGTGAGACTGGATGCTGCTGACCAGGGCACCAGGACTTCATACCCCACAATACCACCACCTCCAAAAATACTCCCAGGCACAAGCACTGCTTGGAAAGCATAGGAGAGCAAGGGAATGCCTCCACTTCTAGCAGATGGCTGCACACAGATGACAGACATGGGGGACACAGGGGACAATCCAGGCTCCCCTGTGCATTGATGGGGTGGATAACTGAAAGGTCTCAGTGCAAGGGGATTATCTGTGCTTAGGCGGGATCTGGATCTGAGGTGTTTGCCTTCCTGGCCTCTGTTTCCACACCTTCCACAAGCCCAAGCGTTTTGATGAGCTGCTGCTCTGAACGAGCCAGCACTGGTCCCACAGCCCTTCCACCAGCTACCCACCCTCTGCAGTCNACCCCATGGAGGAGGGGGAGAGACACACCCTTGGGTCCTCTCAGCACCCTGTAACCTTCCCCAGCCACAGGCTGCTATCCCACTCAAGACCCAGGGGTAGGGGCACACCCCACGGCTGCTCCTACCTTCCAGTCTGTGTCCACAGTGGAGAGGAAGACATCCGAGTTCTCCTGGGGAGAGAAGGAGACATTAGGGACAGAGACATCACCCCCTGCTGCCCCTCACTCCCATAGTGCCTTCCTCTCACCCAGCTTGGGAAGCCCCCAGACACCACAAGCACCCAGTCCCTGGGACAGTGCTGGATGCAGAGGGACATGATACCCACACCTGTGCACACATTCATGCACATCTACAATACCTGCGCACATGTGTGTGTCTGCACACACACAAGGGTGTATTAGCACGTATGTCCAACACCTTCACACATCACACATACATCATCACACCAAACCAAAACCCATGTTCACCCATTCATGTGTATCAATAGCAGCACATCTGTCCACACATATGCACTGAATACTGACACACATACACATTTGTGTCCCCAGTACCAGCACCATCCCCCAGGCTGCTAGGTCATCAGACTCACCAGCTCGGCATCCTGGCCCCGCAGTAGCGGCTTCTCCTCGGTGAAGCGCAGCTCATGCAGCCCTGCCATGGTCATCTCCTGCAGCAGCAGCCCTGCCCAGGGTGAGGGAAATGTCAGCACCCATGGGGACCTGCCTTTGTTGCCTTTCCCCCAGCCCCCTGGAGCCTCTTGGGTCTCCATGCCCATGCGGACACAACCAAAAGCAGCTTCGCTTCACTGATCTGCCATGGGGACTTGGTGCTGCAGCTTGTCCAGCAAACCCCTCTGCTGAGAGTTGGAAACAGGCACAGGGCACACAGTGCCTAGAATAGTTTTGCTCCCAGCTCCCATCCACGTCAAGTTCTCCCAGTTAAGGCCAGACCTGCCTCTAGGGCATGGTCTTAGGCAAACTAGTCTGTCTATGCTGGTCACCCCTGTAAGCACTTGACCCAGGGCAGGAACATCCCAATTCCCACCCCAGCTTCCAGCATCAGTCAGAGAGAGAAAATCCAACATTTTGGCTGGTTTTAGGCTGCAGACAGAGGGAGATCTCCCTGCACAGCCAGAACAAGGGGTGATGTTTCTCAGCCATGCTGAGAGGCAGTGGGATGCTCTAAGCAGCAAGGGAAGCAGGGAGAAAGCCTGAAGTTCATATTGAAATGATGGGAGAAAAACAAATGTGAAGCTTTTACTCTCAAATTCTTTTCCTTTCCTACAAAGCAGGTGCTGGCCAGCTGGCAGCTCAGCCCCAGACCTGTCAGGGCCAGACTTCACAGTGGAGTTGACACTCAGCAAAGGTGTGAGACTGGATGCTGCTGACCAGGGCACCAGGACTTCATACCCCACAATACCACCACCTCCAAAAATACTCCCAGGCACAAGCACTGCTTGGAAAGCATAGGAGAGCAAGGGAATGCCTCCACTTCTAGCAGATGGCTGCACACAGATGACAGACATGGGGGACACAGGGGACAATCCAGGCTCCCCTGTGCATTGATGGGGTGGATAACTGAAAGGTCTCAGTGCAAGGGGATTATCTGTGCTTAGGCGGGATCTGGATCTGAGGTGTTTGCCTTCCTGGCCTCTGTTTCCACACCTTCCACAAGCCCAAGCGTTTTGATGAGCTGCTGCTCTGAACGAGCCAGCACTGGTCCCACAGCCCTTCCACCAGCTACCCACCCTCTGCAGTCTCCCTGGGGATCATATGGGGATACACCAGCACCATGGCAGACACAGACCCCACTCCATCCACAGCTTCAGCTGAGCCTGCTCCACGGTGTCAACCTTCAAATCTGGGTCAGCCCAGGATGGCGATGTGGAAAGGCCAAGCAATGCCACAAGCAATGAAAGGCCAGAAGGAACACAGGAGCTGGTCATGAACTCCCTTCCAGTGCCTGCTTTTGCTCATCCAACAGGGCTTCCATTCAAAACCCAAGCAGGCTGTGCCACCTGTCTGCTCTCTGCAGACACTGCACTTTGCTTTGCTCCTTGGGAGCCATCCAACAAGCCAGAGCTGTCTGGAGGGAGAAACACCGCTGCCGAGCTTCCCAGGAGTCCCAGTGTCAGGGGTCTCTGTGTCACCTCCTGCAAGGAGGGTCCCACCAGGCCAGGGGCCATGCAAAACCCTGCTGGTGGGGAGAGGTGCCAACAGCCCCATGGAGAGGCACATGTCTGGAGTGTGCTACTCCAGGCTGGGCTGTTGCTGGGAAAATGGCTTTGCGCAAGGCGACAGCTCTCGCCTGTAGCCCATCAAGCGCAGCCACTTACCAAGCAACGCTGCAGCCCCTTGGGGCATGATCCCAGGGTTAAAAAATGGGAGGAAAATCAGCCTCACCGGTAGCTAGGTCTGGAAGAGAGCAGGAGCGTCCCACGCTGAGTGTGCCAATCCACCTTGTGGCCGCAGCCCCAGGACGGCTGGGAACAGTACTTAGCATATGGCGAGTGCCTTTATTAATTAAAGCCTCCAGCTAATATGGGAGGGAGGGTGGCTGAGCAATGAGGAAAGGCCCCGTGACCTTGCTGGTGTGATGGGAGGAAAGCTGGCTCACAGGGGGTGTGGCAGAGCCCTGTGTCATCCAGCTTCCTCAGCACAGGGTAGAGAGTTACCTAAAGTGGTGCTGAATGTGGGAATGGAAGATGGATTGGTACGCTGGGGAGTCCCATGGGTGCAACAGCCTGTGAGCAGGATCACAGTCATGCTGCCAGCTTCTCAGGGGTGCTCTGGCTTCCCATGCCACCCCACAGGTACCCTAATTCCTGCTCCTGCCATCACAGCCGTGGGGCAGTGTCACGGCTGGGCCACCATCAGTGCAGTGGGCTGATGAGGAACACATGGCTCCAAGTCTCTTAGCTAAAACAACTCAGGTCCCATCGCACAGTGGGGCAATGTGGCTGGCAACAAACCCTTTTCCCTGCAGCTGGCCCCAGTGCTCCCAAACAGCACCCATCCCCAGGGTGCCACACCAAGCACACTCACCTCTGCTCTCCATCTGCCTTCCCAGTGTGATCCCACCATTTCCTGGGCACAGGACATGCCTCCTCCCCAGTCCCAAATCAGTCCCAAACCCATCGGGACACAAGTACTCTGTTCAGGACTAGTGCTCTGCCCTGCCAGGGCCCTGGCTCTGCCCTGGCATGAAGATGGGGACAGAAACAGCCATGCTGGCTTGTCTTCCCTGGGCATCTGCAGCCCAGGTTTAGCTAACTGGAGGAAAACCAGCTCATGGCAAGGAAATACACTAATATAATTATTACTGTTATTGTTATTACCATAATCATTATCATCATGTGTGAGAAGGGTTTAACACTGGACAGTGTGTCTGATTGGAAGGCTGGGGTCCCTCAAATGATGCACCAGCTTAATGGGAGTCTCCTCACTGAGCACCTGGATCCCTCCCTGGCATGGATGTGGCACCCAGGGGATGTTGGTACAGTCCCAGCAGGCTGACTGAGCGATGTGCAACGGATGGGGAGGCAAATTTGGAGGAGAGAGGGCTGGCCCCTTCCAGATGGCAGAGCCAAGGCAGCCTCCAGCGAGGTGGGAAGAGGGAGANGAACTCCCACAGCTTGCTCTGCCCCCCTAGGGGGGCACAGGACGGCACCCCAGCAGCCCCCACAATCCAGTCTAATGGTATGGTCCAACTGGGGAGTGCAGGAGTAAGGAGGCCACAGCGGGAGATCTACCAGGCTGGGGTGGGGGTAGTGCCAAGAGGCTGAGCACCTCCGGACTTGGGGGGTGGCTCTGGCAGTCGTGGGGTCTGCAGGGGTGCAGCCTGTTTTGCAGTAGCTGTTGCCAAGGGTAACTCCCTCCCCACCCCAATTCTCTGGGCACCCTGGCAGTGGAGAGGCTCCCAGGGGAGGCTGGCAGAGGAGTGGGTGCTGCAGGGATGCTCCAGCACCTCCCACCCCGGCTGTCTGCTTGGTGGACCTCCGTGCTAGGAGGCTGCCGGCTCAGCACCCCGTTTCCCCCGCCCCGGCACCACCAGGCTGGGCTTCCCCTCATTGTAGTTCCCCAGGCGTCACCTCTCGTACCCCAGAAAGCACCGTTCCCCGCAGCAGCCTGTACATGGGGGAGAAGGGGCAGCTGGCGGAAGGGAGGATGACGGCAGGTCCATCTCCCAGGCAGGGCCTGAAGGCTTTTTCCCTCTCCGACCCCATCACCCCAGCGCCTGGCTCCTCCCAGCCGGCCGCCACCGCCCCCCCGCTTTCTCCCCGGCCTGCCCGAAGCCGGGTCCGCCGTACCTGTGAGCAGCTCGATCTTGTGCCGCAGCACCTTCATGNAAGCCATGGAAGCATGCCCACAGCGTCACCCCCCCAAGCACGACCACTGAGGAGCAGCAACAAGGCGCAGAAAAACCACAGTGCAACACAGCCTGGGCCCCGTCCCAA
>VXBJ01000654.1:0-101691 GCA_013400055.1 Nycticryphes semicollaris
GTCACCACCCTTTGGGCCCAAACTTTGAGCTGCTTTACAGTCCATCTCACTGCTTTTCCCAGAACCCTCCCCCAGGGAAATAACAGCCTATTTGCATATTAAACAAGATGCTTGATGATGGGAGGTTTTCCCATGAGGCCAGAGCTCCTGTGAGCGCTTTCAGTGTTCCCCAACAGCAGCACAGGGACTCTCTGGGCCATCGTCACTAGGCAGGAGCTGCAGCAGACCTGGGTTCTTCTGGAAAAGGCCTCTCCTTTCAACCAGAACCGTTCTTTGATTTAGGCATTGGAGGGGGAGCAGGTTCTCAGGGTGCTATCCGTGTCCCCCCACCAGCTGTCTCTGGGCCAGATCCTGCATTGGCCCAGCATCCTCCTGCCCAGATGCTGGAGGTCCCCAAGCAGCTGGGACTTCTTAAAAAAAAGTGGCAGATAACAAACCACTCCAGTTCTCGAGGCAGTTTGGGCTGGGGACAGCTGGTTGCTGCTGGTTGCTCTGGCAGCAGTGCCTCTCTGCTCGGGTTGGTCCATGCCATCCCTCGGTTTACCCCTTCATGACAAAACTGCCTTGTTTGGAGGGGTGTTCAACTGCTGGAGCACTGTGGGGCCCCTCTCCTGCTCCCACTTGTTGTTCCTGATTGGTCTGTTACCAGTGGAAATAGATGTAGCTGAGATTCATATTTGCAAATGATGTTTTGAAATGAGGGGAAAAAACATCAAAACCTTTCTCCTGTTTATTTATGCTTCCTGAGTGCCTTGTTCTCAGCAAAGGCCCTTTGTTGGGCTGCTGGTGCTGTGCTGAGTTGTTCCCACACAGTGCTGGTGATGCTGGGGAATGTGTGCTGGTTCCAAAACCCTTCCCCCGTTGGGGTTGCTCCCTGGGCATCACCAAAGTGTCCCGAGCTACTGTTGTGCTGCAAATAAAATGGGGCTGGGAGGGAATCCTCTGCATTTATGATGGTGTTTTGGCCAAGGAACTTGCTTTCCATTTCCCAAA
Organism: Nycticryphes semicollaris; assembly: GCA_013400055.1. NCBI lineage: Eukaryota > Metazoa > Chordata > Aves > Charadriiformes > Rostratulidae > Nycticryphes > Nycticryphes semicollaris. The sequence continues at coordinate 994 of VXBJ01000654.1, forward strand.
CCCCCCCAATGATGGCAGGACCTGAGCCCACTGCAGAGGTTGGCTCTTGCTCTCTTACCCTGGCCAAGCATGGAGAAAATACTGTTGATGCAGAAGCAGTGCTTTGCTTGGCCATGCTGATTTTCTCCATTCCCTCTGGCCACTGCCATCTGTCATTCCCAGTCTCCTGCAGCTCCTTGGCCAGCATTTGACCATGGGCAAGACTTTGTTGTCCATCCAGCAAGTGATGGAGAGAAAACTGGTACAGAGCAAAGACTCTTGCTTGAACCAGGGAGGTGCCTGTCCCTTCATCCCTCTGCCATGTCCCTGCTCTCACAGCAGTGGGAGGTTGGCCCATGGGCCATACACCCCTCTGTGTTAGGGGCTGCTTGAAAATGTCCATCAATTCTCCTTACCTTCACAACGTGGAGAACCAGAAGTTCTTGAGGACAAGCTGGGATGTCCCCAGGTTTGAGTGAGGGAGGCTGCCTGTGTCTGGAGGATGCAGGGAGACGGGGCCCTCCCCTGCTCACAGAGAGTCACTCCTGGAGGGTTTGTCCGAGGCTGAAGCCTGCAGGATGCTAAATTCAAATTTTTTCCATGATTTTTTCTGCCCTGATTTGTCCCGTGGCCACCTAGGCCTTTAGCCAGGAGAGCTCTCCCATCTCTAAACACGCATGTCTTGCAGCAATGTTGTGTAAATCAATTTATTTCATGAAACACAGTTGAGGACTCTTGTTCTTCCTGCTTTATACTCCCTCTCAGGGATACACAAACCCATTATCATCACATTATCATTGTGATTTCTGTTCTAGACCAATCAATAAGGTTGAAAATGTTGCCATCACCATTATTTATGAGGAAAGACTTGGTTGTGCTACATCTATCTCATTATCTGTCTGAGTGCCCTCAATGACAAAAGGAGGTTATATACCAAGGGATAAATGAGGTGTTCAAAACCTTTCCTCCTTATGCAAGGTGTTTCCTCACAGAATCTTCTTAAAGACAGTCCTCTAACATTTGATTTGGGATACAGGTTTAAATTGCCCTTTGCTGGTTCCTTCAGGTGAATATTCAAGAATATGTCAAAGGTGGTCATAGACTCAGATTATTTCCTCTGGCTTTGTGGTTAAAACAGGATGTGCCCCAGCAAGTCTCTGCAGTCCTCTGCTTCTGCCCCATGCGTGAGCTCTGCCGTCTTGTGATGCATTTAAATCTGATCCATGCTAACTTGGTTTACACCAAAGATCCGAAGAGTTCAGATTAAGAGGCTCCAGTACTGTTCTGGTTACAGACAAGAAACACACCAGCTGCTTGACAAAAGCATAGTTAGAAGACCAGTCATTGAGACAAAGGGAGAAACAGGCGATGTAATTAGAAGTATCATTAAATCTATTTATCACAGTAAATAAATCTGCTAAAAGTAGCAATGAAAATGAATCTACAAATTCTCCTGAACACAGGGCATGCTGAGTCTAGGTGTTTATATTTTAAATATAGGAGATGATGTTACGCTAGGCATAGCTTTTCCACTTTTCCATGTTTCTCTTTCAGCAATTTGCTGCCTGACCAGAAGCCTTAGGATTATTCGCCAGTGTCCGTTCAACCCCCTGCTGTTCAAAACCGTTTCTGCATCTCGCAATGCAGATTTAGGAACGCATGTTTCAATCTCCAACACCAGAGGTCAGTGTGTCTCCCTTTTTGCCTTAGAGGAACTCAGACTGGGATGTGTAGTTTACAGAACTGCTGCTGAGACAGTTGAAAATTATAAGGTGTGTTACTTGGACTGGTAATGGACCGTGTGCAGGCACAGACCCACCATCATAGAATCCATCACTTTGGCCACAAATGTGAAAGTTGCCTGCATTTAACATATCTGGATTTATTGCCATAATTGACTCATTCTTGCTCAGTGTCAATCTTCAGTCCCTCAATGTATCCCAGTTTGGAGCAGTACAAGGGAAGAGGAGATGACAGGCCATGACCTGTGATGTCCCATGTGACATATTTATAACAAACAACACCTTTTCTTTGTATATGACCTAGACATACAGTCAGCAGAGGACAACACCAGATCTGCAGCCACATTGCATACCTTACCTCAAGCATTACGGCTTAACGCTAATGTGAAACCTTTGATAGGATTTCATGGAAAAGCCTTCCACTTAAAGCATTCTTCTAGGGCAGAGCAGTGGTGATACAACACAAGATGCCTTGCTCAAGGAGGAGGGCATAACTTGCACCTAGAAAGTGATAATGAACCTTTATATTGTGGGGAGCTATAATCTTGGAATCACCAACGTACCCAGCATCTCCACATGCCAGGTGGATGACAGGGTGCCAACCTAGGAAAGGCATCACATAATCCTCTACAGGACAGGTATTTCCCCTGATATCAGCCTAAACTATCGCAAATAGCTGTGTTTCCTGATGAAAAATGTGCTGAGCGATGGTGTTAGGAAGCAGCAAGAGGCAGGGTTGCTCCATGAGGATGGAAAAAAACAGGACCTAAGTGACCACAGCCCAGGCAAAGGACTGATGGACTGGGACACGGGTCTGAAAAGTATGGGAAAAGCAGGGTAGTGGTCATGGGATGCATCAACATCCTAAGAGAAGGTGAGGTGATATACCAGGTTCATCCATTTTGTCAGAAGCAACAGGAGATGAAGCAGACGTAGGACTAGGTGATAAGGCTTCAACAGAGGTCTGAGGTTCATCCAAGAGGCAAACCTGGAGATAGCTGCACCTACAACATAGCTTAGACACTTATGACACAGCTCAGGCCTGAACTTAAATGGAACTATGGCTGTGAGTGGAAGCCCTGGGTCAGGCTGGTGAGGGGAGTTAAAGCCTATTGGTGCACTGAAAGACAGTCATCTGTTTGACATGTCTGTGTCCATGTTGACCACTGTACAAGCACAAGAAGAGACAATGCTGCTTTGCAGGACTTGGAATGGGCAGACAACCAGGATGTAGAAGGTCAGAGATGATCATGGTGATTTGCACTGCTCATGTGGATCATTGAATAGGATAACTATAGGATATATAGGATGTTCATAACTACTGACCTCTTCTACAAGCTGAATGTGCTGAAGATCCTTTTTGAAACCTCACAGGTCATTGTGACTGATGTCCTTCATGAGGCCCTCAAAAGCAAAGCTATCTGCAAAGTTGGAGGAATTGGTTTAACTTGGTTCTTGTAATCTTTCCTGGTTTGCTACATGGGTGCAACTACCATTTCTCTCATGTGGTTTCATTAAGTACAATGGCAATTTCTAAACTGATAGTCAAGACAAAATGGTCCAATGAATTTGCGCACCAATTTGCACACCTTACATTGAACTGTACTCACACACAGTGAAGTTTTGGTGGTCAGGATCTTTGTTCTTGACTCAAACCACAGAAATACTAATGTCACATTTCTTACTCAAAGAATTTTGCTTGTATAAATTACTGTCTCAGTCCTTATCCAAATGAAAAAAAAATACTAACATGCACTAGTGAAGTATTTATTGTAGGGACAAACAGTCCAGCCTCACTGGTTAACACTGCATGCTCTGCACTATTTTTTTTCACAAGTCCCTGAAAGTCGAGGATGAGAACATCTAGCTCTGATTTTATCTTGACTTCCTGTTTTATAAAGTAGAAAGCCAAATACTCGGTCTCCTGAAGCTACAGCATAAGTTATAGCTATGATTATTTTTTTTTTTTTTGGCGTAGTCTTAGTAAATGCTTTAAGACTGTATCATTTGTTTCTGCTTGTTTGCTCAAAGAGACTAGGACTCTCTTTCCTATCAGCTGCCTAGATGTCTCTATCTGACTTCTCCAATCATGGCTCTCTGCTCACAGGTCCAGGCCTCCTGAGCTCTTCTTACTGCCCTTTCACTTTTGTGGCAAGTCTGTTTAAAAAGGACAAAAGTTGCTGGATGGTGCTGTGGTTAATGTGGAAAATGAAGTCAAGTCACCCTCTTAGCGCTGCTCACAGTTCTCAGGAATCTTTCATGTTGGCTCACGTTATCATGAAAATGCCTGCAAATGTGCTACATTTGTTAAGAGTATAATTAACTGCCTGGTTGCTGTGGTGTTACATATATTGAAGGAAGCTGTGTAGTCAGTCCCTTTTTTGTCTTTTGGTTTCTTATGCTTTTCTTCAGTTTTCCTGTTGCTGAAACAAATTTGTTTCTTACCTCCCAAGGCTATGAAAAAAAAGAATTTAGGTTAGGTCAGAGGTCTATATAGTCCAATATGCCAGCACAGACAGTGACCACTAAGTGCCAGTTTCTTTGGGAAGGATAGGAGAAGAAAACTTTGTAAGCAAATACATTGTGATTCATCCCTAGATCACACTTTTAGCCCCTGGTGATCCCTGCTCAGGCACTCTTTTCCCCAGCAGCAGTGTTGTACTTAAACAACACTTGACAGATTCTTTTTCTCTCATGAGCTGATTCTGGAACTCATATAAACTTCCCATAACATTATGTAGAAAACAGCTGCACAGCACAGTGATGTATGATACAAAGCATCTCCTTCTGCTTCCTGCTAATCTGCACCTCTCCAGGTTCATTTGCTCTCCCAGTTCTTGCATGTGAAGAGACAGCTACTTGCCTTCTGTTGTCAGCTCACCATCTGACTGACAGATCACCATCATATTCCTTCCCTCCTGCCACAATCATTTGTTGTTCAGGTGAGTATTTCTGATCCCAAAAGCCTCCTAGTTCTGATCTGTCCTCTCCAGGTCGGATGGACATCCCTACAGAAGGTATTTAATATGCAGGCTAACTGAGGATAACATAATGCTGAGTGGCTATTTCTTTCCTAATAAATATAGCACTTTTGTATTTATGTTGTTTTTTCTCCTGACAGTTCCTGGGCTTTGCAGTGCCTTGCCTCTGAGTTAATAGGATTTTTAGCTGACAGCTATAAGAAAACAGTGTTTGGAACTTGTTGCATAGAAATTTCTCTGTAATGCTTATAGATGCTGTCACCTAAAGCAGTACCATTGAAATCCAGAGAAGGTGAAGTATCAAACTGAACAGCAAACAAGGAGAGCAGTGCGAATTTGGCTGTGATGGAAGAAAAAGATCATTACAATGTGATGAACATGATGCATAAGAAATCTGAGCCTTTGAAACTTTGAGGCCTGCTTCTGTGGCAGCTCCAATTTAACTTCCTGGAGCGGATTGCCATGACACCATTTGCAAGCAGCTGCTTCTCACTGTAGTTCTGTGTGACTCCAGGAATGACTGCAAAGATACCTAAACACAACATGACATCTAGGACAGCAGATGGTTTGTGAGATTTGGATTGGCAGGCTGAAAAGAAATAAAAATCCAGAGACGTGGTTGCTATGAAACATGAAAAAATTATGTCAATAAAATATTCTTGATTTAAAGTATTAATGTCAGGAAATATTTTACAGATCACAAAGACCCTCTTACTGGAAGCTGAGATTGATGGGAAAATTTCTGAAGCAAATGAAAGGGAAAAGCTTTATCCTGAAAAGAAGGATAGCTCCTAGAAAGTTGAGTCATGAATGCAGCCTACCTAACAACCTGGTACCCTGGCCAAACCATAAGCCAATATAGCAATGGCAGACAGGAGTGCAAGGGTAGCTAGGGAATTGAGAAGTGCTATGGGAGACCCAAAAGATGGTGACAGCTGGTGAACCGAGGACACCACAAGTCCCTAAATGCAGCTTCTTCCATCAGCCTGTTGTGGAAGTGCTAGTAGAAAGGGTTTGGCTGTTGCAGTGGGGACTGATCAGCAAGATCAGATGATGGTGCTGCAGAGATATCAGAGGAGTGGACCAAGAGAAAATAGGTTGCAAAACACAGCTGTAGTCAAGTGGAAGTAGTTTGCCCTGTCCTGCAGGTGAAGAAGCTAACACCAGCCTAAAGTGAGTGGATTATGCCCAGAAAGTTATTGCCTACAACCTCTTGAGGATGTCATGGTTTGGCATTTCTCATTCTTCTGCTGTCCTACACACTCAAGGTTGTCTTTGGATTTCACCGCAGACTAAACACTCACAAATATCAAGACTGCTGAAAAAGATACATGCCTGCTGATAGGACTTCCCTTCCTCCAGTTCTGGTATGAGGCACATGTTTGGAATGTCCAACTAGACCCAGACATGCAGCAGCAGCTTTTCATCTCCTGTAGGGATACCATTACTATGTCACACTTTGGTCAGTAGCTAAGATAGACCTCCTCCCATCCCAACCTCAACATCCCAGAGGGAAGATCACTGATATTTCTTTACCTATGCTAATAAAGTTGTCTTTTCTCTCTTCAAAAAAAAAAATTAAAATTGTTGCTATATTCATTCGTGTTTGCACTGGAACAAAACAGAACATTAGCACTGGAGTGTCTCCCACTTACTTATCCAATAAAAGACAGTAAAATCCAATAAAAGACAATAACTTGACTTTTTCATAGGATTCAATGGGGTGGCACATGTGTGACTCTTTGCCTTACTTCACTTCGTGTTTGGTGCCTTGGGAGGTGAGTAAAACAAGCATCACAGAACTGGCACATCTCTCTTACTCTTCCAGGTTTATTCTGTATTTTAAAAAATACAAGCCAGTATTATTGATTGCAAGGTATAACTGACAGAGAGCTCTCCAGACTGGAGTGTTTGTGCTTTGCTACTTCAGCCTTTGAGACACAGACCCTGGTACGTAGAAGCAATATATTTAAACAAAGAATGTAAGTACACATTTATAATTAGCATATAGTTGACATCTCTGTCCATAGAAGGAACCATTGTGTCTGGAAGGTTATGCTTTATGTGTAATAAAAAATAAAAATTTATAACATGTCTCACAGCAGATTATTAAGATTGTGTAAACTTGCTTTGTACAAATCAGCTCAGTTATCACACTACGTCTAATGGGAAAACTCTGTTGAACCCCACAAACTATTTTGGCTTGAAATTCAATTTTTTGTCATACCGGTTTTGATGGAAAGCAAAATCCCTGGCAAAGACAATTTCAAAGCTGTGGGAGTCAGGTTTTAGTGTGGGTCATCTCTAATGTCCTAAGCATGAATATCCCACTGTGTCTTACTTAATGGACTGACTCAGCAGAGACCAAACTCACCAGGACCACAGGAGAATGGGCTCTCTCGTCGAGAGGGAAGAAGCCTTTAGCTCACATCAGTCTTTCTTATAAGGCAAAAAAGTAGTGGAAATCTGGGGAGTAAAGGTGAGCAATTGATTGATAAAGAGAAAAATCCTGCTACGTCTACATAAGCATAAAGCCGTGGGCTAACATTAAGGTTTTTGTTATCTGGTAATTAAACTATGTGCCAACTGGATAAGCAATTTACACAACATATCACCTACAAACACACACCAGGTCAATGGGTCATTGGGTCAGTCTGCCTCCTCCACCTCTTGTTCTGTCAGAGCACGATGGCATTTCTTGCCCTTCTCCTCCCAGCTGTTTCTGTCCCTCCAATCTGTGCACATGCGGGAACTCAGGCAAGTCATCTGGCGTCTGTCGCATCCTGCTCCAGCTTTTCTCATCAGCCCTTCTGACTGCAGTGTCCCTCCTCTGAGCCTGGGGCTCCACAGAGGCTGGAAGGAAAGTCCCAGGAGGATACCTCACTGATGACCTTCACCTTCCTAGAAGGAAAGGCAGCTGTTTTCCCTGACCATTTTTGCAGCCATTTTCACTCGACTCTACTAACATGTTTGAATTGTTAAGCCTGCTGCTGGCTTCTAGACAGCTTAATATTTTATTTAGAACTGAGGAGCTTGTAATGTTTCTGTAAAGATACACTGTGTGTGACCATTCAGAATTAACAACTTCTGTCCTTCAGTGCCATAAATAATGCTATATTTTTATGATGAAACTTGCTGATTTATCTACTCACAAATATGCTTTCTGAAGGAGTCCATGTGATGATTATTTTTATCAGGCCTCCAGCGTCTGCTTATAATAAAAAAAAAATGTGTTTTATAAACTGTAAGAAGCAAAAAGACAATACACATAACAAAGTCACCTAACAGTGACTGCTGCTGAGAGCACAGAAAACTGTTTTTTTACCATTTGAAATACTTAAAAATACAATTATAAAGTAAACTATTTTACTGAGTTACACTAAAATCTTACCATTTTCACATTTCTAGCACTCAAGTAAAACTCATTCTAAACCACTTCAAGCTTTTTAATATCTTAAACAGCAGCTCTAGAAGAAATTAGTCTTTTTTTAAATTGGAGAAGACAGGGTCAACAGATACGTAGTGTCTGGTGCTTATAACGGGTGGTTGAGAAATCCACTGCAATACAATAATACTTTGTAAGCAAAGTGCATGTTGTGGTAAAATGTCTTTTAAAAGTGTAGATATATTTTTTAATGTATCCAATATGTATGTTTTATTAATATTTTACTGAAATATACAACCTTGTATTGATTAAATAGGCTAAGTTCTTAACACTGATAGAACTGTAAAAGAAATACTTTTTGAAGAGTGCCAGAAATTATACAGCTCAAATGTGTTCTTGACCTAGTGCTAGTCAATGAACGTACATGTTCTTTGCAAGTAAACTGTATATTGTAACTGGTAAAGTTTATGTGTCTAAATATTTCTAGACTGACAATTTTTAAAAGCCTTGGTAAGATATATAAGTGCATAAACTTAGTCTGCTCAAGCAACACATTGAAGATACAGACAATCTGTCTCAAAAAAGTGCCAATTGCAGTTGTAAAGCTGGCAGCAGGGGTCTAAGGACAAAGCCACCCTGTGGGGAGATGTAGAAGCAGGAAAGGCCAGAAGGGCAGCCACAGTGTTAGCACCTGGCGGAGAGAAGATGCAGGAATAAAGCCCATGAGTAGCCCTGAAAATTATTTATTTAACATACACGGAATCACAGACTGGTTAAGGGGGCTTGCGGGGGCCACCTGGTCCAACCCTCCTGCTCAGGCAGGTCTACCTAGAGTCAGTTGCTCAGGATATGTTTTATTACATTTGCAGACATTTAGATTGCTTGCCAGTAACGTACAGGAAAAATTAATAACAAATGCTGTGCAACTAGCTGCAGGATGGAGAGTTACACATGTGTGTGCCTGGGATATACGTTTATACCATAGATAAACATTGGCCACTAATATTTCTGCTGCCTTTTCCTTTTTTCCTTTCAATATGCCAATTGGCTTGTGTTGGCAAGTTTGGAAACTGGCTTATTGAATATTAACAAACTCAACTGAATTTCATAGGTCTCTGGGTGAACGCTGTGTGCCAATTCAAATTTCATCATGGGTCTTGTTGAATGCTGGAAGAAGGATTTCACAAGATTCTTTTGGTGCTGATACAATCCCGTGTCATTATCTACCTTGGGTCCCCTGGGAGGNTGTTTAAACACAATGTGGCTGGTTTGGCCAGAAACTGTTTCTTTGAGATATGGAATGATTTCAGTCTGTGGAGAGAAGTCTCCTAGACATACATCTCTATTTATGAAACATGCCTATAATGAAAGAGAAAACTAACATCTTCTCTGTCATGTGAAAAGAAAGGCAGTGGGACACAATGTGTATGTCCAGAGTCTATTCATTTCCAGAATACATCCTTCTCCCCTGCGTACATCTCCTTGAGCATCAGTTATCTTCCAGACTGGTCACCTCAAAGCATTTTCTGATCCAGCAAACCTCTTCTTATCCCAGCCACACAGGTTAGCAACATCCAGAACACTTTTCTCAGATCAAAAAAACTGGGACCATTGTGATATNTGTTCTTGACCTAGTGCTAGTCAATGAACGTACATGTTCTTTGCAAGTAAACTGTATATTGTAACTGGTAAAGTTTATGTGTCTAAATATTTCTAGACTGACAATTTTTAAAAGCCTTGGTAAGATATATAAGTGCATAAACTTAGTCTGCTCAAGCAACACATTGAAGATACAGACAATCTGTCTCAAAAAAGTGCCAATTGCAGTTGTAAAGCTGGCAGCAGGGGTCTAAGGACAAAGCCACCCTGTGGGGAGATGTAGAAGCAGGAAAGGCCAGAAGGGCAGCCACAGTGTTAGCACCTGGCGGAGAGAAGATGCAGGAATAAAGCCCATGAGTAGCCCTGAAAATTATTTATTTAACATACACAGAATCACAGACTGGTTAAGGGGGCTTGCGGGGGCCACCTGGTCCAACCCTCCTGCTCAGGCAGGTCTACCTAGAGTCAGTTGCTCAGGATATGTTTTATTACATTTGCAGACATTTAGATTGCTTGCCAGTAACGTACAGGAAAAATTAATAACAAATGCTGTGCAACTAGCTGCAGGATGGAGAGTTACACATGTGTGTGCCTGGGATATACGTTTATACCATAGATAAACATTGGCCACTAATATTTCTGCTGCCTTTTCCTTTTTTCCTTTCAATATGCCAATTGGCTTGTGTTGGCAAGTTTGGAAACTGGCTTATTGAATATTAACAAACTCAACTGAATTTCATAGGTCTCTGGGTGAACGCTGTGTGCCAATTCAAATTTCATCATGGGTCTTGTTGAATGCTGGAAGAAGGATTTCACAAGATTCTTTTGGTGCTGATACAATCCCGTGTCATTATCTACCTTGGGTCCCCTGGGAGGAAGGTGGAAGCAGCACTGATCTAGTTTGTCATTTGGGCTACAGGTAGGGAAAATCTGAAGATGCACCAGAATGTGTGGCTTATGTCAAAAAGCAGTCAAAAACATAAATGAGCAAACAAAAACTGCATCAAAAGATTTTTTGGGCACTTGAAAACAAAACATATTGGTCTTTCAATTCATGATGACATTTCTAGCACTAAACTTCAAGAGCAGATGCTCAAAAATGCAAGTAAAACTTTGTTTCTTCCCAAGTTGTTTTNTCTGTCATGTGAAAAGAAAGGCAGTGGGACACAATGTGTATGTCCAGAGTCTATTCATTTCCAGAATACATCCTTCTCCCCTGCGTACATCTCCTTGAGCATCAGTTATCTTCCAGACTGGTCACCTCAAAGCATTTTCTGATCCAGCAAACCTCTTCTTATCCCAGCCACACAGGTTAGCAACATCCAGAACACTTTTCTCAGATCAAAAAAACTGGGACCATTGTGATATTAACTGCTCCCTCCTTGCATTGCACCCCACAGAGATCTGTACAGTCTAAAGGTGTGAGAAGATCTTTCAAAATACTGTGGCTGTTGGAAGGTTCAGTCATAGTGGACAGCTTTCTAAATCTCGCTTTCTTCAAAGACTTCCTCAGTTGTCTCTCCAGTGGTGACTTCTCCCTCGCTGCTGTCTGACATGCTTGTCCGTGGACAAGACGGAAGAGCACAGCCTGGCTCTGTGCTGAGATTTGCCATCTGCTTCACTAGGACCTGCTGGAGCTGCATGCCCCAGGGCTCTCTTGCCTCCAGGCGTAAGTGGTGTTTGCTGCCGAGGTGCTGTTTCTTTTGTTTCTGTGAACATTTCCTGAGGTATTTTATGTTTTCCCCAAGAAAGCAGAGTTTACAGCCAAAAGGATCTGCCAGCAGGAAGCGGGACCACTGCTTCTGTAGCTCTGCCTTCACCTGGGGGGGAGAAGAAAGCAGTTTGTCCACGGTGATGATTTGTGACCACCCTGCAGTAACCCAAATGCTAGGTAGTTGTAAAAATGAGAGGGTCTTTGGAAGTGCTGAGCTTCCCCACCCTTTGGGGTGCACCTTGCACCTGGCAACTTCCCTGTAGGGTACAAACAAACTTGTTTGCTAAGTCAGTCTTAAGAGCCCACCCTCTTTACTCTAACGCAGGGAAGTTTCTCATAGCCCCTGAATACACTGTCATCCTGATGCATGTGTGTGGGAGAGCTCAAGTGACTTTCATGTTTACAGCCTGATGAAGTGAGGAGGAGGAAAGCCCAAGGTCAGTGGCAATAAGGACCATGAGGCTTTGCCAGAGTGTTGTGCTTGGATAACTGGCTTGTTTTGTTAAAGCTTTTTATCTGGCAGCCTGCCTAAGTCCTCCGCACTGTGTGTCCCGCTGCCTGCAGGATCAGCGCCAATGCTGCAGATGGAGGGTGGGCTCCAGGCACCCTCAGAGGAGTGAGACATGCCCTCACTCTGACCACCAGGACCTTTGGCCTGAGTGCTCCACTGGACCAAGAGGTAGAAGTCCAAAAGAGCAACTTTTAATGACTGATGAGAGATGTTGTCAGTTCTGTACTCTTCAGAAATCTTAGACAAGTACTCCTGTATTGCAAACAAATGCCAGCTCTCTTTTTTGTTTAAATAGTTCCAGAATTAATCCAGATTTCCTTGTTGAATATTAGGAATATATGTTTCTAACATACACTTTGCATAAAGTCCATCTCATTTGTTTCACTGGTGCCTTTAAGAAGGTGTCCCATTTCATGTACCTTTGCCAGTGTAGCGTGTCCCATGCCAGCTGGCTATGCCAGGCTCTGAAGTGCTGCTGGCACTGGGTAGGTGCCTGTTTAGTGCAAGCAGTGGAGGTATTGCATGCACCCGATTAAATATAAGGGAAATACAAACGCTGAGATTCAACTTAGGAAACATGTAAAATTAAGTGAGATTAAATCCACAGCCCACCTAGCATCATTTTCTGAGGTAAATGCAAGTCTTGCATTGCCTTGTAGCAAGTCAGTCTGATGAGGTAATGCAGCTGCGATGGTGGTGGAGGCACTGGGTTATATGGGCAGGAGCAAAGCATGTAGATCAAGAGATGTGATTGCTCTTCTTTACTCAGTAACTGTTAGACTGCCTCTGAATACTGCATCTAATTTGGGGCCCCCAGTGCATGAACTATGGTGATAATCTTGAACTTAACAGCAGAAATCAGAGCTGGAGCCCTTGCCCTATGACAAGAGGCTGTATGAATGGGGCTTGTTCATGCTGAAGGCCTAACTACTGCCTATGCGGAGATCATGGACAGGATGGAGCCAGGTACTGTATAGAGGTGTTTGGTAGGGACATGAGAGACAGTGATCATAAATTCAAATAAATAGGGGAAGTTCTAAAAGAATATATGGAAGAGCTGTGGAAGAGGCACTGGAACAAAGGACCAGAGAGGTGGTGGAACCTCTGTCCTTGGGGAGGATTCAAAGCTCAGCTGGACAAAACCCCACGCCATGTGGTCTGAAGTAAATCTTTACTCTACATTGGCAGGAGGTTAGCTTTCTCTGCTGTCATGTCCTTGCATAAGAGCCATCACTGATCTGCTCAAATCCTGGCACGGAACAAGTTGAACCCCGAGCTGTCCCTCAAGGCTTAGCAGGAGACAACTTCCAGAAAAGGAATCCCCTCATATCAAGTTTAGGGATGACCTGAGCAGTACATGCATGAAATTATTTTTTCAACACATTGCTTTGTAAGATACTAAAACACCTCAAATTTGGTCACTTCACATGGATTTTAGGTGTAAACTAAGAGAGGGTTTAGCCTAGTCAAACAGGAAGCCTGGCATTCCAGCTTGTTAAAGAAGGGGGGTTTAGGTGGCTGATCGTAAACCTCTATTGGTATTTCATCCACTCCAGGGTGTCCAAGCATCCACAGTGATATAGCCACTCAGCCTCCAGTGGAAATACCTTGCATTTGAATTCCAAACCTGTGAGAGGTCCTGTGTCTTTGTACAAAACAATTATACCAGTTCAAAAGAATGCACCCATGCTCTCAAATAAGCAGCACTAGTTAGCGTGGTCATCCTTCTTGGTGTCACTACTAATGAACTGAAAACTTTTCTCATATAAGTTTCTCTTACCTCTCCATTAGCAAAGCAATATAAAACTGCTACAAAAAAACCCTGTAACAGAAAGACAGTAATAGGAAAAAGTTAGAGTGTACAGGAAAAACCTGAAGGTTCAGTTTAACGATGACATTGGCATTAAAGCCATAAGTATAAACAATGCTTTTAATTTTCAGAAAGGAAACTAGTTGCCTGTATATAGTTATTAATGAAGTAAATTAATTAATGAAAACAGCATTTGTTTCCACATGGTGTCTTAGCAAAGGCAGGGCACATTTGATGCAGATGCTGAAGAACAGAGGCTGTACAACCTGGTTTGATCTCCCATATTATCTTCATCTTGTTACGACAATTTTTTTTTTCACCTTACTGTTGTTATACTGTGACTGCTGCGATTTCTAAACACGGTACAACAGAAAATACAACTTGTAGTCTCATATTATCTTGTTTGAATTTGTGAATGAGACTGCTGAAAGGGATCTCATTTGGGTGCTGTTTAAAAATCAAGGGATTACTGCTAGTTTAAGGCTCAACTGTTTGGTTATGGCTATTCTGAATTGCTATTTTCCCTTTGAAATTGATTTAAATAGGCATATTTAAAAAAATTTATTAACTTCTAGATATAAAACTTGTTTTAAACCAGCCCTCAAAGAACTCTTTCTGTTTTCCTCCTCTCTACCTGCATTTGATCTCAGATAAAAACAACCTACATGCATGCATCTCAAACTATCAGCCTGGCACAGATAAGCAGATTTATTACCATTGCTTCAGGAAATGCACTTATTTTGTTATGTCTAAACATATCTATGACACAAATTCTGATGAAGAGAAGAAATACTGTTGACTATCAGTACCAAGGCAATGTTCATACCACAAGTAAAAAGGTGTGATAACCATAGTTGATGTCATTCAACTGTTTTCACACTCATACTTTTTCAGAAATGTTTCTGGTTTTCTCAGAGAAAAGCTTAAAAAGAAAATCACACACATAGCACCTTCAATATTTTTTTTGTTATATCTAGCATTTAACAATAGCACGTTGTGCCTACTGTTAATTTTCTAGCAATCCTGCAAGGTTTGGAGCCATTAATTCCTCAAGCATATGTGCAGTAAGACAAAGAACAGTTTATCTGCCACACCAGTGGAAACTGGAGCAGGAGAATTATCAATCATAGTTGCTTTTTCCAAGTATTTTATTTCTACTGTATTTCATGCCTCATCTGGATTACAGTAGCAAGGTATAGGTAATTTTGATATGTCATTAATTAATATAACATTTAAATATCCTCTGAATCTGAATTATTCCAAAGAAATATGCAAAATAAAATCATAACATATTGTGGTCATTAGAGTTTAAAATAGATGATATTATACTATGGCAATGAATTCCAGAAAAGTAGTTATATGAGACTCATAAAGCATGTAGAGATGTTCTGATGGGTAAATGTTATACCTTAAAAAGCAGGTTTTTATGCAGAACTGTTTCTGCACCTGGAGATAGTTCTCCTTTTCTGGACAAAGTCCATGATAATGTCTCTACTGGGCAGGGGGTTTTGTGTTCTCAGTATGAGCAGTAAATTTGTCCTCACAGGCACCACAAGCAGAAATAGGATCTAAAGTACACAGAGCTGATAAATCCTGTGATTGCTAAGACTGATGATGCATCTGCTAGAAATATAGCAACTCACTAGATTAGGAGAGGACTTTATGAATATCAGTGGCACCTCTGTGTTGAATAGAAGTTTGTAAATCCCTATGTGAATTTAGATCGTTTCTGCTGCAAGACCAGAACATGCAGTGACAGGCAGAAACACAGTAAAATCACACCAGAAAGTGGAAAATTCGGTTGATATTCATTTCACATCCCGATTTTGTTAATGCTTCTTCATATCCATATTGCACATGGAAAATAAAGAGGTGATTGGTGACAGCCAACGTGGTTTCACCAAGGGCAAGTCATGCCTGACAAAATTGGTGGCCTTTTACAATATCTCCACAGAACTGGTAGATAAGGTGGGAGCAAGAGACACCATCTACTTGAACTTCTGCAAAGCATTTAACATTGTCCCAAATGACATCCTGGTCTCAAGATTGGAGAGGCATGGATTGATGGATGGACCACTCAGTGGATGAGGAACTGGATGGATGGCTACACTCAAAGTGTTGCGGTCAACGGCTCAATGTCCAAGTGGCGGCCAGTAATGAGTGGCTTTCCTCAGGGGTCAGTACTGGGACCAGTGCTAGTTAACATCTTTGTTGGAGACATGGACAGTGGGATAGAGTGCACCCTCGGCAAGCTGGCTGATGACACCAAGCTCGGTGGTGCGGTCGACACACTGGAGGGTAGGGATGCCATCCAGAGGGATCTGGACAGGCTTGAGAGGTGGGCTAGTGCAAATCGCATGAAGTTCAACCAAGCCAAGTGGAGAGTCCTGCACCTGGGACATGGCAATTCCAAGCACAAGTACAGGTTGAGCAGAGAATGACTGGAGAGCAGCCCTGAGGAGAAGGACTTGGTGGAGATGGTTGAGAAGCTCAACATGAGCTGGCAGTGCGCACTGGCAGCACAGAAAGCCAACCCCATCCTAGGCCACATCAAAAGAAGTGTGGCCAGCAGGTCATGGGAGGTGATTGTACCACTCTGCTTTGTGCTCGTGAGACCCCACCTGGAGTGCTGTGTCCAGCTCTGGAGTCCTCAACATAGAAAGGACATGGACCTGTTGGAATGGGTCCACAGGAGGGCCATGAAGATGATCAGAGGGATGGAGCACCTCTCCTATGATGACAGGCTGAGAGAGTTGGGGTTGTTCAGCCTGGAGGAGAGAAGTTGCTGGTGAGATCCTGCTGCTGGCTACAGGAGAGATGAGGAGGGACTCTTTATCAGGGAGTGTAGCAATAGGATGAGGGGTAATGGTTTTAAATTGAAATAGGGAAGATATATCCATTAGAGCTCAGAAAGAAAATCTTTGCTGTGAGGTTGCCCAGAGAAGCTGGGGGGGGGGTTCAAGGTCAGGCTGGCTGGGGCTTCGAGGGACCTGGTCTGGTGGGAGGTGTCCCTGTCCAGGGCAGGGGATTAGAGATCAATGATCTTTAAGGTCCCTTTCAACTCTAACGATTCTATGATTCTATTATATGGGGTTTTTTTTAATATTTGGAACTTCATACTTAGAAATCTTTCCCATATGCCACGACTTATAAGGCATACATTTTTTAAATTATTACAGCGTGAGGGAAAAAGAAGAATCAGAAGTTTAGAATAAATGCTACTGACAATGGCAACATGATTAATTACTCATTAAAGATGTGGTTTTATCCCCCAGAAACTAACATTTTTTCGTGTTGCTAATAATTTGCATGTGTCATTGAGTGAAGATATTTATATTGCTCTGCTTTCTAAGGCAAAGCAGCATCACATCTACAGCAGAACTCATATTTAGAATTTAATTTTGTGCTTCTTGAAAATGTTTGAGTTAAAACCTCCAGATGAGATCCCAGAGGTAATTGCTTTTCTTTAACAAAACAGTTTAACTGATTTTTAAAACTACTGAGAAGATTTACAGACTAAACAAATGTAATTGTGTACAGTTTATGTGCTTTTTTGCTAATCCCTTCACAAATAATGCTGTAGCTAAAAAAGAGAATCTGCAATAAACATTGGTTAATATCTTTGGGTATTTTGAAAAGAAGTTTTGCTTGTAAATCGTGCCATGTTGCTGAGCGTGTGCATGTTCCTCTAAAAGGAATGAAGTTTGTGTTTTCTAGCAGGCATGAGTAAACTATTTTCCATATCAGATTTCTTTGTACAAGCCAGTAAATAAAATTTTCACTTAAAATGATTCTGTGTTCCTTAAAATAACATCTAGTCACTGCAACCTCTCCAAGTAAGGCTATGTTTAACTGAGGATGATATACTTCAACACCATGTCAACAGGCTGCATTAGGGTGGTGGCTCTAAATGCACTCACTTCTGCCTGCCTGGACATTTTTCCCGTCAAGCAATTGTGGAAAATTTTCATTAGAGCCTCATTAACAGTGTCAAAGCACTGATGTATACACACAGGTTAAAAACAAGGATCACCATAAATTGTGGGGAAAATGCAATAATGTTTTGATGACTTCATGTCTGGCTTGTAGCCAGAGGTATTGCTGAGTACCTCATTAAAGAAAAGAGATCTGGAAACTGCTGTCCTGTCTCACCAAGAAGGTCAAGCCAGGAAGATAAGGGTAAAGGACAGCTTTGCTAAGCAGGCAGTTTAAGGGGATTAACTACCTGAAAAAGTAATTTCTCATAAACTGTGAAGAACATAGTTTGAAGCAGACAGCAGTGCTTTGTGCCTGCAGAATGAGTGGTACGGCTAGTTCTCAGCCTTTGTAAACTGGACAGTGAATAGTTACAGTGAAATACATGTATTCCAGTGAATAAGCAGCTTCGAAATGCCATTGAGCTTCAGTAACTGTGGATTTGGACTATTCAGGATTGACGACTGTAATGGAGCGTGGCTCCTTCACACCTTCATGCTTGGCTGTAGCCAAGATACAGCCAGAGCTACACTCCTGTTCCTCTGTTACCTTGACTTTCTGTGCATTTACACACAAGTAAGGCAGGGTGATTGAAGAGGAGACAACTGGATAAACTTCTCTAAAAGTCCGCTGACCCTATAGGGGAGAAACTTCTTCTCCACCTGCAGACACTAGCCCATCTATCTGTTCCACCCACGTGAGTTTTCTGACATTTTCTCTTACTTTAGAAATTTGTTCATGAGTACAGTACTTTTTGTGAGTGTACATACAGTAAGCCAACTACCCAAGCTAAAGTGAAGCTGATCCATGTATCTCCTGGTACAGACTCTTAATTGGTTTTTGTTTGTACAGTGGCACAATAACTCCTTGCAGTGAGTTTGAAGTACGCTGGACATGTACTAGACACTGAAAAAGATGAGTCCAGAACCAACTCTCTCCTGAGTGTGACAGCAAAGCCAACAGATTACCTGAAAAACTCGTTAAAAAAACCTATCCAGTGCTTTTTAGGAATTAACTTACAAGAAAATCTTCAATACTGTTTTCAGAGCAGGGGTCTGTGATGAACTGTTGTTACCATGACCACAGGACACATTGTTTCTGAAGATGTCGGACTCCTTTTTTGGTCTTTGGGACTACCATATTTTGAATATACAGCTTTTTTATCTTTTCACTAGAATAGCGTATTTAGAGACATCGTAGGTTGGAGCATAATATTAAATAAGAATACTGTATATCTGTGGCATATATAGATGAGCAACTTACATATGTGGATCTATGACCCTTAAAACAGTACTTGTGAAACAGTACTTACATGAAATGAGCTCATTGTCAGCTGAATGAAAAGTCTTATATGCCTTGAAAGTCCTTCCACCTGCTCATCAGTGATGAAGGTAAATGCAAATTCATGGATCCCCAACAACGGAATTAGTACAAGTGTAGATCTTGCCAATCTTAAAAAGAAAATGTTTAATTATAGTATTTTTTCAACATCTTTGGCACAAAAATAAGAATTTCAGCTACAAAGAAATTATTCCAGAAATATTCCCTCAATATCCTGACTCTGTAATGGTATTAGTAATTTTGTGATTTTGATGATGACAACATCCCAGACTCCAATTTTGGAGCACACTACCAGAAAAATCTGTACAGGAGGCAATCTTGGCTTTAGGTTTAAGGTGAAAAGTTAGTGACAAGAAATTGAACAGGAAGACTGCTATCATCCAACTTATGCTGCTAAGTAACAGAAAAATATTTACATAGCTAAATATGAGGATAAATAACAGGATTCTTAGAGTCTTAGACCTTCCTATCACTGTTGAAAACTCTACGGAGCTGCACAGAAAGTTTCTGTGGTACCGTGAAAAGTCACCTACTTTTTAAAAGATGCACCCAGAATAATCACTACGGAAGGGAATCTTCTTTAACAAGTCCGGGAACATGTTTGCATAGAGATCTCAAAAGAAAGTGAGTTCTGAGGAAGACTTGCCATGCGAGGAATGGCTTGACTCTTTGAAAGTTCAGCACGATTATAAGCAGTAGTAACAAAGAATACAACGAAACACAACAGACAGTGCTAAACACAGGCACTGCTGTCCATGACTGTCATCATCAATCTTCCTGTAGCTATATGGAGAATATAGCTGAGATCTTTTGGACCTTGAATGTTGAAGTAAAATGGAGTTTAATAGCACGTTAGTAGTGGAATTTCCATTCTGCTCTGTCTCCCCCGGCCCAGTCCTGATAGACAATAAAATATCTTAGTAAGACAGGACTGTAGTAGCAGGCAGGAATTCAAGATGCTTTGATTAAAGATAATAAGAACTGGAAAGAACTGGGGAACTGGGGTGTGGAAAGCTGTTCACAAATCCTCAGGTTTCCATTGATTTAAGTGCAGTTTTCACTACACACTTACCTCGTTGCAGAGCAGCCTGCCTCTGCTGTTCTCACAAAGTGGGAAGATGTTTGTGAAAAGGTGAACTCCAGGACTTTACATTAAAACATAATGTACCACTAAGACTCAGGCCAAGAGATTCCTAACCAGGGCCTGAAAGAGTATAGTCTGAGGATAATGAATGTTCTCATGTGGGTTTACAAGAAGACCAGGGACGTTCCTGAGTAAACAGTGTCTGCATTTGTGAAAAAAGCTACATCAGAAATGCTAATGTCACTTTAGAATGTCCCACAAAACTTCTACATCTTCTTTTCTTTTGAAGACCTTTTGTCACACTCAAGGAATAAAACGTGACACAGCAGTGGAGGCCACAGGTGTAGAGTGAGGACACCCAAGAGCAGAGATCTTAGCCCATTACAAAGTCCTTGAGAAAATGTCCCTAATACTCACCACACTGGTGCTGGCCTGCCTTGGCTTCTCAGGTAAGAAAATGTCTGTGGATCCTGTTTTCCCCCATAGCTTTCCTATATCTGAATATCAGTTACACCTGGCGGTGGTAAGTAAATGTCTGATCTGTCAGGGCAAACTGGCAACCTTCTGATGATGTGAGGAAAAAAAGGGCTCGGACTTCTTTGTTACTTGTTACATACCTGTATTTGTAATCATGAAAGCTCATTTGCTGTGCTTTTAGTTTGGAAATCAGCATTCTGAGAATTTTTAAGAAGATGCCAAAGTTAACCTTGAAAGAAAATACATATGAGTTACTTACAATATATGTTACTCATATAGCTATTAAAGGAAGATAAAAGTGATATTAAACACTTGTAGTACCTGTCACCAAATAATCAGAATGAACTTCTGATCAGGTCAGAGCAGAAGCAAGTTATTTCCACCGCTGCAGCAGAGAGCACAGAGCAGAAATGATAGACACTGCTGGCATGAACTCTCTCCAAATGAGGCAGTTAACAGAGTTTATATACATTTAGGTCATACATATCTTCACCAAACCATGACTGGTAATCAGGATGGGGTAAAAAACAGCAGTGATTGCAATTATTCAGATAAAAAAGCTCTAAACAGCCAGACAAGGAACCGCTGGGCATTCTTTTATGAGTAATTCTTAATTAATTATGAGTAATTTTAATTAAATTCTGCTGACTTGGCCAAGACCAATCTGCCAATATTTCTTTTCAAATGAGGCCTGCAAATGCCTATGAGTCATTAACTGTTTCATTGCTGGAGCCCTAGTTCATGTTCTATGTAAAGAATTGACCGCTTTTCATGCTGTTCTCAAATGTGCACAGATGTAACTTTAAAACATCACAGGGTGATAAGTAGAT
Organism: Nycticryphes semicollaris; assembly: GCA_013400055.1. NCBI lineage: Eukaryota > Metazoa > Chordata > Aves > Charadriiformes > Rostratulidae > Nycticryphes > Nycticryphes semicollaris. Next base: position 22,422 of record VXBJ01000654.1, read on the forward strand.
ATTATTACCTTAAAAAATATATAATAAAAACATAAATAGATTAAATAGATGGAGGTCCACATTGCAAGATCTCACCAGTTAAAGGTGCTTTGGTTTAGTTTTGCAGAGGAATTAGCATCAACATCATGTTACTGAGGGTATCAGACTTGTTACTTTGACTGCAACTGGAAATGCTCAACTCTTACCCCATTGGCTGCCTGGACATTCAAAAAGTGAAAACCAAAACTTAGTAGACAGTTGAGATGTTTTGCCTAGCATTGTGTATGAACTTGCAGAACAGAGATAGAATTGGAAAACAATATCCTGAGGCAGCACTGAACTACCTTAAACTTAGGATCTTCCTTTTTCCTCATGAAGCACCTTCTTGTTATTCACACTTTTCTGTTACTGAAGAACATGTCTTACAGATTGTTCCCCTGTTTTATTCTGAGGCAATAGTTCATGTTGTGGGTTCTTTGGACAAGCTAGGGGAGAGATAGATGTGCACATGTACGAGAGGGGGTGAATTACCTTTATATGGATAACTTTACTTCTGATCTTTCCTAACTTTTAGAATTTTACTTCTCCTTTCACTCTAATGTTTTATTTTTACAAATACAAAGAATTCATCATAGTCAACATTCTATGGTTCTTTAAAAATAGAGCTAGCAAGCATTTTCCACCCAAAGTTATTTTTGTCTGGAAATTTTGGTTTATTCTAAAAAATATTTTCCATTATGAACTTCTGCTTTTCACAGAAAACACTAAAACTTCATTGAAAATGACTGCCATAAGATTGTAATATTTTTACTCTCCATGTTTCATAGAAAAGACAGGATTTTCACTGGAACATGGAAGCAAAATCGCAAAATCACAAAATCACAGAATAGTTAAGATTGGCAAAGACCTCTGGAGGCCACCTTGTCCAACCCTCCTGCTCAAGCAGGACCACCTAGAGCAGATTTCCCAGGAACACGTCCAGGTAGCTTTTGAATATTTCCAAGGCTGGATACTCCATAACCTCTCCAGGCAACCTGGAGCTTGGTCACCCTTACAGTTAAAAAGCATTTCCTGATGTTCAGAGGAAACTTCTTGTTTCAGTTTGTGCCCATTGACTTTGGTCCTGTCTCTGAGCACTGCTGAAAAGCACCTGGCTTCATCCTCGTTGCACCTTTCCTTCAGATATTCATATACATTGATGACATCCCCCAAGCCTTGCCTCCTCCAGGCTGAATGCTCCCATATCTCTCAGCTTTCCTTATAGGAGAGATGCTCCAGTCTCCACATCCTTGTGGACTTTTGTTGGTCTCTTTCCAGTCCATCTCTTGTACTGGGGAGCCCAGGACTGGACAAAGCACTCTAGGTTTGGCCTTGCCAGTGCTGAGCTGAAGGGAAGGATCACCTGCCTTGACCTGCTGACAGTGCTTTGACTGAGGCAGCCCAGGATACCATTCGCCTTCTTGCCCCGTAAGGGCACATGATTGGCTCATGGTCCACTTGGTATTTGTCTGGACCCCCCAGGTCCTTTTCTGCAAAGCCACCTTCCACCAGCATATACTGGTGCCTGGGGTTGTACTTCCACAGCGCTTTTGGCCTGTACACCAACTTACGCCCTCGAGAAACAGGGTCCAGCTGCAGTAGCTGGCTGTTGTAATCTATGTACAACCATCATTAGGTAGCATTGACACACATTTTGTCAGTGGGTTTTAGATAAGTTTGTTGAATTATATTCAAGAACAGGATATTGAAAAGGTTATTGCATTATCTGGCTCTGGGTTTCTAACCCCTTCATTTCTGCCCACTATGTATTTCTCTTGTCTCCATATTGTGTCTGACCCCTCTATCCAATTTATCTTGCTGAGCATCCTCCTAATTCCACTTCACCACTCTTTGTTCCTTCTTATTCCCTGTTTCTAGTCAGATTCAATATTCCATTCTCCTGCAATCTAATATTATTCCTTCTGTTTAACCTTTCAATATCAGTTCTCATGCATTCCTTGCCTGCCACTTCCATGATATCAATGATGGAGCAATGCTGACACTGATCACGCTACAGAAGAAATCTGCCCATGTTCATTCCCACTGCTGGCCACCACCATGTGCACTGGCAAACTGGAATCTGTAACATCAGGTCTGCACATGTATTTCCTGTTTGCCTTATAAGTAATTTCCAAGGAACTGTCACTCGGTGTGATTCTGAGGAACAATCCTAGACAGAATGTCCTGCAACCCAACAGCTACAGGAAGTCTTATGACAATTATTCAGAAAGTTTATGGCTTCTTCTAAAATGAGCATTGATATCAAAATACACTTGATATAGGTGGAGCTCTGCAGAATTCAATGCACAGATAAACAGCAGTGTTTTGAGAGGTCGACACTGAAATCTTTGTTCTTTCTAGATAGACAGAAAGGAAGCTATGCCTATCCACCCACAGTAAAAAACTTCATTTTTTTTTGTCTCATCTTTTCTAATCCAGGAACTGGCTTATACTTGGAGAAAGGGTCACAAAAGACAGTCGCACTAGTGCTTGATATTATGCATAGATGAAACAATTCTTACTGATATGGAAAATAACATTGGTCCTCGGATGATCCACCAGATTCCCATGTGTTCATTTGTTCCCCAGCACCTGAAGAGTAATTTAAAGTATAATTACATTATTTTCATAGAAAAAAAAATTAGAAAGCTTACATAATGCATGTATTTAAAAAAGAAGTTGACAAAGTTCTACTGAAAGGTAGCACTCAGGAGAAATGGAATAAAACTAGGAAGAGTCACAACAGCTTCAATTGTGTTTATTTGGAAGGTCTTTCCACCAGAATGCTAAGAGATGTTTCCCTAGACTGTAAAACTCAGAACTATCTGGCAAACTCAGTCTTTGGATCCACACAACTACTGCACGTGGCACCAAACCTTCATAATTTAACTCACCCTACTCAAATTTACCTGTCTAAAACTGGAAACTAGAAATGGCAATGAATTGTAATCATGGTTCTTGACCTGCTAAAAATTATGCATACCTTGGAACTGTCTCCTTTCCTCCTGCTCTAACCTTCTAATTTGTCCTATGCACATATTGCTTCTCCCTAATTGGCCTTAAATCAGCCTGTAGGTTCTTGGCTTGTCATTTACAGTCTATAGATCATCTAATTCTATGAGACTATAATTGAAAACCAGAAGACTGGAAAACTGATGCTTACTAGTGCAAGTTATTCTTAGTGATTCTTTCAATGAACAGAATACATTCATTTAATATCAGCTTTTAGTGAATATAAGTTTTTGCCATTATCCTCCATAACAATTTTTATTTTTTTCAAAATAGTAGTGAATGTTAATTAAGCCTAAAGTGTAGATGGTCTCTAAGGAAAGCACTGGTCTCCTTTTCTTATCAACAAGATCCTCTCCATGAAGGTGTTTGTGCTGACAATTTATTTCATATAAGTGAATGAACATTGGATGCAATAGCTCTTATTTCAGGAACAGTGAAAGTTCATTCTACTTTTTGATTTATGCATAAGTAAATCTGAGAATTCCTAGAAGCAGGTTAATGCAAAAGTGCTAAAATGAACCTAGAAAATTTAACATGTATTAATAAATGCTGTATAATCTTAATATAATCGTATAGGCAATACTTGTGACAATTACCATCAAGGGCTTCCAGAAAAAATACGCAAACCAAAAGCTAGTATTCTATAGCACGTTTTATTTAGTAACCTACCCAGTGTTCTCCAGTTTTGCTCTGCTTATTCCCCAAGGGCCCACAAACAGGATAGGAACAACTGAAAAAAAAAAAAAAGAAAGTAGCCAATGACAGCCAACCTTGCAGAATGCTTCATAAAAAACAGATATATTACAGTAGTGTGTTGTACAAAGACATATGCTTTTCAGTCTTATGCTTAGAATTCTACAAAAATCAACCTGATTCCAGCTTTCCCCATTTGTAGTTTAAATACAAAATGAAATCTCATTGTGCAGTTCAATTTTCAGATTGATACATAGAAACTTTTAATGGATGAGGAAGATGGAAATGAGTGTGAAAATGAAGGAAATTGGTTAATACCTGATAAGGAAGAAGCAAAAACGGAAGAAGGAAAAAGAGGAATGCAAAAAATGTTCAAAACTGCAAGCTTGAAAAATAATCTTCACAGCACCATAGTGTATGAATACAGGTAAGGCCAGACAAAAGGATGTACGAGTTCCAATGTGACTATATATAGAGATGTATGAAAGAATTAATGCAAAATCCCACTTCTCTTAAACATTGTAATAATTCACTCTTCAAAGTTACTTGTCTTCTTCCTTTGGTTCTAGAGAGGGTCTCGATACTAGTTACCTAAATTTAGCATTATTAGACAAAATAAATCCCCTCTCCATCAGGTAGACTAAACTAAAGATTTAAGCACTACCTGATTCTAAGAATCCACAGGAAGTCTGACATGAAAACACCACTCAGAGAACTCAAACACAGAATAAATCATACTGGAGGAGCAGAGGAGCAACAGAAATTAGGAGATAGCCTGAGGATGAAAAAATTTAGAATTCTGTTTTAATCATATAGAGCTTGACTTCATAGTTAGATAATCAGGAAAGTTTTCCATTGTTTAATATTAACTACTTAATTTCCCTGTAAACAAGGAATTTCGTCTGGGATACTTGCAACTCATCATTGGCTGTGCAGAAAAGGATATAAGAAAGTATTTTGCCTCCTTTTTTATCATGAACCCTTACCTTGAGAAACTAGACTTTTTTTGGGACAAGACCTAAGACAATTCTAACCACCAAATTTCTATCCAAGTACCAAAATGCAGTATTTGAATTTTAAATAGTTTCTGGTTAGTATTTGACCTGACAAAACATCATCCTCCATAGAGGATGTTGAGTATGTATCTAGATTTAGGTCACCAAATCTGAGCATCTGAGCTGTAATATTCTGGCATGTATGTACATGTTCTTCGCATCTTAAATGTGTGACTGGACTTGGTGGAAAAAGATTTTATATGTGGCATTTCACATTTACCTTGGAACCTGGAAGAAGTGTATCTAGTATTGAGTTTGGGGGACTGTGTTTCAAATGACTGATGAATAGTTTGTTTAAGCTTTCCTTATCTCTTCATCATAGTTATTAAATACTGATATCCATTAAATTGTTTACTGTGTTAACTTGATAGTTAATGAGAATGAAGATCACACCTATTTCAGATGTAAAAAAAGTAACTGTTTCTTCCAAGTATGCCGGCCTGTACTTCAAAACAATGCATACAATATTAGCTTGTTGTAAGAGACAAAAGTTGGATATCTTTCAAACTCATCAGTAGTAGTAAACACAAGCAATTTCCATAAGAGACAGTTAAGGTTTCTGGCTTATTTAGTGGATATTTATTCTCTCAGACCAGATAGTTTTGCCCTAAATTATGTTGTGTACTGCAACAGGGTTTTATATCATGCCTTTGAAACTTTTTTGCTCAGGTTTCCCCATGTGGTATTTTAGATGCTGAAGTCCTGGTTTGGATCTTGCTTTAAAGGTTAGCATTTTTCTACAGTAATGGTCCTCTGTTTATAAATTAATACAGTCATCTTAGAAAAGCATGAAAAATGGCCTTGTCTGAAATTCAGTTAATTCTCGGATTTTCTCCGGTAGGCTATTTTTTTAGATGCTATCCAATTCCCATTTCAACATTCAAGAGGTAAGATAGATGTCAAGGAGAATTAAAGTGAACTGTCTTGATTCCCCACAATTGTTACAGAGAGAGCATAGTATAAGCTTTAGACAACTAAAACTGAATGACATGGATTACTGTCAAACTGTTAGGGACTTTATTCCAACCTTGATTGCAATAACCAAAACTTTCATTTGAATGTGTAAATATTGTAGCATTAAAATTGTAATGATTATAATTTTGGTCTTAGCTGCCATTTGCTTAAGCTATTTATTTTAGAGTTTAAACTCCTCTTTTTATACTTGTTTATCTTCAGTTGATAATATTAGCAAGCAGTACAGTACGGCAAATATGGAATAATGTATTCACTACTATATAATCGTCTACCACAATAAAATCCTTCCAAAAAAAACTTTTCCTTTTTTTTCCTTACATGGGCTATACGCTATAGTCCCACAGTCCTGGATGCACAATTTTACATTTGACAATATAGTTCAATAGACATAGACATAGTGATAGGGAGCCAGCTTGAAAAACCATACACTGATGAAAGTTTTACAGTTTTACAATCAGAAATTCTTACGGCCACCCATCCTATCCTCCTCCTTAGCTCAGACCACTGGATTTAAATCAATAACTCTTGCAAAAAATCTACATTTTCAATCTTCATTTAAAGTCTTCAAATGCCTGAAAATTGCACAGGTAGATTTTAGATGATCATTGGGAACTGGGAAACCTTGATTGTTTCTTTTGTCCAGGCAAGATACAGAATTAGGCTCTTTGAGTAAGCAACAAATGTAATTGCCAGATTATACAACATAATTTACACAAAGTTGTCCAAATGCTTATAACAAACTTTACATTGTCTTTATTTAATGAAAAATGCCTGAAATATAAGACCTGAATCATGCAGTGTTTCAGATTGTCCTCTAATTAAAGCACACTTCAGAACTTTAAGGTGAGCTAGGGAGGTGAACATATAAAAGAAAATTGTTAATATTTAGACTTCTTTGCTACGTAGAAGCTCTATTACCAAAGAAGAGAATGAAGTTGCTGATAGTACTGTAATATTAAGTGATGATAGAAAATACAGTCAAATTTCTTCTTGTTCTGTCCACTAGGCTACTGTTTTCTTATGAAACAATTCAATCATTTCCTGTATCTGCAAATCAACATGAACTGCAATCAATGGTATCATTGCTGATATTCTGATATACTGAATACTGTTGACTTTAAAATGAAGAGGAAAAAATAAATTGTTCAGACTTCTTTTTCTTATTTGCAAAGTATCCACCACTGACTCAATAAAATACCACAGAAACAAGAACCTGGAAATTGTTCTGTACTTACCCCATCCTATCACAATATACATCTGTAGCAGTCGTCTTTCAGAGAGTACAACAGTTATCAATAAGGTATGCAGATAAATTCCTTCTACTAATAGCCAAAAATAATTTGCCCCAACAAAGTAATGCATGAAAAACTGGGCAGTCCTGCAAATGGTTACAATCTGTAGAAATGAGAGACCGGGAGTCATTGTTAATATCCAAAAGCTCTGACAAATCCTGGTTTTTTTCTTGTTTTTTTTAGCAAATATATTAAAACTCCTGGTTGGGTCACATATCTCACAAGACTCTCCTTGCTGCTTGGGAGAGGCAGGAGTGGAGTGAAACAATTTAAAGGCTTCTATATTTTCAGAGAGTCTAAGTGGAGGTGCCAAGCAGGAAAAGACACTGACAATGGAGGCTGGTATCTATGTTCTTTGTCGGTGATCTGCATATCAGAATTTTTACTGATGAGCTATTTATATAATAGTCACCATGACCATCTTGCAGGTAATGTTCTTTGTTGATATGGGCAAACTATATTCATACAGCATCATACAAGTATAATATATCCACAGTGGTTGCAAATGAGAGAAGTAGAGATTCCATTATCTAAACAAGTGTAAGAAAATTAGCATATATTCTTAACACAGAAAAGCCTTTAAACTATATTTTTTTCTCTTTTAGTGTTTCTTTCCCAGCAAATACATTGTTTGATAGTATTATCTTAATAGGAAGATTTGTGTGCATTACATTGTGCTGTGCATACCAAGAGTGAATAAATATAGTGTTATAGAAGTGCCAAATAAATGTGTAAATTTTTTCCTAAAAACTACAGGTGTGTGCTGTTTTGCTTAATGGGATGCTTCTAAGTATAACTATTGATTTATTTGGCTTTTTAATGCAAGGCTTCATATATAACTATTTATCAAATCAGATTTTTTTCTTGATTACCCCCGGTTTTATCAGCAAAATTTTGGCATTCAAAGCTCAGCTAATAAACTCCTCAAAACTTGTTGTCAAATGGCAAAGCTCAAAACAGCAAACTCTTATGACCACTAGCAGCTCACATTTACTTTTAGCAAAGAACTAACAAGTTACCTCAGGACTGAGGTACAATATCCATCTAGTTTCGCCATTTGGTCTTTTGGAGTAAATATTGTAGTATACAGTGTCTTTTATAAGAACTGCTATGGCACGCAGGATAAAAGATGCAAATAAATTCATATGGATGTAGTTTCTTGTGCAGTGAAGTTTTCTGTGGGAGACAAAATAATGTATGATTCCTATGGAATATATTTAATTTGTAGAAATAAAAAAAAATACTGCTGCATTCATATTGCTGCCGTCAATTGATTTTGCTTAGGAATTGCTTTTAAAATACTTGTTAGGAAAATATAAGTTATTTACATCAGAAGCTGAGCAATAAACTAAATTACCTGAAAAGAAGAGCATGCATACTGAGGTCTGCACTTTTAAAATATATGTAAATTTGTACTAACCTGAGGAAAGAAAGTATAAGGAGAGCTAATACCAGTGAGATGAGAGAAAAATAATATCCTATAGTGTACAACAACTGTAATGAGGTAAGTAATTTATGTTCTTCTTCCTAGGAACAAAGAAGAAAAATGTGTTATACATGCAGGCAGGAAGGCAGAACATGAAGACAGCTCAGAAACTTTTGAGTCCAACTTCTTTGCTTTCCAAGGTAGTGATGCCTGTTGCCTATACTGCCTCATTAAATCACTTCATGACAGAGATTCTTGCAGACACCCTTAGCTTCTTTTTAAATTCAAAGGCACTCCTGGTCTCATTCCAGATTGCTCCTACACAAACAGTATTCATAGCCTGATTTACAGCTAATCATTGCCATCATTACATGCATCAAATGGATCCTGGTAGTTTAACAGCTGCAGGGATTGACTCACTCAACCTGTACACACAAGTGTGATTACCTTGTGTGTGGCCTGGGGACACAGTACCAGACCAGTTGTATCTGTATAATTTTGAGAGTCAGCTCTGTCTAGTCATCAAAATCAACTGACTTCTGCCATGAGTTCAAATAAAAAAATAGAAATTTTTAGAGATGTCTTTGAATGATGAATAAGAACTCAGAGGAGGAAGAGAGGCACTCACTTTCTTTTCACTTTGCTTCATTTAACATTTCTTCTTGCTAAGTTTTTCCATTTATCTGCTTATGTCTACCTCCCATATCTTCATATTGCTTTTCTAGCTCAAGAAAAGCTTCCCTGCAAAGGGGACATAGAGACACAGGATATATGACTTTCATAGTCCATATTTGGCCTGCAAAGATTTTCTTGGAACCCGTGTCTTTTGCTCAGTGATTTTGCTGTTTTCTGCGTGAATTCTTACTGCTCAGTGCCAGGGATTTTAGCACTGTCTTCCTGCCAGTAGTTGTCTCTAATCAATTTATGCTAATGAGTACTTTCTGGATAGCACAGGTGAGCTGTGCCTGCTGGTAGAAGCTCTCTTGGAGAGGGTGAAAGTGCCCAGGGAGAACAGTGTGTGTGCAGGAGATTCCCATAGCACAGCCATTAGTCACTCTGCTCCATGAAAACATGCAAACAGGCATGAACCTAGCAAAATGCATGAGTTATCAACTCAGCCGTGACACTTTTGCAACTGCAAAGATGATTTCTCCAGTGTGTGCAGATACTAGCTCTGGCTTAATTCTAGCATCTTGGGGTTTTCTACTAAATATGACAAACAGGTACAAACCCACATCCAGTGGTGGTAAGAAAGCTGCTAGAGCTGAAAGATGGATTAATGTGTCTCCCACCCACAAGTTTGCAATCCAGAATGGTCAACAAGCCACAGAACGCTCTCAGTACTTACAAATATTTATCCCACTTGTATAAATAGCTGTAAGTTTGGAAGTTCTTACTTACTATATACTTTATATACTTACTATATAAAGAGTTTGGTAAAAACGTAGTAGTACATGGGGATCCTGAACTAATAGTGTTGAATAAAGTAATCAATAAAGTAATGTTACTCAAGAAAGTAACAAACAGTACCAGTGCTCACCCAATAATGTACTGAAAAGGAAAAAATAATCAACAGTAAGTAGTGCTTACCTAAGACAGACTTAATTTTGATATCAGCTAAACTGAACTCTATCGCAAAACAAGTTACAAGAAGCTGAAAACAGATAAGCTGCATACTTCACTGTTATCTGAAACTGTTGAATTTGTTGCAAGACCTTGCTCAGTGGTGCAGCAGGATCAGGGGCCTGCTACTGCTTGGACCCTCCTTTCCCTGTCCCTCACCCTGACCAGGGTGGGGGCTGGTGGCCATTGGGCAGAGAACAGTAGCCAGGCTTCTCTGCAGCTGCAGAACAAGAGTGCCATTCCCAGCTTCACAAACCAGAGATGATCAGCAATTGTTTTAATTCTACTCTCAGCAAGAAGAGCTGAGCACTGTTGAGGTGAGCGTACCTGGTTTACTCTTTCTTCAGTTCAGGGGAGCCATTCACCACCCTACCTTGCCCCCGGCTGACAAATACCAGCGCTCAGGCTGCTGCATCAGACTGGGAAGGATGGCATTGGCATTAGCTGTCCTGATTTGAGGTAAAATGAACCGATTTTCTGTTTTACAGTTTTACTTTGTTAGCTGGGACTCTTGTAACCAACTGAACTCTGAAAATAACAGCAGATTGTCCAGAAAACTGTTCACTCTAACAGTGATAAGATCTGATTATACCAAGGAATGGTGCAGGCCCATTACTAACCTAACACCGACAAAACCCATCACTAAACCGTATCTCCAAGCACTATGTCTTTTAAATACCGCCAGTGGTGGTGACTCAACCCCTGCCCTGGGCAGCCCATTCCAATGCTTAATAACCCTTTCCATGTAAACATTTTTCCTAATATCCAATCTGAACCTCCCCTGGTGCAACTTGAGGCCATTTCCTCTTGTCCCATTGCCTGTTCCTTAGGAGAAGAGACCAACCGCCCCCTGGCTACACCCTCTTTTCAGGGAGTTGTAGAGAGTGAGAAGGTCTACCCTCAGCGTCCTTTTCCCTCAGCCACTCCTCACAAGACTTGTGCTCCAGACCCCTCACCAGCTCTGTTGCCCTTTTCCTGGACACACTCCAGCCCCTCAATGTCCCTCCTGCAGTGAGGAGCCCAAAACTGGACTCAGTACTCAAGGATGCTTTGAATTTAAACTATTTGTTTTTCAAGCTGCTGCAGTCTTTTTCAATTTTATTAGGAGAAATTCAACACATAAACACTGGACTCTGAAGAGAAAATAATTTGTGGCATCTAAAACAGGAATCTCCCTCCTTAATCTTTCCTGTTTCCATTTGGTAATCTAAATGAAATGTGAACATCTTTTGCAGGTATTCAGTGGAAATGTTTTATTGGTTACTCAAGAAGGGATCAAGAAGATTAAAGTATTAAACCATAATATAAAATATACTTACATTTTTTTTGAAATGATTTTTCTCAGAACATTCTGAACTATCTCTCCAAATGTCTGTGGAGTTTTCCTTTGTTTGCCAAGTCCCTTCATCCAAGCAGACTCTGTATACATATCCTTCACTTCCTGAAAGTAAACAGGCGTTTAGTCTGAAAGGTCAAAATAAAGATTTTTGTTTTAAAGAATTCCCTCTTACACCACAGCAATAAACACTACCCCACCCCCATTCAAAAAAATGAATAAACCCCACTTTTGTCTTTGACTATGTAATTTTCATATTTACATAGGACAAAGTAGGAATGCAATCTAGCAGAAATCAAATTCCAGAATGTACCTGATATTTACAAAAATTACCTTGTTACTACATCCAAAAGAAAAGCCACCTCTCACTTTACCTTTTCCCTCATTAAGCTCCTCAGTTCCATCAAGGATAGGAGGAAAAGTGTATTTTGATTAGGGAATGATCTTTCTCTGAAACTCTGGTGTTTTATTTATGTACTTCGGGGTCTGATCAGCAGGTGCTAAGAACCAGTGAAACTCTCTTGGCTTTTACTGCATTGTCCTAGTTTATACTAATTAAGAATTTTATTACAACATCAGAAGAATGACATGGGGACCCTGGTTGATGTTTGTTTGATGTTGTCCTCAATAGCTGCCTTTCATTTATTTCTAATCAGACCTGAGCTTTTTCATTCATATTTTAATTAAAAAGGGTTTAAGGGTTACAGCAACAGAGTTATCTTTTTTTCCTCAGGATAACTAGAACTGAGAGAACTGCTTTGGGAGCTCAGTTTGCTGTGACAGAGCAATATCTCTGTGTGGAGAGTGGACACCAAAAACAATCTGAAGGTGGCTGTTATACATGACCAGAAATCTATCCCACCCTAACTTTTCAGTGCTCTGGCTTGTCAATGATGACAAACCACAATAAATTTACCCTAAGCTTCCAAGAATTTCTGGTCCAAGTCCATCAGTGTCCCAGAACAGAGACAGTCTTGGAAATGGGGAGTACAAGCAAACCTAACCCCGGTTCCACAAAATCTCTAGGGGAAACAGGCAGTTGAGCTGTCTCTACTGCCTCTTCTCTTAAGGTGCTGTGACATGGATGAGAATGCCAGGTGATGCTGTAACACAGCAGCCCCACTGTGTTCCCTACTGTTAGTACAATCAGAAGCTTCATAACCTGGTGCAATGTATTACATCTTGCTTTTGCAGAAATATAGACAGAAAAGGAGGAAAAAGTAGTTTTCATTACACAGAGAGAAGGAAGATGCTTTTCTGTTTATGATGAAGAGTTGAATTTGTTCTAAATGGTTGGCAGAAGCAGTTATTTGTGAGACTAGATAGCCACTGGGTCTCTTTATGTTTAGCAGCACAAAAAAAGCACAAATGATGATGCTACAGGACAAACCACGTGTGAGGTGGGCTACAGAAAGCTAGGATAAGCAGCCTATAGTATTCTCCCATAAACTAAAGGACTTGGACACAATTGTCCTTTCCAAGTATTATTAGAAATGCAGCTAAGAAAACCACGCATAGCTAAGAAAGGTTGTGTAGCAGGATTCAGAAATGTCAGGCTGCAGTGATAGGAATGTCCTTTCATTTCTTTAGGAGAAAGGGAATGTTGTTTACTTTCAGACAGTTTTGCTCCTGCAGATGTCGTTCGTTTTCCCTTTCTGAGAGCCTCCCTGCCCCAATCCTCCAGGAAAAGGTTTCTTGGAAAGCTTGTTTTTTCACCACAACATTTGCTCATGGTGCGGTATGTCCTACTGGAGGGCTGATTGCTTGGGCTGCTGTTTTGTTTGGCTATTCCAGTTTTCTGGGACAGAGCTTCATATCTGAGGTCAGTGGGGACCCTAAAAGTTGAACTCCAGAAGCTGAAACCCAAATCTGTTGCTGCCAATAAAGGCCTGGCAGTACAGTTATGTGATCTTGGAAATATTCCTTTACAGCAGACAATACGGAGCTGTAACAAGCACAGATGGAGAAAAAGAGTAAATAATTAAACATTGACAATTTTGTTCCTCAATTCAGAAAAGAGCTGAAAAGAGGTGAGACAAGAAAACCCTCAGACACTTCAAAGAACACCAGGACAAGAGAGACCAGCACCATCTGTCCTTTAGCTGATTTGCAGCATAAACTCAAAGAGAATTTACCACTTTCACATTACCATTTTCCAACCACGGCAAATATGAAGGACAAGGAACAGAGACATTTCCTGGGGGTGAGTGAGGCCAGCAAACAAATTGATCAAATGTCCCATTACAATGTACTCCTGGGGAGAGAAGCAAATAGAAGGTTTACAACAAGTTGTTCAGACAATGGACAACCATGAAAATTATTCTATACTATTGAGGTAACCTGCAAGCTAATTGAACACATTTAAAAGATAGAGCAGATAAGATTTCTGCATTCACTGTGGCTGCTACCCTTCTTCCTTAGATCTACTCAACAGCAGCAGGATTTACATGCTTTATTATGATAAGCGTATTGCTCAAAATCATCCTGAGACCTCTGCTGTCCCAATGCAACAGACAGATTACTCCTGTGCTCTCACCCACTGGTTTTGGTACACACCACAGGTTTTTCGCTGGTAAAGGGAAGATATTCCACCTTTCATGATCTCTGTGGTGACACTGGTTCTCAGCTCAGATCACTGCCCGCTTCTCGGATAGTGACTCCTCTTAGTCTTTGGGCAGTAGAGATTAGGGAGATGGTAATATCTCAGACTAATTCAGTTTTAAGCTTCACAGGTTTCACATCATTCACAGGACTTAAGGTTAAGATTTGATAATGCAGAACTGCAATGGTGCAATCAGGTTACAGTAGGATCAGATTAAATAAAATGTATTAATGGCTGTACTTGTATTCTGATTTGAGGTAAAACAGAACTAATTTTCTCTTCAGTAATTTTACTTTTTTGGCTGGGCCTCTTCTAACTCACTAAACTCTGAAATGAACAGCAGATTGTTCAGAAACTGTTTGCTCTCCCAGTGATCAGGCCTGATCACATCCAGGGATGGTGCAGAGAGGCCCTGGCTTATACTTATTGCCAGAACAACCAAGGGCAGGTGATTTCGTTATTTGCCCATTGGAGGGTCGAAGCAGAGAAACGCAGAGGAGTCACACCTGTGGAAGGACTGGACAGGAGAGGTGACCCGAAAGTGACCAACAGGGTATTCCATCCCATCCACATCATGCTCAGTATAAAAGCTGAAGGATCAAAGGGTTAATTCTCTCTCTTCCATGGCCGATGTCCAAGGAGGATCCTGTCTGTTCATCTGCCTTTGATCCTGATCTGAGCATTCCTGACCCCAGAGCTGGAATCCAGCTCCTGTCTGGGATTTTTCCCAATGCATGCTGGTGATGTGATAGTCATCCTGGGAGCTTGATATGGTTTTGTATATATTGTATCCATTTCATTATTTTCCTCTTTTTTTTTTTTAATTTTAGTATTAATACTGTATTAAAGTAGTTTAGTTCATTCTGAACTCATAAGTCTCCTTATCTCTTCCTCTCCTTTCTTTTTTGGGAGCAGGAACAGCCATCTATCAGTCTGGTTTATGGTAAATTTGGCTGAAACCACAACAACTAGTCTTTTGGTTAGATTCTGTGTGTCTTCTAGGATAGACTGAAGTTCTTTTTTTTTATCTGGGCTTTTGCTCATCCAAAGCCAAAAGAGTATGTTCTGCTTTTTTTTCCCATAACATTTATCAATACTTGAGAAACTCGTGTGTACAGAAGAGTACAAGAAGCAGCAAAGGTAACTGTGTGCTATCTCACTGGTATCTTTTTGGGGTGCTTCCACTAAAATACAGATCACAGTATGTACGTTCTTAGAAATTCCCTTGTACCTTCAAGACTGGCAGAGACCTACCCATAGCCAGTGAGTACAAAATACAGAGCACAGTTTCACTCTTAAGCTTTCCTTGGTGACTGCAGTCACCTCCCTCCCAGCTACTTCTTGAACTTCCCCAGCCACTCAAACCAAGCCTGTGTCACCCTTTCCTGAAGACAGATCTCTAGCTGAGCAGGGTTTATACCTTTAAGAATGAAACAGTGACGGATTATAAGCTCCCCTTTTGCCAAACAGAGCACTCAATGAGAGGTAGGCAGTGTGGACTCAGTTCCTCCCTCTGCCACTTTTCAGAAGACAGTGTCCTCTGAAGCTATGCTTTCTTCAGTCAAGAATCTGACAGCCTTGGAGAATAAATCAGATACTTAAAGCCTGTGGTTATAAGTGCCAAGTGAACACAGGGCAACCTGCTCTCTGTGTCTTAGCTTATTAACCTAATGACTGTATCACGAAACGCATAAGCAGTCCTGTGAGAAGAGAGCAGCTCCCCAGCTGCCCTGACTAAGCAGAAACCGGACTCTGTCCTGCCTTGTGTTTCAGGTTCTTGTCTGCCATGGCTCAATTTCTAAAGTACAGAAATGGGAGACATCTTCTTTTCCCTGGATGGTCTGTTCTCCTGCTGTTAGCATAATTTCCAGTGATTTGTGTTTGACTTTGTTCAGGCTGGAAAGGGAAGTGAAAACTGGCATCCTTCATACAAAGGACGCAATTCTTACCAATAATGGGTAGCAGCTACTTATTGACCAGGCACTCAGTGCCACATCATAGAGGTAGCTCAGCACCAGCTGTTCAGTGGTTCACTTCTGTATATGATCTGGTTTTATGTATAGGAATCCAACACATTTCACGACAAAGAGAGCCAAAGAGAGCCACTAACTTCATGATTGCATGTTTGCATGTCTCGTTACAGATGATTGTTCTCCATTTAAAAATTATAAACAGGCAAACACTTCTGCAAAGCAGGTAAAAGAATATTTGTGTATTCATCAGTGCTACTTAACACGTTGACTTATTGTGCTGTTTGTTTCCTTACCGGTATCTACAGCTGATTCCTGAAGCATTTTCAAGCATTCTTGTTTATATTTGTTCCATCCAGTAGTGGTTTTTTTCAGCAGAGATCCTTTGGCCTGTGAGTAAAAATACTGAACATGAGGAAAATCAGTTAGAACTTCATGGGCTTTTAGTGGCAGGTTTCTTTCTATTATAAGACATTTAATAGGAGAAGAGAGGAGAGAATGGAGGAATAGTATGTAAGCAGGGAGATAAAGACTGACACCTTCCTTCTCTAGGAAACTATTATTGAAATTTCTTCAGTTGCTGTCTTTGCCTGAGCAACTCAGCAAGAAATGTATTGCCATGGTGCTATATTACCATGGTAATTTATTCAACATGTATAAAGCCCCTTTTAAAAAATCCACACAGATATTTAATTGCTAGGACCCGTGAAGGTGCATCAAAGCCATTGTAATTTCATTCCTTCAGTGTACAAAAGAGAGATGCTTATCTTCACAAATTTTACAGTCATTCCAGGCTCTGTATGGTCAATTTATGCCAAGGGTAGCTAATATTTCTCATGTATTGAGGTTTCTGCTAGATTGATTTAGAAATCTGATTGATAATTTTGAGGACTGTTTATTTTTAGAGCATTTATAAAGATAAACAGGCATACCTGGTTGAATAGTACAGTAAAAAATTGAGTAAAATGAATAAGCAATACTATTTAGCTACTAACAGCTTTTTTCCAGTGCAGTCTCTACTCTGCCCAGCAGTTCGAAGACCGCTTCTTTCTCCAACAGTTGCAACCATGCCATAGACATCTTTCTTCTCCTCATTTTTTTTTGAGAAACCACGATTGTAAATCTTAGTTTTACTTGCCTTTCTGCACCAACTATGTTGCCCTTTTAGCCTGGAGAGGACACAGTTTTGCTGTCCTCTTGTGTCCATATGGGAGAAGAGGTTTTGCCATCAAGATTTCTCACATTTGAAATCGAGCATTATTTTTATCCATGACAAAATTTTCTACATCTAAACATTTCACACAAGTGGATTTTTATGTCTTGAGATTCTGTAGGTACGTTTATTTGGGGTGGGGGGGTGTATTTATTTATTTATTTTAAAAGATATTTTCAAAGCTGATTTTGCCTAGTCCTTCCTGTTATAGTGATGAACCCCAGAGAAGGTCAAGAGTTTCTTTAAAACCTGAAAACCAAGATTTCTGGAGAGAATATGTGGAACAATTGCATTGGTGTGACCTATTTAAAGAAAATAGAAATAAAAGCACTTCAAGAATAATCTCCCACATATTACTGTAGCTCTGAATACAGGCTCAGCTTTGAATTTAGTCAGTTTAATGACAGCAGATTCTGCAGAGTCATCTCTAGTGTCTGGAAATCAACTGTCCCATAATTACAAGAGCTGCCTGCTCCTCTTGGCTGCACCTATGCTACGGACTCCCAACTCCTTGCTCTCACTCTTTCTCTTTGCCTGCTCACCCTGTGCTGTGTTCTGGAAGCTTCTGTCCACAAACATGCTTAGCTGCTCCTAAAAGCAAGAACAATACACCCTCAATCCACAGGGTCCTACTGAATTTATCAATTCCACATGAATATAGGCCGAAAACACCAATGAAGCAAAAAAAGTGTGTCAGTGTCTGAGTGCTTACTCTGATGGACAGATTCTGTCAAGTTGTATGGGAGAAGGTGTTTGAAAATGGAATGAGAGACGAGGTTTAGGAGCTCTGCGCTTGGACATACTGACCTGGAGTCACTCCCTTGACACTAGGAAGCAGATAAGCAGAAAGGAAAGAGACCTAGATCAAAGGCTAAGCTCAGGCACATAGATCAACAGTTTCTAGAACATGGGAGAGAATTAAATTTGTCTCCACTGACAAAATTACTCCTATATAAAATCTGCTTTGCTGTTAAAAAAAAAAAATAATTACCGACTATAGACAGATTTTATTAAGCATAGAGTCATAGAATCGTTAGAGTTGGAAGGGACCTTAAAGATCACTGAGTTCCAACCCCCCTGCCCTGAGCATGGACTCCTCCCACCAGACCAGGTTGCTCAAAGCCCCATCCAGCCTGGCCTTGAACACTCCTAGGGATGGGGCAGCTACAACTTCTTTGGGCAGCCTGTTCCAGCATCTCGCCACCCTCACAGCAAAGAATTTCTTCATAGTATCTAATCTAAATCTCCTCTATTTCAATTTAAAACCATTACCCTTCATCCTATCACTACGCTCCCAGACAAAGGTTAATGATTTTATATATAGTGACTGATGTGTTTAGGATGTAGTGAACATCTGTGGCATACACCTTATCAACATAAGGATTGTAATTGTCCTGAGGGGACTCTCATATTTTAACTTGCTCTCTGTAAATATCTATCTTTCTGACACCTTTATCAGACAAACACTCTGACTGCAGAGGCCTTTAGGAGGGCTATTGCTGATAATTACTGTTTAGGAAAGGAATGGCTAAAAATAGAAGAGTTAAATGCAAAATTATTTGGTGACGTTAGATTTGAGCTTTGGAGATTTGGAGAAATGCCCAATTAGGAGCAAAGCAGTTCAGTATCAGTGTGATGACTTGATCGTTATTTATGCAGGGAAGAGAACTCAGCCTAAGCAGCCTCTGTGCAATATGCCAGGTGGTCTCCTGAAACTAGGGCTTTGAGAGGTGGACAAGTAGTCAAAAAACATTGTCACTTTAAGTCACCAAAAATAAAAAAATCACTATTGATTGAGAACATTATCAATTGTAACAACCAAATTTTGGGGAGTAGACTAAATATAAATTTTCTAAAAAGTAACAATCCTTAGATCAAAGAACACTTTTCAGCTGTCCAGGGAAAATAAATTTCCTTTTTTCTGGACTACACCCTTTTTGGAAACCACCTTTCACACATATGTGGCTGCCCTGAGCTTGTCTGGGCTTGATGTTGTGTCAAGAGAAACAAATAGACAGGTCAATGTAAGGCTGTGAACTTCACCTGTATCTTTTTCATTATTGGAAAAATATAGAAAATGTATTTACTTTCAAAATAAGAATGGTGGAGACCACTGTTATATGAGACCGTTCTTTCATGCATGTTTTTGCTGTGTCAAATGTTGCCTGCTCAATACTCTGCTTTTAGTCTCTCTGCTAATTTCCAGACACCCTCCTTTAAATTCCAGGGAGCAGAAAAACTATAATTATTCTTCCTCTGATGGTTTTGGAAGATAAGGAGAGAATATTTACAGCAGCCATGAGAAAGGAATGCATGTTTCCAAAATAAAAAGCATCTTGACATTTCCCTCATGTAGGCCTCAAAATTCTGGGAGCCAGGGGAGACTCTTCAGACACTCCTGGGTCAGCGAACCTCATTTGAAGAGGCAAAGAGATGGAGATGACGCATTTTCAGAAAAGACTGCTTGATTTGAGGGCTAACACTTCAGTTTATAATAAACAAATGCATTAAACAGCCTAGGAAATACAAGGAATGCCTCACAGCGGCTACCTGGCTGCTTGTTTGGCTCCATTCCTGGAGATGAGGCTGATACACAGGCACGAAGAAGCTCACCAACAAGAGTGATGAGCAGTTTAGGCATAAATGACAGTTTCACATCACTTCTTCCTGTAATTGCCTGTTTCTGCATAGCTGCTGGCGAAGTCAGATAGCCTGCACAGTATTGGTGTAAATATCTGTGCAATGCTTAATTTTCTGTCACAAGATTTTCTGATGAAAAAAAACAAATCAAATCTATATATAACCAGAGCTGCACCTGACAAAAAAAAAGTTGAGCTGTCAGCTGACCTCAAAAGTTAATTTTAATTATAGTTAAAAGAACATATAAAACAAATCATTAATCAAAAAATGTGGAAATGATTGGAAATTAACAGGGGAGCAGACAATGACCAGTGAATAAGGGCCATTTAGACAGAATCATAGAACAGTTTGGTCTTACCACCCTCACAGTAAAGATTTTTTTCCTAATATCTAATCTAAATCGCCCCTCTCTCGGTTTTAAACCATTACCCCTTGTCTTATCACTACAATCCCTCATAAAAAGTTCTGCCCAACTTTGCTGGAGCCCCTTTAGGGACTAGAAGGTGCTCCAAGGTCTCCCTGGAGCCTTCTTCCTTTATCCTCCAGCCTGCATTGGTATTCAGGGCCTGACTCTGATGGTCATACCTCAAGAAAGACAGTGATAAATATCCAAGCTGTAAGAAAAGTGCTGTAGTGGCCTTAATCAGCAAACTAAAGGCTAAGAAATCCCCATAGATTCATCCTATCAATGAAATTATAAATAGATATTCAAGAGCAAACCGTGATGACTTGAATGGCAGCAACCTGTGAAGTGATCATCACCTCTTTACACGGGGACTACCAAAAGAAGCTAAAAAACATGCAAGCTTGCTGCTGTACATGACTATTCCGTCTGCAGTGGTCTCTACTCTCTCTGGGGAAAATCTGTAAGGACACATGCAGAAAAAGGCTGAACAATGCTGGCGCTGCCTTGCAAAAAGGAAAATAAACTTTTTTTTCACTTCTTGGCATGAAAGGGATTGATGCAGGTGCCCCAGACAGAATACTTCAGTGTTTTCTGCAGTGGGCATCTTGTTGTGGCTCTTCTGCATTCACTGTCCAGTGAGAAGGAAAACTGTGTGGGCTGAGAATACGGCACTAGCATTAAGAGGGAAGGGGAAATTAAGGAAGTGGGACACTTTGATCTTGTATGTCTGTTTAACTAAGTGAAAAGTATTCCTCAAAAAAAAAATCACGGAGACAGGTTTGGCTCTGCTCTGTATCTTACACCAACATCGCTTACTATTCTTCAGAGAGGGGTGCAGGTTCTCTGAGAAAGAGGAGGGTCTGCAGTCTGGATCAATGTGAAGAGGACAGCATTCACTGCTGAGGTCAGAGGGGCTATCCCTCCTTTTGTCCCATGTGGGAGAAAGCCCACTCTGGTGGGTATGTTCAGAAAAGAACTATTAAATTGTTGCTTGCACCTGACACGGGTCTGTGATTCCAAATGGCAGTGAGGTTTTATTATTATCTAGGTTTTTGGCTACTCAGTGCTGTCCAAATTTATACACAATGCATGCTCACTGGTAGAAGCTTTCAGGCAAATTTACCATGACCTCAAACAAAGGTAAAGTGCAGCACAGTGCTGCATTCGATCTGGGTTTTATGTTTCAGTTGACATTCAGCCAGTAGCATTTAAACAAGACTTCTGACTCAGAAGAAATTAAAGTCCAATGTGCCAAGACTCGGAAAGTCCACCACCTTTTGCCCTACACTGTACATTCACTTCAGGCTATACGAGGTTTCACTGGTAGTAAACAAACCACCTCAGTCTGCAAACCTGGCACCCTGCTTGCACCAAAGTTCACCCATACTGAAACTTAATCAAACCTCTCTGGAAGGATTTTTCAATTCATTTGGTTTTCTCAGAGCCCCCAAAGTGTACCAAGATGACTCCACCATTTAAAAATTTATTTGATGTAGCAGAAAATGCCACCTGAAGCTCTTGCTTAGGAAGTGGATTATAATAATAACCCTCCAGGGTTGCAAACAGGCTGGTATGTTGGGGATTTTTCATAACTGACGACCATGTAATCAGTATTTCACCCTTTTATTTCTTATTTTAGGCTACTGGTGAAATGAATTGTTTCTCTTTATTCAGACTATGTTATTATGAACAGAAAAAAATCAATTTAGGTGTAAATTAGAAATAAGAACTTAAATATTTACTTATTCTTACAGTCACGACCCTGGTTTATTCTGATTGATATTTTGTTATGGGTGGTTGCTATAAAAGATGGATATAATGATTTATGATTGTTTTTTCTTTAAATTTTTCTTATCAAATAAAATTTAAATAAACATAACACATATTTCTTTAAACAAGTATGACAAAGTAATTCACTGTGATTTAGCCTTGTAAAGTATTGATCCCATGAAAGTAATGGGAGATCTTCTGTTAGCGTTGATGGAAGCAGTGCTTTGGTTAAGGTGTCCTACAGATTTAAGGTGTCTCACAAACCTGAGATTTCTTTTATTTCTATATTGATTTAGGCAAGAGAACCTCTAGATTTTAATTAATCAAAAGCATTAGGAATATTTTCAGTTAAAAACAAAAAAGCCAGAATACGTGCCTTCTGGTAACTTTTTCTTTATAAAAAAGCTCGTAAAACAACTACGGTCCCTACAGCACATACACATGCGAACCCACTTCCTTAGTAACCCAGCTAAATGGAGGATGAATGGATAGAAATACTTTGTTAGTTTAGGTTTACAGTAAGCCTGTCAATTATTCTTATTCTCATGTACACTTATTTTATAGAAATATACCCCAAATCTATATTAATTTTATTCAGATGAATTGAAATTCACTACATTTTAGCATTTTTTTTAAATTTATCAAAATCAAGTGTGTTAGTAATAAATAATAATTATGATATAGAAACATAAGTGAAAATTTCCATGAAGCAAATTACAATAAGATATTTAGATATTGAATACCTAAAACTCTTCCAAATTTTAAGACAATATAGAAAAACAAGAAGATGTCAGATTTCTTTATAGATTTTGAAAAAACAAAGTGATTAATTTGAAAATCTCTACAAGAAATAAAAGTAGAAATCGCACACAGGTTTACAAGGCTTCTATAAGACTTGGAGGTGCAGAATGAAACTGGATTTCACAAACGTGAGATTCAATGCTCACCCCTCTTACAAGTCAAAAACTAAAAGATAGCACTAGAAACAAAGCAAAGTGGGTTTTAGAACAGGGGAAACCCAACAGAAAACAAACATGATTCGCAATAGTATTGATATCTGGTAGGAAAATTGAAAAATAAATGTAATTCCATATTGATCAATACTGGTATGAAAAGAGATGGCATAAATAGATGTAAACACAATTTATTCACTGACAATTAATTCACATTAAGTGACATAGCCAAAGTGAGTTCTAATACAAAAATCTACAGCTTCTGAGTGAACGTTTTTCATGACTGGTTTTTAATAAACATAAATTATTATATCTACTATCTTTTAAACAAACATGCCGTTTGTGAACGCTACAATATTATGATAGGAATCCCATATACTGTCTATTATTAATTATTGAATTAGCTTACCTGTTTCACTAGAAACAGTATCATGACACAGCTGGCAGGTGCAGGAGATATTCTGGACCAGAGTCCCATGCTGGAACAGAGACCAAAAAGAGTCACTGTGCCCATTTTAATAAATTTGTCTCCAATATGCTGCTATTTCACTTTACTATAGATGAATTATATCAACCCCTCCTGTGGAAAAAAAAAAGGGTAAAAATATCTTATTTTATGAGTACAACTATTTCATGAGTCTTCTTATAAATAAGTGGGGAAGTCTAAAAAAATGTCTAGGTTTGCTAGACTCAAGCTACATATTGCTTTTTTCTGATTAAAGGCAGAGAGAATTTACTCTAAACTTCACAGAAAGTCTGCTTACTGTAGCTTCTCCTTTAGCCAATAAGAAGTCAGAAAACTATTAAAACATTAAAGGGCTGATCCCATTCCCTTGAAACTCTGTGGGACTTTTGCCAGTGATTTTGCAAGAATGCAGTCCAGCTCCATAAATACACATATATATTTATACACACCTCATGAAACCGTTAAAAAATGCCTTAGAACACAGAAAAACTGTGTAGGAAGCTTACTGACTCTAGCTGGCTGTTAGGATGCAGCTCAGTAGCAGCTGATTTTATCCATTCTGATCATGTTTTCTCAAATAAACACAATCAATGCAGGATTGTGGAGAATCTAAATGTACAAAAAATGACATTACCAGCAGATAAAGTTTTATTACAATTCTTGTGACATTCAGTGTTTTTTCACAGCTTCATCTGTGAGGCTGAAGAGACCACAAATGATTTTCACCTTTAATTTTCAAAAAATTGTTTGCAACTTTTCTAGTTGCAGATAAAAGTCTGAAAACCTTAATAAGTCTACGTGTTATACAGGTTCACAGAACAAAACTATTTATAATATAATAATTTCATGGTCTAGTTTATGATTGTCATGCTATGAGTTGGCAGTGTGGAGAGTCAAGAAGATATTGCCTCGTCCACTTCCAAGAGAAATGAAACTTGCGGCTATTTGTACCGGAGAGGCTGCCCTCATTCATTTTCAACTTTACTCCAGCAAAAACCACTGAATATAACACTTTGTTTGCAGGGAAGCCCAGATAATCTATTTGCTCCTGGCTTTATTTTTTTTCTTTTCTTTTTTCACAGTATGACAGATCTAACCAATAAATGCTCATGCAATACATTTCTCCTGTTATATAGAGCATTCTTGCATGGCAAATTGATTTTAAAATGTGTGGTAGCATCATTATTGGGCATAAGCAGAAAGGTGGCTGAATGAGAAAAGCTCTGATTACAGTTGCCAACAGAAGATATCAATTGACAGAGCTTTTTCTGAAATTTCCAGAGACTCTTTCATAGTCTTGTACAAGGTTTATTTAGTCAAAGGAGACAACCGTGCTATGATATTTATGCTGATTAAACTTTATAATGGGCACAAAGCTGTAGTTTGTACATATTCAAGAGGTGTCAGTGTTACACCCAGCTGAACTCAAGTACCTTGAGTCAGTGGTTTCACTGGTCCCAAAATACTTTTTAATACAGCCATATGCACACTACTCCTGGGAATAGGAACATAGGTAAGTGTTTAATATTTAAAGGACTTCTCTCCTGTCTTCCCTCACACTGATCCCATTCTCAGACCTGCTGGGCAGTCGATAATACTGTCCAGGAGCAGTGTCAATGCACAGAGCCTTCACATGGAATTGGTGAGCCGCTACATTCCCGTGAAAATACAGTAACACAAAGCAATAGGAAAAACAAAAATACCTGGCTCGATCTGCAGTCTGATTTTTGGGACGTGAGATTTGCTCTGCCTTTTTAATCCAGATATCTGCTTGATCCTTCATTCAGCTGATAGCCAGCTTTTCAAGCCATGTTTTTTATAACAGTATAAAGCAGGGATTTCTCCTGTTTGAGTTTTATGCTGGGACTTGTCTAGCCCCATGCTTCTCCAATCCTGACATCTTCTGGGTAGAGATTTGTCTTAAAAATCAGAATTATTTTCATTAGAAGATACACATGTGATTCAGCGTCTGTCCTGCAGTATCACACTCCTTTAGGGCATGCGTTTTGACCTTACAGTGGAAAAATGAAACAACCGTTTGCTAACTCTCCTGCTCCTTCTGGTTCTTTGTATCGCTTATTTCTGTTATCAAACAGGAAGAAGCAACATATATAACATAACAAGCTGGGAAATGTGTCTTAGGTGAAGGAAAAAAATACTCTTTTGCAGAGAGAACAAATGCATAGACAAAATGAGGATAATTCAGCTTTTTCTCTGCTGTTTCACCTAATTTGGGCAAGATTTCTGTTATGTGTTCATGGAGGCAGACTGGGTAATACCCAGAAGACCATCAATAGCAAACTCATGGAACTTGTGACTTTCATTTTTCCCTTCAAACACATGAAATCTTCTTCCTAGGGATCTTGGGAAGTGCTGTGGTCCTGTGAAATGCTCTAACTTAGCAACTAGTTTTACCTCCTTAAGAATTTTTTTATAGTAAGATTCATGACTATAACAGCAAGAATTTATTTCTTTCTTAGCTGAAAAATGGAGAAGTTCCACCAGCCTGACTCCACCTGCTGATCAAGGTAAATACACATATTTTGCTTGCATAAGTAAAACTTTTCTTATTACAAACTGAAGTACTTCGAATGCTTCTGTGTATCTTTATTCCTGTGATTCATGGTATGTAATTCATTGTCCCGCTGCCTCATGTTTCTTTCACAAGACATTTCTGCCAAACAAGTCTGTCCTATATTTCTCCTTAATCTCTCTGGCCACATGATTGCTGGTCGTGCCCTTATCTCTGCTTTCTGTCTTAACTACTAAGCTGGTACAATTTTCTGAGAAGAATGAAGAACGGGGTGGTAAATGCAGGCAGGTGTTTCACCAGGCAGCTTTGTAAAGGGTTATTTCTGGAATAATTGATAGCGTGGTCCCGGAGGATGCCAGATTCAGTCCCAGCTGCAGATAGATGGCAGAGATCCTCAGCAGCATTTTCTCTCCATTTTCTCTCATTACTCTTCTCTATTACAGCATTTAGTAGCAGTTACTGGTGTGAAGGGACAAGAAAAGTTGCCAAACCCTTCTGTACAGAACAGAGCAAAGGGGATCACTGCATCCGCTTTAACAGCCCTGACACCAACAACAGCAATGCTGTGCAGTACATTTGGGAGACAGGAGATGACAAGTTCGTTGAACGAAAGTTTCATGCTGGGATTTGGTATTCCTGTGAAGAAATTATAAATGAAGAAGGTGAGTAAAACTGTGTAACTTTACTTAAGAAAGTGATCAGAGTTCTTCCTACTTATTTGATGTCACCTTCCCCCTTGTTGCAATATTGCTTATGTATTTTAAAGGAAGAAGTATCTATAAAAAGTTGCTATTCTATTGGAAGGAGAATCTTGGAGGGTATGACCTGCTCAGTTCTTTAAAAATTCCTAATACATTCTGCAAAGGACTTTAGAGGGATAGGTTGTAATATAGGTGAAGATTTTTATTTTATTCTCCTAACCAAAGCAACAAATTAATTTACTTTAACAGGAAAGTACTTTATTTTTCCGATGTTTTTAGTCCCTTAGGCAAAAATGAACATAAATGATTGCTTATGGTCCCCTATGGCAACATAAAAAGCACAATGTATTTTTTTTTTTTGCTTTAAAAATCATTTGAACAATTAAATCTGAGAGATCTAAGTTATTTCATAGATTTCCTCTAAGCACTGATATTTCTACTTACTGCAATCTCACCTTTCATAAATCAATGCGGAAGAAGATTATTTTCACCCTACTAAAGTATAATTTGGAGACTTCCTAGTCACAACTGGTGGCATTTAATTGAGTTTCACTCTGCTTATCTAAGTGTCAACAAAATGAAATTAGTTTGTCATTAAAGAAAGCTTCTACTCAATTTTGGATCTTTGTACAAGGGCATTATTTCTGGTTCAAGAAATAGGGCAATTATTGTAAGTGCAGACCAACACTAAGTTTTCTCCCTTATTGTCCTGGTCAGTTTACAAACGACAACTAGAACAAAACTTCAGAGAAATCAAATTTGGTGCCATCTGTGCTATAAAATGCAAATATTTTTGCAGTCACCTGTCCTAAAAGTCCAGTTCTACCAGAAGGCCTTGTAAGTTATGCAGTTCTAAGGGTTAAATGTTGAAGGTTGGCATCTCCAAAAGACGTCTTTCAGGTGCTGATTGCTATGGATACTGGGGTTGTCTGATTTGTGCTTTGGCTATGGTGGTTCTTGTTCTACAACTCAGTGCAGTTAGCAGCTGAAAGACCCAAAGGAGAACAGAATTAATTCCAAGAGCTTTGTTCACAGCATCTGTGTGGAGGTCAGGAGGTCATGTGGGTTTGAAAATCAAAGCTTACAGAAATAAATTGGAATCAAGCTTAGAGGAAATTTGTGTGAGCAGCAGCCTTGTAGCTGTAAGGAGAGCAAGTCATCCTTCACAGGCATGATGGTATATAGGCTGCCAGGCTTTCTGGCATTTTCCCATTCTGGCTTTCACAGCTACAGCTTTCTGGATATCAATTCATAGCCTCTCTCTAAGTCTCCCAGACTCTGGTTCCGCCTTGAAAAAGTCTGGAAGGATTCTCTCACTAAGTAGGTTGATGTACCAGGGACTCTGTGTGTACAAACATACATTAGAAATAGTTTCTCCTGATCATCTCAGTTTATGCTTTTATAATAGATTTTGGATTTCCTGCTTTCTATTAATGTATTGCTTTAGATCATTACAGAATATGAAATAACACTTAATTTTATTTTAATTTTTTTTTAGGTGAGAAATGTAGAAGTTTCATCAGTCTGACTCCAGCTGCTGATCAAGGTAGTTATGCATATTTTTTAATGTAAATAAAACTTTCCTGATCACATTTACTAACACGAATATTCTGTATTTCAATAGCAAGAAAGTTTGCTTTAATCCCATGTAATATTTGGTCCTTTATTTAGTTTTTCAACTTCAAAATGACATCCACAGGACTTAAAATATGAATCTATGTCTTTTGAAAATAAGAAGAAAGACCCAGTATCTGAGTCTCTTTATTGCAGCTTGTCACTGTGCACAACTAATTCAAGATTTTTAGAGTGTGAGAACAAAATGAGATCTGGTTCTTAGTCACACAGACACAGACCTCTGAAAGGACAGGTGGATTCTGGGCCCTGCCCTGAGAGCTCCTCACACATGAAAGCACCGGTGGACATAGTGCTGAAACTAACTCCATGAACAGCATCAGTGAATGCCACAGGAACCTGCAGGTCAGGTCAAGACACTTGAGAAAGTACCTAGGTAACTCAGAACCACACTGAAAAGCTGTCCCTGGGTAGTGAAATCCTATGTGGAAATATACTCCTGCCCTGCACAGGAGACTGACTTCGTATTGTATTCTGCACGTGTGCCTGACTCCCCCATGGACAAAACCTGGGACGCATCAGGCTTAACCTCTCCTGAATCATACACAGGGATTATCACAGTTGTTCAGTGCATATGTAAAGATGGCTTACTTTATCAAAAATATTAAAAATGCAAACTATCGTATCTGGAGCAACCAATACTGTTGGGCAATGTAACATCTGGAGTTCCTGGACAAAATCAGATTTTTTTTACTGAGGTAAAGATTTGCTGGAGAAATAAACCTTGCCCAGAAACCCCCACATGTAGCCTGGACCAAGAATTTAGTGCCTCAATGGCCTTTGAATCAAAGAAGTCCCACAGACACTGTAAAAGCCTACAGAAGGGGTTACTTACCACACAAACATTGTGTACTGCCATATATAGTGTTCCGTAATCAACTACACACCTTAGCAATCTTCCTATCTTTAAGTTGTGATTGTTGGAACATGCCCTCACATGAACTCCCTATTTAAATCTGCAACCAGGGTGTCTCAGGACAGACTTCTTTTTAATAAGGTTTGAGAGGGATTTTGGCCAGTTCTTGCCACAATCTGAACACAAGTCCTCATGCTCCTGACTATGGGACATTAGCATGCTAATACTAAAACAGCAGGCTGAGAAACTTTAATGGGAATATTAACTTCTTGTGTAAGATATAATTAACAGATATCAAGAAGGAGATGAATTAGTAGATAACCAGATAAATTAATCTCAGTGAAACCTGGAGAGTGGCTGAGCTCATGAAGGCTTCTCTGTCCGAAAAATTAAGATCCTGTTTGGTGGAAAATTAAACCCACGGGGAAAATTTTAAGTGACTAGGCCCTCAGGTTACATGTGGTTGTGTGGGTGGCCTTACCGTTTGCTAGCTGGACAACATGGTCTGCTGTTATGGAACAGTTCTTTCTGGACTCAGCAACTGTGGTGTCAACAAGATAATTCAACAGTAATTCTGCTTTTTATATTAACTTTGGTTCATGGTAAATTTAGAGTAGCTACTGAGTATAATATATATACTGAGTATACTGCCCCACCTTGTACTGTAAGCTTCTTAGGTGTATAGCATGAATGTGCAAGCCCTCTTCTACTAAATGACCAAATTAGTAGAGGGAATGATAATTTAGGGTGTCCATTGACCATGAATTCTTCCAATAGGCGTTATAATACCATCCTCACAGCCTTTGTTTAATATTGTGTAAACAATGTAAATGAAGACAAAAGTGGTGAAAATACTAAATGATTGCTTATAATATCAGTGCTATTGATTTGGTTTTCCAGGGGTTTTATGGCTGTCTATCATAGCAGAGCTTTTGTACATCATTTTGCTTCTGACTGGAGCCATTCTTATGTCAGTAGAAATGTGCTACTACAGTACGGTCATCGATGGGCTAAAGATCAACGCCTTTTCTGCAGTAGTCACTGTATTAGCAGGTACAGTTAAGGGTCTCTATTTATTACATCCAGAAAAATTAGATATTGATAGACTTCCACCTGAACATGAGTAACAGTGTCCAAGTTTCAAAATTATGTTTGTTCACTTTTTCATTCACCTACGTAACATTGATAAATCTCGCTGCATTTAAGGCATTGAGAAAGGGCATGCCTTTGAAAACGTGTCCTGTGCAATGCACCTGAGCCATACTTTGGCTGATCCCTGCTCAGAGTTGAATTACTAAGAAGTTTGCAGAGGATGAGAGCCAACCAACTTGTTTTCTTTTACATTTTATGGGCAGTGTGTCCCATAGCTCCCTTAGATTATCATACAGGAACTGTTATAGCAATTGTATTGCCACATGACATATAAATACACTTAGATTATAAAGTCTGGTATTTTGGGGTGATTTATATAATTCAGCTGCTTCATAAAATATTCTTCAGAAGATCAAGGGACAACTGCAAAAATTTGACAAAGAAGAATGTCCTCAATTTGCATTTTCTAATGTTCTTTTGATATTATATTTTTAGGTCTTCTGGGCATGGTTGCTCACATGATGTACACAACTGTATTTCAAATGACTGTAAATCTTGGTCCTGAAGACTGGAGACCTCACACATGGGATTATGGCTGGTCCTATTGGTACCTATTGGTTTATATTTGGTTCTTCCATTACATTTCAGTCCCTTCACCCTGTGTTCAATGAATGCACACCTAATTTATAAATAATGGGTCTACCTTATTTCACTGCTGGAGATGCAGTTTAGTAACCAGCTGGTTTTCTCCAAATTCATTTGGCTTAGCTTACTGCTAAGAATATATAAGCTTGTCAGTTTTTCATTTGCCATCCTTTACACAGTACAGAGATCTCCAACTGCTCTGAACAAAGCAGAGTTTCTCCATATTCATCAGACCCAGATTTAGTACCCTCATCTCCCAAGATAACGATCTTTCTTAAGTTGTTTAAAACTCTGCCAGGTTTTGCCATTTAGGCTGAATTTTTCATATCAGATATATGCTTCATGTTGTTGTATCTGGAATTTCAGACATGACAGTTAAATTTTTTGAAAACAGGCTTAGTTAAAATCACATTATTTTGGCCCCGTAAATAATTGCAACATATCCACTGAGTAGATTTAGTGAATTTATGAAGAAAGAGTGCTGTTTAGGAGATTTTTGCTTTAGCACTATGTCTTTAAAAATCCATCAAATCTGATCAATAGCAAGCATTTGAATGTTCAGGTGCTGGGAACTGCTTCAGTCATTCAGCCAAAATTGCCTTCCTATGTGAATCAGGACTACTGCAGACCTGTCACCCCTTATGGGGTGACATGGTTGGTTTAATCCATGGGTTACATACCACCACAGGTAGTCCTGCTGTCCCATTCTTGCTCCATTGGCATGGGGAATTCACATGTCTCTTTCTGTTTATTTTCCCCTCTTCTTGCTATCTCTTTGCTATAGCTACAGCTCCTCTGTGGCTCCCCACAGTTCAGAGTTAGTCAGGACATAGTTCGACTGACTTCAGGAGCAAAGACAGTTTAAGCTGCTCCTCTCCCTGCTGCTTTTAGGAGCCCTTCACATATACGTGCCATATTCCACCATCCTCAAATTCTTTCAATACACCAGGTTGTCTGATTACCCTGGAAACCAATCCTGGCTAAAAATAATGGGGGGAAAAAAAGAGTTATTTAAAAACCTAAATGAGTTTATTGAACTACAGCAAGGATGTGGGAACAAACAGCTCTGCTCTGAGGGAGAAGAGAGATAAACAGGAGTTTCTTAAACTGATTTCTCCACCAACATACATGTTTCATTAGATAATCACGACCTTGCCACATTAAGAAAAGCTCTGATGAGTAACTTTGTGAACTCAAATACATTACATTTTGGCCATATTTTTATGTGCTACTTTTACACCTCCAGCATGCATTGCCCACTCAAGTAGTCTGGACGTTTCACACATTTTTATCAAATTAAGCCTCAATGTAATTTTTAGTTCTGTCTTCTTATGGTCATACTTTCAGCCTTCTAGAGTTCATATTCTTTTCTGTCTGTTTAGTCATGACCTGTATATTCTCAGGAATGCATTTCAGTGCTCTAAGCCTGCTTTAGTCAGCTATTTAATTGTGCCTCCTCTTTTATTTTTAACCCTTTTGGGTTAAAACTGGCACACGTTTTCCTCAGTGTCACCTGTGAGATCTGTAGGCTCAATAACTGCACCTTTTATAGTTCCTCTTTCTGACATTAAGCTCATTCATTAAATAGGAATGCTAAACGTGAATACTATAGCCAATATGTAGAAGTCAACTACATAAGTCAGGTATGTGGATAGTCATTAACCAAGAATCTATTCCTCCCCCACCATGTTCCTCTCTCCCTAATATACACCAGTACAATCACATGTATGCAGTATTTTCAAAAATAAAATTGTAGGACTTGGATATGAAAATGTTCTGCTAATTTCTGATAAACCTTTTTGTTTATAGCCTCGCATGGGCTTCCTTCGCATGCTGTATGGCTGCAGCTGTCACCACTATTAACAAATACACAAAAACTATTTTGGAATTCAAGCACAAAAGAAAAATGCTGGAAAGGAACTTAAAGATTAAATACAAGTTTCCTGATCATACAACTCCAGAGAAAGCTTGCAATGTGTATGTGAACTCTTTTCACAACTGTACAGAGGACCCTGCACACCCAATAAAAGGCTTGCGGCACCTGACAACTATTTCAGTTCTGTAAATTTGAACCGTATCTCAAGGCATCCTGTAAATCACAATACTAGATCAGAATGGAACAGTATTAATTAATAAAAATGTATATTTGTGTAGCATTAATTAATTTTCTTAATAAAGAAATTATATTTCCATGGATGTTTTAAGGAAGTCTTAGTATTGGAAAAGGCTGTAAAAAATCCCATCCCAAACCCCAAATGAGCAGAGCAGCAAATAAGGCAGCCCACATGTGGTGCACAGCCTAAATCATTTGTTTTCTAGTGAAGGTACAATCTCTGCAGGGAAGTGTGTGTATTACAGCTTATTTTTCAAAAGTTTAACCATATAATAGAGGGAAGAGGTGATCAGTGTAAATAGTGTTCATTTAAAATGGCTAGGAAGGCAAACAGAAACCTGGAAGATACATGGTTGTAGAAAGCACACAACTTACCTATGAAATTCCATAGGTATCTTTGTAACAACAGTGTCCTGAAGAATCAAAATTTGATTTGTGATTGTTATACATGAAGAATAATCTACAATCATGTTGAAGATGGGGAAGTAGAAAATTATCTTCATCGATTAGGAACACACAGCTTCTCCATGCTGCTCCATGTTCAATGTGGAGCTTCCCCATGGAACAGCCAACGCTGTTGAACATCAGTTTTTCTTCATTGTTGTATGAATCCTCCTGCTAATGAGCCTACTAGGAAATATACTTGTGAACACTGGGTAGCAGAGGCCTTACACAAGATACCAAGAAGCTGTGGGCTTCAGAAAAATCACTATACGTTGTTTTCAGGCAAAGCAATCCTAACATAAATAGAGGCTGAACTTGTTATGCCAGCAGGATCTGTAGTAGGTCAGTTTACAGCTAGTAATAAGGTGGAGCTGATAATAGATTAGCACAATTAAAATTAATTAGCTCAGAAGGAAACCATGGGCCAATAGCATCAAGAGAGGAAAACTGAGAGACAATAAGGTGAGATAACAAAGCTACACATAAGCCAGTCTCCTCAGAAGTGAGGTGGTGGATTGTGGGAAACCCACTAAGGGGTGACAGGCACCTGTGCCCAGCCCGGATCTACTATGTAACTGGTCCTTGTGAGTGCTGTGAGTTCAGGACAGGCAGTTCATGGCAGAACGCAGGCAGGGCCCTCAGACACTACTTCCAACATATTTCCACATACTTCTTTGTGACAGAGAAGTTTCTAACATCTTCACTGACAAAGGAATTGCTTATGATTCAATCTGACTTTCCGCTTTTCTTCCTTTACAATAACTGTGGTCTCTTTACGATAGATTTTTACCCATCTCATGTTGTTCCTGTCTGTTGCTGATAAATTTTCTCCTCATCTAGGAACATACTTGGTCAGTGCCTATAAGATCTTGAAACGATCTAATTTAAGTGACTCGATTATTTTTCTTAGCCTGCAGTTTATAAACACAGACTGGTAGTCTCGACGATATGCTCTTCCCTCAGGATTGTTTCTCACACTTCTCTTCACTCCTATAAAGTGCTGTATGCAGGCAAGAGCTTTTAAATAATTGTGCAATAGGACCCCCTATCCTGATCAATTTCTAAATCTTCTTCCCAAATCAGATGGTCTTATTTCTCATATGCTAGCCATTCAAGAAGGTGCATGTCTTCTGCTGGATGTCTGGTAAACCGATTCATCTGACGAAATGCAAGACTTCTTATCCCTATTTGCAACCCAGAGTTTCACATTCTGGCCCTTATTTTGACTGCCACTTTGTAGACTGGGGGTCTAAAAACTTAATTCTGGGTTAAGCCATGGAACCACAGGTGGGAGGCGCAGCTCATCAAATGCGGTGGCATTTTCATTCCAGTTCATTTGACCCAATCAATCTTGATCAATGTGGCATCCCAGTAAACTTCAGGTGCCTGTGGCACACATACACAGATCTACGGTTGTGCTGGTAGCCTAGAGCCTAGTGAAAGTTAATGAGAAAAACAGGCTCTTCTAGGATGCAATTAATGTTGTCCTAAGCTGTGTCAGATAAATCACAGGTTACAGACTCTCGTTTCTTTCCACGGCTTAAGGAGAGATCTGGAAGGTTAGCTTTGGGTAGGCTTTATCTAGGAACATTGTCTAAAATTAGACAAGAATCTCCTCACTTCTAAGACTTCCCAATCTTAGTATTCTTTTAAATTCTCCCTTACTTCAAGGGCCCCTGTGTCCATCAATGCCAATTTTCTTGGCCAACACCAAGAAATAGTTGATTTCATCAAAAAAAATTTCAAACAGGGCAACTGCAGCTCACATTAAAAGAAATTTTTGTGCCCTTTAGGCATGTGAGAAGCTTAAAAAAATTAAGAGCTGTAGTTGAGTAACTTTCTTCTATGACTTCTACAAGCAAATCTGCAGGCCTAGTTTTGTCCCCATATATAAAAGTTAGTATTATTAAGGAATCTACATAGTTTAAAATATGGCTGAGCGAGGCTCACAGAACACGTCTTAATGAACTCATCTCATAGTATTTCTTATTATTATAATATTTTTTATGTGCAACACATATCCACAAGATGGACAAATGAAATAGAAAACTTCAGATTAAGTCATAGATTTCCCTGGAGGAATAGATACTAATTCAGAAATGCCAGCAGAGAAATCTTATTCTCAATATGAGGAAAAATGCACAGAATTATAGAAAGTGTGACCCATTTAAAAGGTCACCTAATCCTTCTTTTCTTCTGGGCAGGATAAACTAAAGCTACATTGCTTTTTTACAGATGTTTCATTAATCTCTTCTTTAAAGCTTCCAAAGACAAGCATTCTAAAATTCCTGTGGCAATTTATCCTTTGTGCTTAAGTATTCTTAGCAGAAAATTATTTCCCTGTAAATCTCCTTTGCAGTAATTCTAACACATTGTCCGAATACAACAGAAACAGAGAGCAGTTTAGTTCTGTTCTTCTCTTGGCAGCACATTTTAGATATTTGAAAATTGTTTAGATGTAACTTTTTTTTTTCTAGATTAAAATACATCCGTTCTTTAAAAACTTCTTAAGAGATCACAGGTGTTACTTTACCTTTGTCGTTCTCACTGTCGTTTCTTAAACTTTCAATGTTCAAATTCAATGAAGAATTTCTGCTGATATCTACAAAAATGCAAAATGGAGCACAAGGATTATTCAGCTTATTTTAATGTGCAATCCATTTGCTTTTATGACAAAGCAAGACAATGTTGATTCATGTTTAGCTGTGATGCCCTATGATTCTCTGATTGCCCAGTTATTCCATATCTTGTTCTTGTGGACCTGTGAAGGACTTGGCTGCTGCTGAGGTACAGACACAAGTATAACTGAGACCACAGCAAAAGCCCATTTATTTGAGGGAGTAGAGTTCCAGTAAGGAGCAAGAAAATTTTGGACAAAGTGGGTGCTTAACTCTACAGTGAAGCTATAGCCATTCAAACAGCAATAAAAGCCCAGTACTAC
This sequence comes from Nycticryphes semicollaris, assembly GCA_013400055.1. Lineage (NCBI taxonomy): Eukaryota > Metazoa > Chordata > Aves > Charadriiformes > Rostratulidae > Nycticryphes > Nycticryphes semicollaris. Next base: position 58,829 of record VXBJ01000654.1, read on the forward strand.
AACTGAAAACAGATGGAGCTCCATCATGTACTGCGGGAACTGACTATTTCTCACTAGTTGTGAACTACTTCCCTGAGCAAGGTGGATGCATGTGCAGCTCTTGAAGCCAGAGTAATTGAATTAGAGATGTAAGAAAAAGTTAATGCCCATGCAAGATGACATTTCCTTGCACTGAGAATTCTTTCCACAATTCTTACTGATAGAAAGAGGTAGATAAGCGCAGCTGGTGTAAAAAGTTGTATAAGCAATGGGATTTCTTGTAGCAGCAACAGCAGTTTGGTTACAGGCTTTCTGAGTAGGTCCTTTTTAAGTATTCTGCAAGCAAGGCATTGTGACAGTGTCTGCAAAAGCAGGTGGTCATGATCTCTCCGAGTGCTGATGTCACAAGAAAGGCCAGGGAAGGGTTTGGGAGAGAGAATTTAATCTCTTAGATGTAAAACTGAAGACTCAGACACCCTTGCATTAGCTTTATTTATATTCTGGCCCAACTCACAGGATGAGACAAAAAGGGGGTAACTCCTCAGCATTAACTGGGAAAATGTGATAGGGAAGACAAGCCGAGAATGACTAGGAGTGAGAGAATTTTGGGAATATGTGTAATTTATACAATTGACATGAGTAATGACCACTGTCATGTTGGACATGATAATTAATTACCACATGTAGCAAAGTAGACAAGGAAACTCAATGCTCAGTACCAGTCAGAAAAAGATCTCAAACCCAGGAATTTGCATGACATAAAAGAAGAAAAGTGAAAAACACAGGAAGCATCTGTATGCCTGACTCTGAAATCCAGACATATCCCAACATATCCTTGTCCAAACATAAGAAGGACATGGATGTGTTGGAGCAGGTCCAGAGGAGACCACAAAGATGATCAGAGGGCTGGAGCACCTCTCCCATAAGGACAGACTGAGTTTAAATTCTCTTAAATTTCTCTTCTCAGCCTAGAGAAGAGAAAGCTCTGGAGAGACCTTATCGTGACCTTTCAGTATCCGAAGGGGGCCTACAGGAAAGCTGGAGGGGAAGTTTTTTCCAAGAGCATGTAGTGATAGGAAGAGGGGCAATGGCTTCAAACTGGAAGAGGGTAGATTTGGATGAGATCTCAAGCAGAAATTTTTCACTATGAGGGTGGTGAGGACTGGCCCCAGGTTGCCCAGAGAAGCTGTGGCTACCCCATCCCTGGAAGTGTTCAAGAGCAGGTTGGATGGTACTTTGAGCAACCAGGTCTAGTGGGAGTTGTCCCTGCCCAGGGCAGGGGGGTTGGAACTAGGTGATCTTTAAGGTCCTTTCTAACCTAAACCATTCTATGATATCCTGTAAGGACTTCCAAAAAGCAGATCTGAGGAACACTCTTATCCAGGCTCCAACCCCTGCTTCCCACACCTCCCTACTTCCCCATCCCTTTATTCTTGTAAATTCCCATCAGTCCTAGCACTGTCAGACTATTCTGATAAGCTGCTGCAAGTCCCCAGACTTTGATCTACCTATTTAGATTGGGAATCACTCTCACGTAACAGCGATGGAGTTTTTAGCAGAGTTTTTTCCATATTGTTGTAATGCAAACATTGACATTTTTTCATATTCACTAAATCCAGAGGAGTCAAAGTCCCACAGACAAATGCATGTCAAAGTTAGTAAAATATTAAGTGAAACACTGGCTGGTTCATGTTTAATAAAGTCTCCTGCTTTATTCTTCCCATAGTGAGAAGCAGAAATCATTGACATTTGAAACAAACTTTTTTTTTTCAGGTCAAAAGCAGGGAAAAGAACCATACAAAATCAATTTTCCTCTTCTGTCTTCAGCTTTTCCCTAATCCCTGAGGCAACAACGGCAAAAAAAAGCTCCGGGAAGAAGGTGCGAATGTAAACTGCTGCTCTGGGGATAGGGTTGGCCATAAGTACCTCCTGCTTCTTACTGCTCACTGCGCGCAAGATTTCCTCTGCCACCTCCACTGGGTGCACACCATATGCCACCTTCCTGAAAAAGACTGTAAATCAGAGAGGAGTGTGAGCTACAAACAGACAGACAGACATACCTGAGGGAAGGATGGTGAAAAGATACACAGCTACCATATCAAGTCAAGTTAGATAAGATCCTACACACTTTCAATTCCTTACCCTTTCCCTTTTTATAATCAGTATGTCCCTAAGATCTTTTTACAGTTTTGAAGTAAAATCCTCACAGTCCCCAAGAGAAGGAGCAACTTGAGTGCAGTGGAACATTCCCTTGGGACTTTTCATGCCCTTGTCGACCTCCATTCCCCACCCCCTCGTGTATTTATTTTCTCAAATAATGGTGTCTTTTCCCATGTTTCTGCTCTTTTCACTAGGCTTATCTGATCTCTCCAAACTGTCTTTTGCTCCCCTAACCTCTTCATCCTTTCTCTCATTTCTATCCTTCTCCCTTTCTTCTCACTGGGAAAAGCCTCTATGCTGCTATATGTGCCTCATCTACTGTCTCTCTTGATGCATCAAACCTTACATTTCCAAATAGATGCCTCCCAGTTGCCAGGTGCTGGCTGGCGATGGTAGGAACAGATGAAAGTTGGACTGACAGTGCTGACAGAAATATCAAATTCCTCCATCTCGGCTCTAAGACAATCAAAGAAGCCTACAGCAGCATGCTTAGAAGCAGCATCTGAAAGAAAGAAAAAACTCCATATATACATGTTTGGATGTATGAATGTATGAATGCATGTATAGATGCATGATAGAGCTCCATGAGTGTTTGGAAAACTGAGTATGGAGCAGGCAAAAGAACAGTGAATTATTTCACCCAGTGAAATTTATCATATGCTGTATTTAAAACAAAAAAAAGAAATTTATTTGTACAGGACAATTATGCATGAGGAACACAGTCAGTCTCCCTATACATGTCAAAGAGCACGAGCTTGGATTTCCCAATCAGAAATATTAAATCCTGGGTTAAGGACTAACACATCTATTTTATCTACAGTCTAAAAATTTCTCTGGTGGATGGACTGCTGTCTCTGACAAGTCTCTATGCCATCTGTCCCAAGGTTCTAAAATCCCTTTTGAATGATTTTGGGCTTAAAGACCTTCTTGAAAATTTTCTGGAAAGCCAAGCAGAATACAATCATTACATCTCCTTTTACACTCCCCCACATAAATTCATTAAATGCGTGAGTCTCCCTTTACAAAGCAGTTACTAGTATCTACCAGTATGTTATATTTATACTCTACTTCATTCTTCATTATGCTTTCTACTAATACATATGGTACAGATGTTAGAACTACAAGTTTGCTGTCTCCCAAGATGATTAAAAAGCCTTGCTATCACATTTTATGCCCTCTTGTCCTCGATTACCTTAGGCAGTAGTTATACCTCAAAGATAATATTTGAATTATTTCTTCTTGAGTTCCACTTCTTTGAAAGTTTTTCAGCCAAATATTGTATTAATAGTTTACTGAATTAGGATGCAAATTAGGACTTTTTGGTAACCTATTATCAGCGTCATGGAATAACAACTTATGCATTCGAATGTACATTTTTGCTCCGTGTAACTTACAAGCTGCACGAAATGGGATTCCTATTTTTCCTTGGATACTATTAATTAGAACAATTTGGCCAGTTCTTCTTGAGATCATGTTGGGAAGAATGGCTGAAAAATAAGAAATAAAGCCACATAAGTAAAAGAGTTCAATATATATAGTGAAAAAAAAAGTGACAGCTTAAGTGTAGATAGCACAATAAAGGTTGTCTCAGTACTGCATTCAGAAGTAGCACAAAACCCAGTAGCTGGAAATGGTCTGTTAGACTTCACTTGGATTCTACATGTAGATTTGGGTGCAGTATTATCACATTTCCATGTCAGTCTGTCTGTATCCTTGCAAGCGTTTTGAAAACAATCGTCTATGTAACAAAGGTACGTAAATAAAGGAGTCACCATATGCAAAATACAACAAGCTGACATTAAACAAAATGTCTCTTTCAAATGCCTGTTTATACATTTCTTGACCAATCTACTTCCAAACCTCAGTGCTCTGATTTTGATCATCTTCGCCTCCAATTCAGTCCATTGCTTTTCACAGAATTGTTTTTTATTATAGTGAAGGCGGCAAAAATAAGTGCAAATGAAAGAGTGTAATGCATATAACTTAGATCTCCAGCTGTAAGTGGCAACACCAAAACAGGGAAAAAAAATTAAAATACCTTTGGTTAATGTGATAGGTCCAAAATAGTTGGCATCCATTATCTTTTTATCAAGTTCCAATGAAATGCTCTGGACTGCTCCTTTCACTTTCATACTTGCATTGTTGATCAGTATATCCACACATCCATAGCAATTCAGGATTTCCTTAGCTACATCTTGAATGCAGTTTATGTCTGAGATATCCAGAAGTATGAGCTTTGGTGCATATGTCTAATAAAAAAAGGCTTATTTCAAGGATTCCTGTTATATAAAAATGTATTTCTATTTACTTGTCTTGTAAACGTACCTTAATATTTGAAGAAAATGCTTTTATTATTCTCAGAAAAAAAATGATCTGTTCTTTTAACCCACTCTAGAAAGAAGGTAGTTCAGCAATGAATATTCATAGATTCTGAAATTCAGATGAACCTTAGGAATGTTAAGGTGGACTAGCTCTACCCTATCGAGTCTTCTCTCTCTTGCAGTCAGTAGAGATAGGTAATAGACACAGAGGGTGACTCCTACCACTCCAAGTTATGGTCTTTCTGTAAACAGCCCTCCGGAGACGTTCGCTGACCTCAGAGTATAGGATATAATGTAGATAGGATATAGTGGAGATAGACAATATACATATAGATGGAAGGGGCAATTGGAAGGCAGGAATACATTCAGCTACGTTATCCAAATAGTGTTTACATTTGTATTTCTGCAAAGATGTTGATTTTATCAGCTACGGGACAGAGGAATGAATTCTGGGTATCTTCTCTTACGATACTATTACAACAATGTAATGCAGATTCCTTAGTCATGCTTGATATTTGTTTCCTAGTTGAGTGCACGCAGCCTAACAAGGACACAGTACTTTTATGGGTATTTCTGCAGATGAATGAAGCTCTGTCATGGTTTGGGCCAGGCTGGCCAATGACAAGACAACAGATGCTCTCCCTCACCTCTCACTACAAGGATAGGAAGAAGAGGAATAAAGATATTTAGGAATTTCGGGAAAACTATTAATAAAATATTAATAATAAAATTAAAAGGAAATAATGAAATATATATAAATATATACAAAACAGTATCGAGGTCTCAGGGAGGAGCACTGGGAGCACTGTCACCAGCAGGCACCGGGAAAGCACCAGACTAGACTCAGTAATGAATAGGAACTGGATTCCAGAACCCGCTGATGAGGATTGCAGGTAGATGAACTGACAGGATCCTCCTCAAACATCAGTCATTGAAGAAAGAGAGCCATTGAAAAAGAGCTGAAGGAGAGGAGCCAACCTGTCCCCCTTTGATCCCTTTTATACTGAGCGTTGCAGATGGGATGGAATACCCTATTGGTCAGTTTGGGTCACCTGACCTGTCCTCTTCTCCCCACAGATGCAAACACTCCACAGGATAAACAATCAAGTCATCTGCCCCTGATTGCTACAGCAAGTAAGAGCAAGAGCCTCTCTCACTCAACAGAAAGTTGGCTCTGCTCCACCTCAAACTAGGACAAACTTATTGAAAAGAAAAAAGGCCAAATGCAAATATTTGTTGGTCTGGTGAGTAATGGCTGTAGAATTTGAGAGATGCCTTCAGGAACACCTGTGCCCTGAAATAAGTCAGCTGTCTGTTGGTCACAGAAGGAAAACTTTCCCATAAACATCAAAGAAACACCTGCCAAAGAAGGGGCAGAAGGGGAAGTGCATGTCTATTTGCATGGTGACCCAGTCAGTGGTAAAGACAAAAGGGGCTTCTTATTCATACACTCCCATGCCCTTCTAGCTGGGCCTTCTCCCAACGTAGTGGAGAAACTCAAAATTAATTCAGTCTTTACACTCATCTCCTACTAATTGATCACTGTAATTATGTGAAAAATGGGTTATACTTCTGACCTACACTTTCAGCATCATACTTTGAGGACTTTCAGAGGTGTCTCTCTCTCTTTCTCTCTCTGGACTCTGTTACCTGGGCAACCAAAATAACCAGTAACAGTGAATCGTGTTTCATGTTATACTGGCTTTAAAAGTGCTTTGTGTACCTGAACAAGGTCTTTAACTCAAGTTGTGAATTTTCAAAGCAGAGTGAGGAAATACTTACTATACTGGGGTCTGCCACACTAATTAAAGCATCATACAAGGCTTCCAACTTTTCCCACGTCCTGCCACACAACACAAGCCTTGCTCCTCCTGTGTGAAACACCCGAGAACATTCTAGGAGAGAAATTCGTTCAAAAGAAATAATAATAAACATTTGATATTATTTTGTTTAAAATTGAATGCTGGTTTTACTAATGATATTTAATTTATGCTTTAAAATTCATTAATTTTGAAAGAATAAATAGAAATGAGAAAAAAGCGCACTAAATGGCAATAAAATATATGCGAGTAATAAATTAAAATTTAATGTAATGGTATAATGCACCAACCAACCCCAGTAAATAGCAAAACTGAGCCTGTATGCTACCTTCATGAAACTCTTGGCAACACAAAACTTGTCTACAACTTTGAGAAAGAGCGATTCAGAGAAACTTTCCACCCACTGGCCCACAGATGGAGCACCAGTGAGAGAGGACTTTCTTCTACAGGCCTATTCCTCCCTATGCAATCCGTCCCAAGACCTTTATGTCCTGAGTACTAGACCTTCCTTGTAGCCAGCAGAGGCATCAGGGACCAGCTCGAACTATTTGTTGTTCAGCTACATTCCCTGAAGCCTTCTTGAGAAGGTCACTGAGAACGTTATGGATATGCCGGGCTGGCACAGCTTTTTCTCTGTACATTCAGGCATATCATGAGCTATGGGTTCACCCCAATTTAAGCTAGGTCTCTGGGGAGGATTATTCTCCCTTATGCAAGCAAGCTATGATTGTGCTTTTCTGAAAGTGGCATCTCACTTAACAAGCCAGTACACCTCAGCACTGGCTACAAGACTGCAGCCAACTGATTTCTTTAGGACTTCATAGCAGCATGTGATCAACTCAATACAGACTATGACATACCAGGCTGGGGCATCTTGATAGCATGTGTCTGTTCTATTTTCTTCTCTAGGTGGTGTTAACAGAAAATATATTCCTCAGAAATGTGTATAAAAACATGGAGCATAGCCATATCTCGTGGACATCTTTTAGGAATTCATTGTCAGTTATATCCTTCTGGCTGTTATACATTGCAACAGGGTACACGTTCTAGCTCAGCTTAACTGAAACTGTGGCTCTTAGTACAGAAATCTGTCAAGGTTGTCATCCTGATCAGGAAAAGTACACAATTGCCTGCCTTTTCTTTCTTGAAAGAGGTAATGTTGTGCAGATAGGTCTGAGGATGCAACTGATTATCTGCCCATTGTGCAGCCAGACAATTAGTTGGCAGTGGGTTATGTGCGCTCATAGGCCTGGAAGTCAAGAGTTATTCTTCCTCTCATGTTTGTTTGCTGGCTTTTTCTCTTTTCCTGATTAGGTCTTCCAAAAGGCTTGGAGCCCTCATATTTAGTCCCTAAATCAAATCTGTATGACAGTTACATATTCAGCATGGGAAGAGCAGTAATATGGTCTTTACAATTAGTCTTATGCCTTTCCAGCATGTTTAATTTGTCCTACCTTCTATGGCCTTTGTTGAATGGGCACCAGTACAACCCTAGTGCTATAGCTGTCTGTCCTCTAAAAAGCATTTTCTTCAGATTTCAATATACACAGGCAAATCTAGTCATGCTAATATGCCCATATTAGATTTTTCAAATGCCCGCGTTAGACTCTTAACATCAGAATGAAAACACTTCTGGATTTACATTTCTATTTTTGTAAGCCTGTGCAGCTGGAGGGTTTTATTTATGTAAACTTTTTCATTATTTACAACAGTAACTTTATGAATGTTTTTCATTATCTTTTTTTCTAGCATAGAAAGATTTTTTTTATTTAAAGCTCAAAAGTCATTTGCCAGTACTAGGACAACTGCACCAGTATTTTTCCTATAAATATAAGAGTTGGGGCAACCTTGTGAATAAAATGTGTGAACAGCAATAAAAGGAGTAATTTGTGAACAGCAGTAAAAAGGAAAAAGGGAAAACAATAATCTTGAATTATCTTGGACTTTTTCTGAGTTATAGCACTGAGAAGAAACAGGAATCAGGCTTAAATAACAACCATAAATCAATGCAAACATCTTCAATCATCATGGGGTTTGTTCCTCATTTTCAACTTAGATGAATGTCAGCATTGGTCTGGAAATTCTGGCATGTGGGAAAAGGAATTTGGCTGCTGCCTAAGAGCTCAAATATGCAGCAGCTGGCCAGATAGCTGGTATTTTAAAGTGAATGGCCATCACACATGCATGAGTGGACTACACAATAAATTCTGCATTATTTGGAATCATTCAAGCCTGCAAATAACTTCTCAGTATCATCCCATGGGATACTGCCAGTAGATACATTTAAGACAAAAAAATAAAATTGCTTTGAGTTACTTCCTTTTTCATCTGCGTGATGACATGGGATGCAACTGCTTTTGTAGCCTCAAGAGACAGGCAGGATGCAGTCACAAACAAGCAAACAGAAAAAGAGATGAAGAAAGGCTAATAAGGAAACTGAACTTAAGAAAATCTTCCCCAGTGTCATGCAGTGCTGGAGCAAGATACCTTGAGATAGGTTGACAAATATTCAATACATGTTCTCAATCCTTGGAGGTTTTCAAGGTTTGGCTTGAAGCCACACCCAACCAGATCTAGCACTGGTGATGCTCCTGCTTCAAGCAGGACTTTTGTCTAGAAACCTCCAGGCATCCTACAATTCTATGCAACATCCAGTCTTAGCTGGAGAACTCCAAATCACACCTCTCCACACAAAAGTACTAAAATATAACCAATTAAAGAAAATGCATGCTAACATTATTTCATACCTTGTTCTAACAGGCTCTGATAAAGAGCACTCCTTGCCAAAATAGTGTGTATTTCAATTGCAGGTCTCTGCTCTGTTCTGATAAGGAATAATTCTGCAAGAGCATTCCCTTTCCCCATCTATTTTCTGCTTGGGCAGGCAAGGTTTCCAACATACAACAAGTCTTCATTGAAAATGCCGAAATGTAGCCCCAAGATACATTTACCTTATGAGGCACTTGCATCTCCCACCCCTCAAGGGATGCCAAGTGCACAACTGTGCATAAGCAATACATGACCCAGTACCATTAATCTGGCAGTACTGTGTAGGCAGGAAATGTGAGCCAAGAAGAAATACATACTAAGTGGCTGGCCACCCAGACAATCAGCTCACATAAACAGATAAGTTATCGCATATCCTTTCTTTCTGTCCACTGAACCCACCATTACACATGGCCAGCCAACCCAGTTAGAGGTACTGGAGGGTGTCAAGGGAAGAGGAGTAACAGGGGTGATAGAGGGGACAGCAACATGAACAGGGACAGAGGGGTAAGAACTGTTATTTACAGGGAGCAGGAAATGTTGAAGTCTCTAAGGGCTGAAAAGGAACACGTGAGGAGCAAGGTGACACCTGTTTATCCTGATTTGCTGCTATCCTGCTGTGACAAACTATGTAATAAGATCTCATAGTAGAAACACGCTAAAAATAGTACTCTTAATGTGCTTACAAAACTCTTATTCTATTGAATTAAATAAATACAAAGCTCTGCAGTTCCTAAAACTTTTCTAGCAGTTCCTGTGGCTGTGACTAAAAATGTACATATAAAAGTCATAGGATTTGCTGAAAAATCTATTTCTTAACTTCTGCTCCATCCAGGCAGTTATGAATACATACAAGGTAATGGATGCACATTTTACCAATTAGAGGGTGGTTCCCTGGCTGTTTCTTTCCTCTGACACTAAGAAGAAATAAGACAACTCACCTTTACCCAGCCCAGAGATGGCATCTGTGATTACTACCACCTTGTTTTGCACAGCTGACTTGGACAATAGCCACTTGACTGATTGGTATACATAAATAATTCCACTGATCCCTAAGAGAAGCAACAGTAGAGCAAGGATACCCATCTCTGTGGGAGATAAAATACCACGAGAACAACAGTAATCATAATATGCATTCACTATTTTTCAATTTATTCATATCTTAAAAAGCAGTGATTTCATATATATAGAAAGTCCAGTACTCAGCATGCCAAAGGCTTGAAGCATTGGGAAGCTTGTTTTCCAGTCTATGGCTTCATTTTATTATTTAATAAACAGGGTAATGCTGTTTCTTTGTCTTTTCCTCACCATTGCATGGTCTAAAGACATACGGATTTCTTTTATTCAAAATTACTCTACGTTGTCAAAAACATACTAGAATTTTAGTACAAATACTGCCTTGAGGCAAAGCATAGGCTAAAATAGAACACTGAAGATTTCACTATGTTGCTATTGTAAGAAAACAGATAAAAGGCTTCTGATCCTAGTTTCAGATAAAACACATAATAGAAGTATTTTCTGTTTAAAAGACAGAGAAAATAGGATCACTTACTATGGTTTTGAAGACTCCAGGCAGAGATAAAGCATTCTTTTGTATTTTTGTAAAATTTTGTATTACTGGTTTAGATAAAGTCCTTGGGCAAATTCATAGAACGTTGCATTTAAGGCTCTGCCTGCCCTGAATGGGAATGGCTATGTATAGCTATGTGACAGAGATACTTTAAAAGTAAATATAGCATCTACTGTGCGATTTGCATGCCTGACCTATCTCGCCCAACAGGCTGGACGGTCACGTAAAAGCTCTTAGTACAGTATCAATTCAACTGCACAAAGAAACACCTGTCTTCAGTTGCAGCTATTCCTAGGACTGTCTCAATTTCTTGTTAATTAGCTTTCAATTAACTTGACACATTAAAAAAAAATTTTATAAACTCTGTGAGAACAACCCGCGTTCATAAACAAGAAAAAAGTACCATGAAGAAGTTGCCACTGGAAGTAATCACTGTTCAGCCAGACCAGGCTGGCGTACTGAGCTCTCAGGTGCCGCAGACTGCTTTCCACCCTTGGTATCTGCAAGGCAGGTAACAGCAATTTCAGGACCTTTAGGTAGGTGTTCTAACTTCCACATTGCCTGCAGAGAGACATTATCTGTTAGCTTGATGATCACACCTATGCATTGCCCCTTTTGGTTATAGAGAAAATACTGGTGTACGATAAACCTGTTTCAAAAACTACATCACAGTCTTAAAATTTTAAGTTTTGTCAAGGAGATTCAGTACTCCTGTTCATCCTGGGTAACTAGTAATCTCAATTTATGTTCTAATTTTCATCTCCAGTGAGAGAACGGTAAGTCTACAAATGATAGAAAGACACTGGTATTGGAGCGTCATAATAAGGAACAAAGACTTAATGGTTAGGTCTGCAGGTACCAGGACAGTGTCAGCTTTCAATGAGTGGGAAAGTATAGAAGGTTATTCAAGAGGGAGTAGGAGGGGACTTTTAGACATTGTTCGTAAATCTAACTTGCTGTAGAAGCTAACAACATTGGGAATCAAGATGCATATTCCTGCCTGCAGAAGTTGAAGTTCTTCTGCCAAAGAACCATGAATTAAGACTTTCAAACTACAGAATTATAAAATGTGCCAATACTTGAAACATCGTGTGTGCACTGCTAGCTAGAAAGACACCATAATGAATGACAGATATGAAAAAGTACTTATTTTCTAATGCAAAATGGTTGCGGTGTCCTGAAAGGTACATCAGTTTCCACAGGAGATTGTAAAAGCATGAATCAAATGAGCTGAGAAGTCATGCCAAGCCACCTGCAGAAGCAAAGTCTATCTCCACTTACCTTCAAAGCATCAGCTTTAAAAAACAGATGTGCATTTCCCTATCAGTAAGCAAGCTGATTTTTTCCTTTTGTGCAACAGGATGTGTTTTTCGTTCAATTTATTCAGGGTTCTGGCAATATTTTTCTGTGAAACATCAAAAAAAAGCACACACTAAAGAGAGAGGATTTATAGAGTTGCAAATTATTTGTTTCCTCTGTTCCCAAACTACCAGAGCAGTGGTACAAATAATGTAAGAGCAAGCACAGGAAAAAGTTAATTGAAAGAACTAGGCAACCAACAATGTGTGAGATCGTAAAGATAAAATGCTAATATGTCTATTAATAATAATAAACAATTGTAAAAGACGACAGCCTAAGTCATCCAGAAAAATACAGACCAAAGCACCCAAATTTTTCCGAGCACACAAATCTCTCCATCGGTTGAAGTACCGGAGAAGTTTATTCTGCACTGCCACCTACAGAGCACCATTGGAAGCACGAGAGAAACAAGAATAATTAGTGCTTCAGGGGGTAGATCCCATAAAAAAGGGTAAGTCGTCTACAGGGAAACTTGATCACAAGAGAGGCCCTTGCTCTCCCTCAGCTGGCTCTGAACATCTCTTGCATTCCCAGCCCCTTTGTCCAGAGCTGAGCTCCAGGAACGGTCCCAGATGACACCAGAGCCGAACAGCGTATATCCAAACCTGAAACTGGATGGAGATCTACAGCTTAATTTGCTGAACTGCTCGACTCAGAAGGCTGTCTGAGAGCATGAACACGCACATACGTACATCTACATTGCTTGCCTTTCACGTTGTTCAGAAGTGCTGGACATAGCATTGGGTGGGTGAGTGTGTTCTTCAAGCTTTTGGTTGTGGTTTTGTTTGTTTCTCAGAGGAAACAAGAATTTAACACACTTTATAATCTGTTAAAACAATTATCAGGGGCAGGAATAAGAAACCAACACTTTAAATCCACCCCCAAAAGATGATTCTAACTTTACAAACTTTACAGCTATAATTTCTGGGGCTTGCAAACGACCTAACACGGGCATATTCTCATCCACAGCATAGCTCTTCATTTTACCCAGTGGCTGCCTAACATCTAAGAAAACAATCCTACCTTTGAGTAGAAATGGCAAGGCATATGGATTTTCACACACTTTGAGAGGGTACGTGTCTCTAGCACTCAAAGTCAGAGAATTTTTATATACTAGCGGTAGCCGGGTGAAATGCTTTAGTTCTGTACTTCTTATGCTACTGGTAAAAGAAGACATAGGCTGTAGAGAGTCCTGTGTTCCCCATTTGTCTCAGCCATGTGAAATTATAGGGCATTTGCTATGACCACATCACCTTCAGTTAGATGAATTTTATCTTTTTTTTTTTTTTTCTTCAGCCGTAATTCCTTTTTCCTTCCATTCCTATTTTATTGATTTTCCTTGTATTTTTCTTTTGGTAGCTTTGAGATCCCTGAGCATACTGACAGTACAGTTTCTCCTTAAAGATCTGTTTGGCATTTGCTAGAATTCTTGTCTTTTAACGATGTATAACCGTATATATACCTATGTCATGGTATTTATACCTATCTCATAATGGTCCCCACTATTCATAGCCCTGTTGTTGACTTGCATCATCAGCTCATTATATATTTGTAATACTACTATGAATATTTTCAAGCCTTGGAAAGCACAGAAATTCGTGGTTGCAGAAGAAGTCAGCACCATGTTTTGTCTCAGGACAGAAGATACATAGAATCATGATTAGAGTTAGAAGGGCCCTTAAAGATCATGGAGTTCCAACCCCCCTGCCCTGGGCAGGGACGCCTCCCACCAGACCAGGTTGCTCAAAGCCCCATCCAGCCTGGCCACAAACCCCTCCAGGGATGGGGCAGCCACAGCTTCTCTGTGCAACCTTGGCCAGAGTCTCACCACCCTCACAGCAAAGAACGTCTTTCTCGTATTCAATCTTACTCTCCCCTCTTTAAAGCCATTAGCCCTTGCCCTGCCACTACACTCCCTGACAGAGTCCCTCTTCAGCAATCCTGTAGCCCGTCTTCAGGTACTGGAAGGCTGCTATAAGGTCTACCCAGAGCCTCCTCCAGGCTAAACAATCCCAGCTCTCTCAGCTTGTCTTCACAGGAGAGGTGCTCCATCCCTCTGGTCATCTTCATGGCCCTACTGTGGACCCATTCCAACAGGTCTATGTCCTTTCTATGTTGAGGACTCCAGAGCTGGACACAGCACTCCAGGTGGGGTCTCACGAGCACAAAGCAGAGTGGTACAATCACCTCCCACGACCTGCTGGCCACACTTCTTTTGATGCAGCCTAGGATGGGGTTGGCTTTCTGTGCTGCCAGTGCGCACTGCCAGCTCATGTTGAGCTTCTCATCCACCATCACTCCCAAGTCCTTCTCCTTAGGGCTGCTCTCCAGTCATTCTCTGCTCAACCTGTACTTGTGCTTGGAATTGCCACGTCCCAGGTGCAGGACCCTGCACTTGACTTGGTTGAACTTCATGTGATTTGCACTAGCCCACCTCTCAAGCCTGTCCAGATCCCTCTGGATGGCATCCCTTCCCTCCAGTGTGTCAATTGACCACTGAGCTTGGTGTCATCAGCCAACTTGCTGAGGGTGCACTCTGTCCCACTGTCCAGGTCTCCAACAAAGACGTTAACTAGCACTAGTCCCAGTACCAACCCCTGAGGAACATTACTGGCCACCATTTGGACATTAAGCCATTGACCACAACCCTTTGAGTCTATTCTCAATGTAAAAAACAAACAAAATCTTAACAATTTCAGACTAAAAAACTGCTCTTAGTAAAGTCCTGTGATCACAATGCAAGAATCAGAAATCTATAGACCAGAAACATAGTGTCAACCGAGCATCTAGTTCAAGTCAAACACACTGCCTCTGCAGGGTCAAAAATACTCCTCAGTCCTGGCGATTATTTATTTGGTGTTCTCTTCTCACACACCCACAGCACTGGCGTGCCGCAATGTATAGGTACAGTTCCTCCTACATACTCTAAAAGGTAAGCATCCTGATAAAAAAAAAATCACAAGGGAAGTTGAGGTTCACCTCCATGACACAGTGGTACATGTAGTCAATCTACCCTCCTTTCTCACAAGGGAGACGATCAGGTTGACCAATAGGTTATCTTTCAGTTTTCTGGTGGTCTTGGATCTGCAGTCAGCTTCATTACCTTCCACGGGCAGCTGCACACCTGCTATTGGAAGGTCTACTATTTTCTCTTCACCTGATTTCATATGTTATTCTCCCGTTCCAGAGACATGCAGGAATGTTCATCCCTTAGAGGAGAAATCAGTCTATGCCAGAACAGGAGGATGAATGTTTGACTGAGACCAGCAAACTTGAGCAATATTACCAAAGAAGGGAATAAAAAAAAAAAAAAGGTGAAGTAATTAATCCAGGTGGAGTGACAGGGACAGGTAAACAGGGGTGGGACAAATGGAAGTTGTCTTAGGCATCTCTAATAGGTTGTAACCTCTGGAGTAGCCAGCCCATGGGCAAAAAGGGGGGGGAAATTTCAGCTGGGAATAGTAACAAAACACGCCAAAATCCAGTGTGCCCGCTTTTCCTGGATCACCCCTTCTTGCAAGAATGTTTAAATAAAATGTGTTCCGTATTGATCACTGCTTGAGCCATTGTTATTGGGCAAGGAGCATTTCTCACACTTTTGACACAGCGCCAACAGTAGAGAACTCCAGAATCAAAACTAGACATTGACTAAGTCACTCCAGGTTATCTTTTTCCTTAATAGAGGATGAGATTAGCTAACAAACCAAAATGTGTGCTTGGGGTGAAATGAGCCACCTCACTCTCCATTGGTTATAAAGAAAATTCAGGGAGACACTCAGGTCTGGTGACATTGGGACAGGTAACTTCTCTCTGCACCCATCTCTCTTACCTTCAGGCTCAAATTTGTTGACACAAACCACAATCACAAAATAGAGGTACACCAAATGCAGACTTTCTGCAAGGCAAGTATTTTAGTTGAGAAGAAGAAATCTTAAGTTCATATGTACTTTCCAATGTAATACATGTATTTTTGTTGATATTAATACATACTGGTAAGCATGCACTTTGCTATTTACTTAGGCCTGGAACTTCTAGCTGTCACCTAGAATTTCAACTGTATTCTATAATTCCACTTTTCCACCATTATAATTGTATTAAGTGTTATAACCACACCATTACAACTGTAGCCCAAATTCTAAGGAAGTAGATTTTTTAAGTATATATATATTTATAGAGAATGAAACACTTTTTTAAAAATAGCATAAATTACAAATCTAACTTAAAAATTTATGAAATCTTTATAGCACAGTCATCTAAAGCTGAAAGAAGTCTAAACATATTTGAACATTTTTTAATATAACAATTTATAGTCATGACAACCATCTGAAGCCTAAATACCTAAGTTCAGTTACTCTTATTTACATTCACATAAACATTTGCTGGAGATTTGTTAATGTACTGTAGGTCATATGGTACGTCAACATCATTGTTGCAGTTTTTTCCCTAAATTCTCATTTTCTGTAAAAATAAAAGGGTTAGGAATATAAAAAAAAAAAAACCAAACCACCAACACACATTATAAAGCCATCCCATTTGACATTGTTCCTTCAATGATACAGCAGTGGCAGAACAGACCGGCTTTGCCAACTGTACATTGTCTTGTAAAATTGAAAATACATCAAGCGCCAACCAACACAGCAGCAACAAATGCTTTGTTGTCATCAAAACACAAGGCCTCTCTCCCCCCTTTTGCTATCTTTTTACAAAGTTACATATAACATTATAGAACATACTAAAATATGATACAGAAACTGATATATTATCAAACTTGTGTGGAAACAACCCACTTTCTGATCACACAGTTAATTACCAAGGAACTACAGAGGTACCTTTTTTACAAAATACCACTTTAATTCATCATAGGAAGAGAAAAACATAAGCATGTAAGCAAATTACATTAAATTAAAATAAATATTATAAATGTTATTAATCATATATATACGCTTCCTAAGTGCAGTCCAAAGGTCCTTGTCTACTCTTCAAATCAAAAAGAGAATGTTTTGATTTTCAGATTCATAGAATCTGATGTAAATTTTGGATCAGGACACTTAACGTGGGAAAGGAAGGACGACAGAAATATAAATGGGAAAAGGAATGGAAACAGAGACAGAAAACTAAAAGAGAACAAAGAAGGGGAGAGGTAAAGAACTAGTTATGACTTCCAACATCACAATCCCACAAGAGTAGCTCTCAATACTGAGCTGCCGATAGAGCAGCAGCAGAAGTGGCAGGATCCAAACTGTGGGAAGGCAGCAGCCCAGGAGCGAGGCTGTGTACGGAGAGCAGGGTTAGGCTGTCAGGCTACTTTTCTGACCTAATGGAGTCGTGTAAACTAGTGTACAAGTTAAACATTACACAATCACTCTTCACATTTAGTGAGGCTCACAAGTGTTCTAAGCCTTCTGTATGTCAGGTGCCTTATCAACATTAATTCCTAGTTTATGTTACTGCCAATAAGGATGGGCTGTTAATTACTAAGGGAATATGCCAGAATTTCCCACACCTATCTGGTCACTTTAAAAGTTTCCTCATTGTATTTAAGGTAGATCCCCTGTACCCCGTCCCAAAATGGTTCCAGTGATTTATGTAATTAAAGAGTTGATACAATTTGTTTCGTTTGTCAAATCCTGGAGCTTTGGGTATTTTACTGTGATAGGCCAAGAAAAAACAGCTGCTAAACCCACCAAACATCCCAGCAATGGCCAGTTCAAATTCTGAATGGCCATAGAAGGAAGCAGGGTCAAAGATAATTGGCCCAGAGTCGTCCTCAGCCACATTTCCAGCCCACAGGTCCCCATGCAGCAGAGCAGGAACAATTTCTACGTCACAGAACATTTCAGGAATCTTTAGCTGAAAAAGCATGAAGAAACACGTAACAATTAAAAACTTTTGAAGAAAACAGTAAATAAAATAAAGTACTGCAGTATGTAAGAGACTACACTGGTCAAATACTGCCTATTTTCAGTCCTCCTGAGGTGCTTTTGAACTTGATGGCTGCAAGCATAAACCTAAACTGTAAGCCAGTAATAGATGTCCTTGATTGTTCTTGATAGAGTTTAGCAAATCACTTAAGTCACAGTCCGGTATCAACATCTAGTATTAATGGATTGTTTCTAGACCTGAAGAGTATTGGCTGTCACAAGAAACATAAAATAAAAGGTTTCAGCAGCAAAAAGGGCAGCAGTAAACATCTGTACCAATTAACCAGAATTAAGGAACTAATTTGCAATGCAGAGCTTGCAGAGGAATATGTTCCTGGCTGTTTGATAAGTGCATGGAGTGTGACCTGAACCACAGTCTCAGCTGGGAGCCTGGACCAATCACCAAAACAAAATCTGCCCGGAGGGCAGAATCTTACCTACTTTGTTAACACCATGTTCTTACATAGGATTTACCATCTAACTATCAGCTGCCTTCTATGAAATAAACGTCAGTTTATTTTCAGGTTTATTTTCACTATCTGTTAAAAAACTGGAAGAGCAACATGAATTTTTTCCACCAATACTGTCGCCAGATCAGCTGTGAAGCTACTCCAGTTACTGCTGTTCATTAAAAGCTATATAAATATCTTCTAAACCATCTTCAAAATTACACTGATACATATTTTATAACATTCTAAAAAACAGATTTAAGACATGGTTCATACTTTTAGCTGTGACCAAAGTTCTCTGGCTTCTCTGTCTCCATAATCTTTTTCAATCAAATCCAATTGAGCTTGGAGTCGGTGACGAATAAAGAAGGAAGGCCAATCGCTCTGCCATTCATTCACCTATAAAATATGATCCAGAGGTTTGTAACACACCGTTTTAATATATACATAGTCAGTGTTAATAATACATAGATACCAAGTTAAAGCGCTCAGTGCCGACCCAACGGCCCAGGCAATGACCTATGCCCACTGTTACTAGATATTTTATTCATTATTCTTTTGGGAGTGATGTTCTCTTCCATGCTTAGGTGGGGCTGTCCTTAACATGAGACAGAAGTTGAGGTTCTGGCTATCTTCATTCATTCATATTTTTTTTTTATTTTAGAGGGAGAGTTTCTGGTGAGATCATTTCAATTGTTCCATATAATACTCCAAAATCTTTCTGTAAATGCAAAAGTATTCATTTATTTTTATTGGGTAATACATTTCCAATTTGGTGAAAAGTTGTACTTAGCAAAGGGTTTGAGATGGTGAAAGCTCATTCAGTTAAATAGTAGAATGAAATTCCACCATGTGCAGCACCAGCACATGACTGACTGATCTCCAAGAGCACTTTTCAATGTCTTATGTGATGTGTTACATGATGCCCCTTTAGAAGCAGTGGATTTTGTCATTTGAGATGCTTATAGTAGGAGTTTAGAAAAAACAAAACCAATACATGGTATGTGAAGGGATATTTATTTTATTAAGTGTCACCATGCTAAAGAACCACCATATCATTTCAAATTTTTCCATCCACTGGGCTTGCCTGCTGCGTGCATTCTAACGAGCCACACACATTGAAGAGCCTTCACATTCCCTGCACTGTCAGGTCAGAGCAAAACACTGAAAGCAAAACTGCAAACACAAAGCTGAAGGAGACTTACAAGGCTCAAGGAGACTTATGAGGCTCGCATATAAGAAGTTTCTCAAGCTATAAGTATACCTTTCAGCTTTCCCAGACATGGAACATACCTGTGGTATATAACCACAGCAAGTGGCTACATGGAATCCAAACTTATCCACGTACTGAGACTCAGAGCAACCTGCTCTTTTACCTAAAATCCAAAATAATTATTGGGAGCTTAGAGATTTTTACATAGCAAAGTTTGCAAACAGAATTTAATTTCAGAGAACAGGCACACAAAATAATTTTAAGCTATCAGTTACATTTATTGCATTGTCACAACCTTCTCTAAAGAAGGAGAGAACTCTCTTAAACTTGAAAACACTGAATTGAAATGGAGGCACAATTAGTCCCAGTTAGTGACCTTTCTTTGGATAAATGAGTTAAGACATTCAGGAACAGGGTCCAGATCACAGATTCTGTTTCAATTGTTCGACACTTGAGCATGTTGTCATTAAACATAATTTATCTTTGATTCACAGACTAGTTCAGATTTTAATACTAACTCTAAAGGAAGAATCATTCCTTGTATAGATTCCTTTTTATTTATTTATGTCTTAATCCACTTTCCAAAGAATGATAGAAGGTGTTTTCACTGAAGTCAATAGAAACTAGATCAGGACCATACACTGCTGAATTAGGGGTCACCTTCAAGGAGCAGCAATTGTTGGATATTTTGCTACATATTTGAGCTCAAAAACGTAAACCCCCACATCTTTAAAGGGGAACTTAATTATGTGTATACTAACTACAGCCACATTTTGTAATAAGTTAATTGTCTGAACCAACAGTAAACACAAAGAGAATGCATGTAAGATCTAGAACATTTTAAGAGATTGACAGAACATGAGTCTGAAAGGTTTAACTGACACCGAGAAAGACAACTCATCCAAATTTTCAGTTTGAAAAGCTATGTTGAAAGCTGTAACTATCAAACATTAACCCTATTTCATACTAAATTTCAGTATCCACGTAGTTGTATACAACAAAGTATGTACAAAATGAAAAATTAAAAATAATTTAAAATTTGGTTCTTTTCAAGGTTAACAAGATATGTTTAAAATTATAACAGTAATTCTAGCTCCTGTGTGTGTAATGTACATTTGAGAGTGGCATAGGGACAGGAAGGACATATCTCATGAAACAGTGACTTTAACTATCATTAAACTTATAATGCCATACTGTACTACAGCTAAAAGAATTATTTCATTTTTGGTTTAGTACATGATATCAATACTCTACCAATTGTGTTTCCCTCCTT
The DNA here is from genome assembly GCA_013400055.1 of Nycticryphes semicollaris. Taxonomy (NCBI): domain Eukaryota; kingdom Metazoa; phylum Chordata; class Aves; order Charadriiformes; family Rostratulidae; genus Nycticryphes; species Nycticryphes semicollaris. The sequence continues at coordinate 79,660 of VXBJ01000654.1, forward strand.
TCTCAATTTCTCTCCAAGTCTCTGGTTGTAAAGATGAAGATCTGCTATCTGTTCTCCAAGCTTTGAAGAATATCTGCAAGATTAAAAAACAAAACAAAACTGAAACAAGTAAATGAATTATTATGGGGCGGGGGGTGGGGAGGGAAATCTCACTTTAATATAATCAAGTATATTTTTGTCAAATATAGAATATTTATCAACTTCACAAGCACATAACAGGGAGCAAATGGTTAGACACAAACACTGAGGAAACAGGTTGTAACAGTTAATCATAAGTCAATGCTCTTGCAAGAAAGGTAAACAGAACACAAGCCTGTGGAAACAGGAGCATAGAGTGCAGGAGGATCACGTAACCCTCCTTATCAGCTCCACCTTAATAAACAGAGAACAGAACACGGTATCGACTTTTGGGCCTCATACTTCAAGATCAGTTAAACAGCAATAAGAATGGTAATTCTAAAGAGAAGCCACAAGCCAGGATTGAGTTGAGGTCACTAAATGCAGATGAAAGACAACTAAAAAAGACAGTTAAAAGAAAATCTTTCCTAGGAACAGTGGGATGGATTGGAATGGGGTGTCTGAATTGCTGTTATTCTCCCAATAAAAATAGGTAGGCTGAACAATTGCCAAAAGAGCCGAGACATTATTATGTTCCCGTAGAGGCCTGAAACGAAGCAGGTAACTCCTGAAAGCCTATGTTGAGGATCCTAGGACTCCCAAATTCCACATTCAGGTTGGCTGACAGACAAAAAGGAATTTCATGTTGTTATCTCGCCATTTAGTTCCTCCTCACCTTAGTGCCTTTTAAACTGTTGACTGGCTTCAATTATACTTGAAGATCATACTTAAGAGACCCAGAGGTTTCAGAGACTTAAGAAGCCTGTAAGTTTAAAGAAAACTGATAGTTGGGGAGAAAAACTCAAATGAAAAATCTCATGAGGGAAAAGGTGAGCGAAACTCAGCCATTCCCACATTTGCTTTAGTAGCATCTCAGCACTTGTGGACCAGCATCCAAAACTCTAAGCTAAAGATAGGATGGCATTTCTACTAGAAGAGCAGGGAAGAGAAAATTATGGGAAAGGAATGTATTCATGCATATATATATATATAGATATGTATACTATTTTTTTTTTAACACATGCACATACACACACACAAACACAGATCTTGACAGACAGAAGTTCCAGTTCTAAAAGAAATGCGAGTTTCTTCACATGATGTTTGCTGACTGACTGTAAGATATAAGAAAATATGCCCCAAAACATAGGGGGAAAAAAAAGAGAGAGAGAGATGCAGAGACATACTTGTTGAGCTGCTTCATCTTTAGGTACTCCATGACAAACATTGCTCCTCCTCCAGGCAGGTCAACTACTTTAATAGGCTGAGGCACTCTCACAATATTGGTTTTCTGAATAGCTTCCAAACTTGCCATTTCCCCTTCAAACATTTTTCTAGCCTGTCAGGGAAAAAGAATATCCTTGGGCTGAATTATGGATGTCTGCAACTAGTATGTTGGAAAAAATAGCCTTGTCTATGAAGTTACAGAGTTAATTCATCTTGATAAAATGTAGCTGCAGCAAGGTTTCAGTCCACACAGGGAGACTTGAATACCTTAATTCTAACTTACTTTTTTCCCCAAAATAATTTCAGGGTAGCAGGACACATCACATTCACCATGATTTCTAGCTGTTTATGGAGATACCAAACTACTCAGACATAACAGTAGCTCTGAGGATAATACCCAAGACCTCCTCCTTCAAAACCACAGATAACCACTACTAAATGAAGTAAAAGATTAAATCCTTAGACTGGTTCTCCTTTCCATGAAGGTCAATGGCCACCAGATGGAGATGACAGGACAAATATTAAGCCTGTACTCTCCACTTCTGAAGTACAGATGATGTTCTTCACAGCAGGTTTATGATAGGTTTGATAAAACAAATTTCTGATGCACTGTGCTGTTACAAAAAGCAATTAAGTATTCATTTACTCATGGAAAAGTCAAAAGCTTTACCTGAAAAATTGCAAGGAACTTACTGCTAGACAGAAAAGCAATGGGGACGTTTGAAACCTCAATAGCTTTAAAAAGAACACATTCATTTTAACACTGGCACTCTGTTTGCTCCCTCCCACCATACTGTCCTCCCAACTGAACTATGAAAAGAAATGCAGTGAATGCAAATTTAGCTTTAGCCTTTTCCAAACTACTACAGTAACAGCTCTGTTCTTAGCCTCCATTTCACATATTACAATGCCAATTCCCATTGTTGAGGGTTATCACATTGCATTAACCAAACCTTCTGCATTAATACTTGATATAATACAGACTACAGCTTCTAAAAGAAAATTGCAATAATTAAAAGTAAACCTGAAAATGCAGAACTCTAAATTATTAACAATCAGGTGCTTTTAAAATAAGGCGCTCTCTATGTGCAATACTAGTAGTTAAATATCTGTAGCATTAACCTGAGGTTTGTGGTTGATTTTAACAAATACTCGCCCACTGTCTGTTTCATAACCTTGGCCTTGGCTAATGTATCCTCCTCCCGAGCTTCCAAACGCTTTCAGAACAGAAGTTTTCAGTTCTGTTTTCAGGATTCTTTCCATGGTAATTTCCAGGCTGCTGCAGTTGCTTTCTGCTAAATCCACTGCGAAACAAGATTAAAGGTTTGGGTCCTTCTTTCACTGTCACTCCGCTATGAGGCAGAAAGGGGCCACCCACCGAATTAGGAGAGAGAAAAAAAAAAAAATACAAAGCAAATCCAGAGATAATGTTTCCAAACGCTTTGTTCCACATGGACTTATATAGCTATATATGAAAAGTAAGTGTCTTTAGAAATATTTGATAGAATAAAACGGAGAGGTGTGCCCTGGGTCCTCTCTCAGCTGTGCTGAGAGCTGCTGGTATTTGTAGTTCGGACCCGGTTTGCTTTTTTAAGCTCTGTGAGCTCATTGGTAGAGGAGGTCATTTCTAAACCAACCCACTAGAGGGAGTTTAAACACAACAATACAAATTACACACGGGTACTGCGGTTATGTAAAAAGCGAAAAACAAAGTTGCAGCCTATAAGAATGCAATTAAATCATGCTGCTGACCGTAAGTCAGTCACCAGAAATATATGGAAACGTTGATGGGTTTTTTTTCTCTGCTTGTAGTTGCTTTATGCGGACTGCAGTTCTGTTGTCATCTTCGCAGTCTTTAGAGCACCTGCCTTTGTTGGGTCATAATTCAATCTCTTGTACGACACAGTCAAAATATCTGTATTGCCTGAAAGTGTCCTCACATGAGTGAGATAGTGACATGCTCAGGGCTGGACATTATCAAGTGAAAATTCACAGTAAAAGCATCAAGCTGATAATCAAGAAATTTGGGGTACTGTAAGCTTCTCCAGATTTAACGCCATCTTTAGGATGTTATTTCGGTTTTTTATCTCCTTTCAATCTGTGACACACAGAAAGATGATGTCCTTCAGTACTGCTGAATTTAATCACTTCATACTTGCAAAGTACGCTGACACCCTCGTGTTCAAAGCATTCAACCTTAAACCAGCTTATCAGAACCCAGACCCTACAGTATTTGTGTTAATAACATCTGTATAAAGATCACATATTTGGTTGGTGCCTATGACGAGCTCCCAGCACATTACAATTCTGTGGAAAAGGCTACAGTTCTTGTTCTCACTTGGAGCAGCAACGCCTACCATCTCCCCAGGGAATTTCTGGATTCTGCTGTCACCACTGCACTGTGTTTTCATCTCTTAACTAGTTTGTATTGATTCATATGAGCTATTTGGTTTTGACAGAAAAATGAATGATTACTGGACAAATCCTGCCTTCATTTAAGTAGGCTTTTCACTACATTTACAAATGGTTCCAACCTTACATAGAGTGAAAAATACAGGTATAGTACAAGTTATTTCTCAAACAAGTAATTTTTCAGAACACAGATCCTTGTGGTACACCTATCTTACAGTTGGAACACAGCAGACCTCAAGGGGACAAAATGGCTAAGGAGAACTTTGCTAACATGCAGATTTAATCAAATTTACTCATGCAATGAAAACAACTTGATTATGGCTGTAGATCTTGAACAGTCTGAGGCAGTTAATTATGACTCATAGTGAAAATGCCAAGCAATTTGAATTTCAGGATATACGAAGTCCTGAAGAGTACCCTACTATAAGAACAATGGTCTTTAAATGCTGAAAGGAGGGAATCATACCCTGGGTCATAATGGTGCACCTGGGGGAAGGAATAAAGGTTTTTGGCAACAAAATAAACAACAGTGAGCAGGAACTTTTATTTCTGCACAGTGAAAGATACCCTAATTAATTTTTCTATTTATGTGTTGAGGAAAAAAAAAAAAGCAAGCCATTAAACACAAAACAAACAAGGAGAATGGATCTTCATCCACAATATCAATACTGATCCCAAAATTTTCACAGTCTAGTAAGACACAGACTTCTCTCCTACAGTTTCCAGTGAAGACGCCAATAGTTACTATTACACTTTTTTCAGTATTCCAACTTTGTTTTATTTTTGTTGAACCAGAAACAGGACTGTGTTAAATCAAATATATTGCATCTCTTCCATAGTAGCAAAGAGATAGTAAAGCCTTCTGTTTGCTTCCACGCTGGATCGATAACAAACTAGAAATGCACAGGTGAAAGGCCTAGTTTCCTAACATTTCATTCGCGTTCTTTTCAGACAAGGAACTTCAAACAACACCATTTCGAACACTGCAAGTAAAACAACTGAAAAGCATCCCAGATGGGCTCAAGGGAACAGAGTGCTCCAAAAGACCCCCCCATCGATGAAAGCTCTTACCAAGGACAATTCAGCACCACGGCCAGATCCCAAAGGGAAAGATTAATGGCCTCAGTGTGACAAGGAGACGTGAGGAATTAATGAGGAATGACAAAAGACTCTTTATGAGCGTGTTGTCAGGCTCCTGGTTTGAGACCTGTCCTCAGAGGTATGCTTATAGTGGAGTTTGTAACTGTTTAGCTTCCCAGGTCTTGTCTGCTTGTTTTGCTCACAACCGTTTCTAGTACGTTTCCTTTCAAAGTCTGTCCAAAAGACAGATATCCCCATGCATACCGACGAGGAAAAGATGGTTTAGTTCTCTTTTGGGAGTAACAGTATGTAAAGAAGCGTAAGAAATAAAGAAGCTACATAGAACAGTGAAAGCCAAGAGCAAGAAAAGACTTCCATCATAAAAACCTCCCCTCCTTTGACAGCAGTTATAGTTTCTCAGTACAGAACTATCCAAGGACAAATAATTCAGACCTCCTTTAATCCTATAGATCTGATCTTCAGTATAATTGCACAGGCTGTAGCTCTGTACATAATATCAACTATGCCTTAGGAGACTTCATTGAAAAGTGCATTGAAAAATAATTGAATATTATTTTACAAAGAAAAATAATAAAGCTATTGTGATTCTGGTGCGGCTTAGTTTCCCAAAATAAATTTTCCCCTTAAATCTTGTCACAAACAGTGCCTACAAGACAAGCTAATTATATACCACTTCCCACCCACTTTTACTTCTGCTAAAACAGCCCAGCACCAGTTAAAATCACCAGAGCTATTTTGGAACAACAGTGAAGACAAAAAACAGGAAGAAAACCAGTGCAACACTCATATCTGCAGGCAGCTTGTGCAGATAAGACAGCCCATGAGAATGAAAAAAAAAAACTCACACTGGAACATAAGATACATAGAAATATAAGCAACTCAGTAGAAATACAGGTTCTTGCAGAGAGGTTCAAAATTGACATATTTTCACAAGGACAGCCATAAAACAGGTAGTCTGGAGAGATCGTGCTGCCTCCATGCTTGGAGGTTTTCAAGACCAAAGATCTAAGTAACCTGGCCTGTCCTGACACCTCATCCCGGTTTACGCAGGAGACAAAACTAAGTGACCTCCTGAGATCTCTCCCAATGTGAATTTTCCTATGATCCTAACCATTGAGGCCAGATTTCCAACCTTCCCTTCCCCTAACTCCTCTCCAAGGCAGAAGACGATGTTGTTAAAATTATGCATAATCATATCCCAGCCCTCTAATTAACTCCTTAAGGAATCCATTTCAAACTTTATCTTAAATTAATAAATTAAAGAATAACAGAGGCACTCCTAGAACACATAATGCAACAAAATTATCAAAGAGAAGAATTCTAAGAGCAGTGCAGAACTATATGATATATAAGAAAAAAAAGTCACCTTATAGAACTGCAGCAATTTCTTTTTAAGGGTTCACTGGCAGCCTGCCTTCAATAAAGACTTCATCCTCTGATTCAACTGCTGTCTATAAGAACTCAAAACCAAGGGATCTGTGGTAAGTTAGAGCTTGCTGTTATATCCCATTTGTATTCCTCTCTACTCGCCTTACATTTTTAATTGAGGCACAACATAGCTTTGAAAAAGTGAGCAGAATACCCCTTAAATTAAATATCTAAATACAACTGTTCATATTTACATAACTTGGATACAACACAATTTTCTTTCAGTCACAAAAAATCTTGATTCAGTTCTATTAGGAGAAGATGATCTTTGAAAACTGACCATTTATCGCTCAAGTCTATGCCTGACAGAAAACCCACCTTCATATTACTTTTCATCATCTAATGCTAAAAAGTATTTAAGTATTTTCACAAAATAAACATGTTGATTTGTTGAAGCTTTGTAAACAGAATGACCTTTTTAAATAACTTCTAACTTTGTTGTGAAGGCATATGGAAATAAAGAGTTAAGGCATTGAACCAAATGGCTAAAATTACACAACATTTCTTCAACAGGCTGCACTAAGCAGCGATAAGTTTGGGTGAATGGGATAAGGATATGGGCACGGACATAACATTTCATCCACAATATCCAAACAGCTGGTACGATACATAAAATTTGAATGCACAGATAGGACTTCAAGTGATATTGTAACCAAACAACATGTAAATTTTCTTCAATGACACACTGCTCCAGATTAAAACCTATGCCTGCGTTCCCATCAACACCTTTGACGCTCATAATTCTCTAACAAACAAGTCAGAATAAGTAGCTCACCAAGAACAGACTCAATCTGAAATGTTTTAATTCAGAAAAGAGAAAACAATAATCAACTGGGAAACTATTTAAGCAAGGAGGTAAAAATAAAAGCTATTTTACCAAGCAAGGCTTTAAAACTTTTTATAGCAATACTTAGACAGTGAGAGGAGTAGCAGAATTAAGGAAAGTTATATTAAGTGATTGTCTTCTCGAAACTTGCCTCCAATTTGTATAAAGAACTGCAAAACCAGCAACTAAAAAACCCTCTGTAATTTGTCAATATCCAATGAAAAGCATAATTAATTCATTAAAGTAATTGCCAAACACTCAAAATACTTGTTAGGACTCATGCACCTCTCTTATCTACCTGGTATGCTCACACTGAAATCTCATTACCAGCCTACATCAAGAGTAGTACAACATTAATATCACCAGCTGCAGGTACAGGAAACAGCTTGTCTACAAAGCTACCCTTAAAGAACTTCTTACAGTGAGTGAACAGCACCCGAGTTCTGTGAGTTCCATTTTAACTTCCTTTGGTTTCACGTTTCTTACCCCAAGAGCTACAAAGTGCACTTAGTGGGGACTGAAGAAAAATGTTAGCTTATGTATGGCACCTGTAGTTGGAAACTACAAAAAAAAATTTGTGTGAAGCCTGTACCACGATCAGATGGCATTATCCTGTGAGCAGTGACAACAGTCAAATAGTACATCTTCTCTTTGTATGAGTGAGAACATACACCTTCACAGGATGTGTACCTGAAAGTCTTTAAGAATGCACACTACTGCGCAAAAGCTCATGCAAAAAAAGAAGAGATAGCTAGTTCTGCTAAAAACATAGTTGCTGTAGACAAGACTGTGCTGACCATCAAGCACAGAACAGCCTACAACGATGCCGTGAGGCACCAAAACGCACATGCCAGAAAAAATTATAAGTGTCTTCACACAGCTTTGTAACAGAACAGGAAGAAGTCTCCATCCAATAGAATCAAATTAACATAATGAATAGCCAATCCAAATAATTTTTCACAGTTCCCATTATATAATTTTCGTGTTAACTTTCAAAATATTTTGTTAACGTTGCTCTCATGCACATAACCAAATATAAAGAGCTGAAAGGTGAGGGAGCATCAAAAAGTAATGAGCAACGTTTTCAGCCATCTCCTCAGTAACTGAGAAAAGCAATTCTCTGTTTCACAAACTACTCTAATTAGGTTTTCCACTAATGTACAAATGCAAACCCTGGCATTTCTCTACTCTGAAGTACAACTGGTCCCTAAGGAAGAACTTCTTCCAAATAATTTACACTTGAGTGCTTGATCTGTATTAACTTGTCTCATTTCACCCAAACTATACTTTCTTGACACCAGCAGATCTTTTGTGCAATGGAATAAACTCCTTGGCAATTTCTCTCATAAAGGTATTCCCAGCTATCCTAAAAAGGGATGACTACGTTACGCTCAGTACTTCACAGAAATGACTGATTCTAGGTCTTTAGCTGTGCAACAAGGTCAAGGGTCTAATAGCTTTTTTTAACATTACTACTCCTGTAGTTGCACCACCAAGTATGGGGTTTTCCAAGCAATAAGAGGAAGTGTCCTGCTTTAGCAGAAAGTCACTTTACAAGGTTTCTCATAATGTGTAGAGAATACCTTCTGTACCCTGTACCAACATGGTTCCAATGGTTCATGTAGTGAAAAAGATGATAAAGCTTTAAGCGTTTCTCAAGCCCTGCAGCTTTGGGAATTTTACTGTGGTAAGCAGAGTAAAAAGAACTGCTGAAGCCACCAAACACCCCAGCTATTGCAAGCTCATACTCTGAAAGGCCATAGAAAGAAGCCAAATCAAAGATAATTGGACCAGAATCATCCTCAGCCACATTTCCGCCCCAGAGATCTCCATGCAGGAGAGCAGGAAAAATTTCTATGTCACAGAACAAACTGGGAATCTTCAGCTGCAGGGGGAAAAATGCAAGACATGTAGTACTACATTTTAAGCTGAATGATTAGAGAGTTTTATCTGCATACAAGCAGAGCATGAATGAAACTTCTTAAAAGTCCATTAAAAAAACCCCAAAACTTGAAACAGCACAGGACCTAGTCATCAGAGGTGCTAAGACAACAAAGAGGACTTCTATTGTTCATAAAAGCCAGCAGCTGAAGAAGAGTCATCCAAATGTTTTTTAGCACTAAGTAAATAAAAAATTTAAAATGGGCTTCAGTGCTGCAATATTGACCAGCTTTAATAGTAACAACAACAACTACCCCAACCACCCACTTCATCATTAGAAGGCTCAGGAATCTCTCATCAACCTTGAAGAGATTCCTACAAAGCAGTACCCAAATAGGTAATACTGCAGTCACTTAAATAGAGGCAAACCTTAACTTAATAGATAATATGCAGAACAGTACTGCTTATATACATTTCTCATTGTGAACATGTTAGAGGGAATGAGAAATGTGAATGTGACCTAGTACTTCCCAAACAGTAAGGCAAGGTGCTACTTGGCCCACATTCACTTTGAAATATTAGCATAGGGTGATGTGGCAAAAGCCATTATACCTTAGAATAAAAAGCATTTTAATCCCCAAAAGCTGGAGTCTCATACCAACAAACAGGAAGTTTGATTTATGAAAATCGCTATAATGAGAGTTGAAAGAACTTCTACCTGAAGTTGTGCCCAAAGTTCTTTTGCTTCCCTGTCTCCCTAATTCTTTTTCATCATGTCCATGTGGGGATGGATTCTTTGTTTGGCAAAGAAAGTCACCCAGTCATTCGGCCAGTCAATTCACCTGATGGACCAGGATTGCAGGTGTCATCCAATACAGCTTTGGAGGATTACACAGCCTTTGTGTTGATACCATCCAGGAGAGTAAATTCTACCATTTAATAGAATATCATCTTAAAACATTGAATTAGGGGAATAAATAATTTTCTCAAAGTGATAAAAGCCAAGAAATTGAAGAGCTATAAATGTCCAATGCAGCTGTAAGAGATGTCCAAAGCACTAATTTCCTTAGCAGGCTGAACGTTGGTTTTTTGTTTCGGGTTTTTTTTTTTTTTTTATGACTCCACAGTAATAAATCAATTTCCATTATGATCATTTCTGCCCTTTGTGTCACTGAAGGGATAATAAGATAAAATTCTCTCAGTCTGATGAAGTACAAACTACCTGTGGGAGATAGCCACAGCAGGTAACTGTATGAAAGCCAAACTGATCCACAAACTGGACTTCCATTTGCCCTTGACCTTTACCTTTCAAACCAAAGACAAAAATCCAATACTAATGACAAGTTTCTAAGTATCTGCAATGCAAATGGACCTTAAAAACTATGCAAAGGTACAATTGCTCTTTCTACTGACAATTAAAAAAATGCACCTTAACACTCTTTTTGTTACAATGGTTGCTACTGTCGGTTTTTAAGTTTAAAGGCTGATGTAAAGCAGCTGTATTATAATCTTCATAATCATATTGTGAGGTAGTGTATCTCCTCTGATACCATGTCCTTGCAGAAACTGTTGGTCAGAATCCCAAGGATCCCAAATTGTAGAAATGTTTTGCTTACAGAGATTCAAATAGATTGAACAAAAGCAAAAAGACAATCCCTTACCTGGGTATTTCATCCAAATCTATTTTCATAATATCTTTAGCGGAAGAAGACAAACTTATCCTGGAATAACAAAAGCTATTTTAACTAATTTTTAGGTTATTATTAACTAGGTTAAATTTGCAAACAGCTGTGTACTGTACCAACTGTGCTCTCTTCTTTCTTCAGCTTCTCTCCAAGTTGCTGGTTATGAAGGTGAAGATCAGCCAGTTGAGTTCCAAGCTTTGCTGAATGTCTAAGAAACAAAAGTATTATTAGCAACACTGACACATGAATTAATCCATTTTTTGATATTCCAGGAGTTACTTGAAAAAATTTATCAAGCAAATAAAATAAGTTCTGTATCTCTAACCAAGTACATTTTCAAAATATTCCAGTTATAAACACCTCCTCTTCCTATAAAGATTACATATTAACATAGAACAAAGTGTACTTACAATGTTGTTTCTGACAACACTATCGAAAGTTAAAGTGAGAAACAATCAAATTTAGTAACAATGAGAAACTCTCAGTTCTAATTACTGTGTGATCTCACTCCTATATGTGCTTTCAGTAAGGTATAAGTAAGAAAACTATGCATAATGTGTTATGCTGCACTTTTTTGTTGGGGGGGAGGGGGCGGGGGAGGAGAGGAATAGAGGCACACAAGAGTCATCCTTCTCTTTATATTTGTCTCCGGTTTCTCTCTAAAAGGCCTAGAGGATGGAAGAGTCAGGTGGGCCTTATTCATTTACCTATTTTATTAGAAGTTTGTTCTACACAGTTCAGAAAATTAGAAAATTTTACAGTTCCCAAACGTATCTTGGCTTGATTAAAAAAAAAAAAGTTTCCCCTCTGAAAACAAGGGATTTAATCATCATAATAGTCTAGTAATAGTAATGGCAACAATTTCTGGTTAAAGCATGCAAAGATAATACTGTGTTTTACCTATTTAAGTCTCTCATTTCCAAATGTTCCATCACAAACCCCGGCAGGTCTATAACTTTGATGGGTTTAGACACTTTTATCATCTGGGTTTTCAAGATGGCTTCCAGACTTGCCATTTCTCCCTCAAACATTCTTCTGGCCTAGCAAATAGTAAAGGAAAGCATTAGTCTCTATGAACACCAGTCACAGGTAAACAAAACTCTTTCATAAAAACAATCAAGGCTGTATACAGCAAATAAAAAGCTTGGAGCAAGCAGTTACTACATGTACAAGATATAGATACATCTATACCACCAGATTTGACAGTAATTTTAGTTACAGCTCCATGGAAGTGACTTAGGTTCTAGCATTTTCTGTAATGATAAAAATAACATAGAGTGTTTGCAACTGAAGGAGTATAAAAAGGGCATGTGGGAAATGTAAGCAGTATTTTATTCATATATTATGCAGCAAATATCTAGAAAGCTATGGGCAACATACATCAACAGCTGAGAGACTAGAAGAATGGTGCATAGTCTTTATGACTTTCCTGACAGAGACTGTTTAGTAATAGGGACAACCTTCAATATAGTCTAATTTGCAGTCACCGGCTGATTTTCCCTGGACTATTTGTTTTGACTCGGGGCAGAAGGACAAAGGGGAAGACTATTAACGATAGCAGCGAAATGCCCCTTTCTGCACTTTCACACAGAAGCCCGTAGAATCCCAGTCACTACCAACTGCATTTTCTGAATTTCAGAACTATTTCTGCCACTGTTATCCACACTGAGTAAAATCTATTCTCAAGTCGCTCCACTGACATCAGTGACACTAGTCACACAAAAAAATGCGACCCTGGAAGAGTTAGGCAGAGGTTGCAGAAAAAGGGCATGTGGGAAATCTATGATCTCTGCTAAATGCAAAAGAAAGGAAATATAATGGATAAAATAGAACCAGAAAACAAGCCTTATAGTACTGATACACGAAACACAGTCAAAGGACAATCTGCAACACTGACTAAAAGTTCCAAAGCCTATAGAAGATCAAGAATGAAGAACTGCTGAATTACTGAGCCACGAGTTGGCAGAAAATACTGTATCTCTGTCTAAAGTATGATAATAGGTTAAAGTCAGGTGCTAACTTTTAATAGAGTAAAAAAACCCAGTGTTTTCTAAAGAACTCTTTTTTCTAAAGAAACTGCTGATATACACCCACTGCTGCACACACAGCACAGCACTGTAACACAGTTTGGCAAAGTTTGCATTAATCAGCACCCAGAATCCACACATGGGCAAAAGAATAGAAAATTAAATTATTAGAATATAAAATCTATCCAGATTTTTTTTTCCAACCTCTCTCTCCTAGCTAGCTGGACTGTATACCTAAATACACAATTGACAAATGCCCATGTGGAAGTGCTATATGCCATTAATTCAAACTATTTTCAGTCTAATGTAAAGCTGGAAAACCCTTCCATAGTTTCCCATGTTATCACCTCAGTGTGATGCATCCAGCTCCCTGATACAGTCAGAAAGTGTTGACAAATTTGGAATCGATACAATTGCACACATACTTTCAGAAACATTTGTTTGTTATTAAAGGCAAATGCAAGTTCTGACTTTTGTTCTTCCAACAAAGCTATTCATTTGACAAACACAAATGCATTATATGCACAAATGTTATCTGTTAAATGCAGGTATCTACCTTCTACAGTAGCTGGTACCAGGTATTGAAACAACAAAGCAGAAAATCTCAAACAGTAATTGTGGGAAAATATCATTTATTGGGAAAAGCTCCTTCTTACGTGCAGGGAATGACTGGTTGTGTTACAACAAAAGCAGATGCATGCTCTCGGTAGATAATTTTATACCTTCTGGGTTGCTTCAGACACTCTTGCAGTATACACAGCCACAGTTATGCCACCGTTATCCCAGTCATAACTGACAACAGCATACTATTATTGCACTGCATGCCCTGGACAAGTAATACCGATACCTCAGTGTCAACCCACCACAAATGCTGCTTCCCATCCCAGTGCCTATTCTCACCGAGCACCCCCGCCACAGACCAGATCCCAGGCCCGCAGCAGCCGCCTGCCCACTCCCTCCTCACAGGGCAAAAACTGCCACCTCCCCGCCACCAGCAGCCCAAGCTGGTTGCTAACTGCATGAGGCCAGTTAGCAAACCTCCCTCTTCCAAGCAGAGGACGAGCTGGCTAAGCGCAACCCGCCGCCCATCTCCTCAGCGCGGCCGCCCTCACAGCTGCCTCCCGCCGCACGCAACCCCCCGGCACCTCCGCTTTGGAGTTGCTCTTCACGTACACCCAGCCATGGTCCGTGTCGTAGCTCTGGCCCTGGCTGATGCAACCGCCAGCCTGAGTGCCCCGCCGACCGCAGCACGACGGTGCCCAGCTCCCGCCTCAGCGCTTCTTCCATGCTGCCGGCCGGTGCCGGCGCCGCACTGCGCCTGCGCGGGGCCGCTAACGGCGCGCGAGCAGGCGGGGCTGGTAAAATGGCGGCGACAGCTGAGGTGGAGAGGTTGGTCAGTGGCCCAGGTGATAGGGCTTGGCTAACGGTGAGGGCTTGGTTGTAGGCGCTGGGGAGGGATACGGGAGGAGCCGCTTCTTCACAGCTGGTGGAGGGAGACGCGCTAGATCGCTTCTTAGAGACAGACAGGGAGCAGCGGGGTGCTGCGGCCTGGCCTTAGGGGAGGGAAGCGGTTGCTGTACCTGAACAGTCGGACCTGAGGGAGTCCTTCGGCCCAGTGGAGTTGGTCATGATGCTAAATAATGCCAGCCATAATCACAGCGCTCCTGGGACGTGTTTTGCACTGCAGAGAGCCTGTAAATATGCTGTTGTTTGAACTCATTTCGGTGGGGCTTTTGGTGACTTCTTTGCTGCTGTAGGATGCATGTGTCAAGGAAATGATGTTACAGTGGAGTGATATATGTAACAAAGTCAATGGATAGCCATTTTAAAATATTTGGATTTAATGTGCTTTCTGGGCATGCTCTAATTCATTGTGTTCTACAACAAGAACAACTTGCTGTTATTGGGCACTGGCCACTGTAGGTCTGAAGTAAATTACAAACTATGCCTTGCTTGAAGGGCTAGCTTGTGATGGGAAGTTGACCTTCTTAGGAAGGTTAGGGTTGAAATGCTTGCTGTGGGGGTATTTTTGGGGGGTTTCTTGTTTGATTTTTGTGCAGACCAAGGGTCGGGATTCTGCGTGACAGGTAAAATAGAAGCGGGGTACGTTCAGGTTGGAGACCGGCTGCTGGCGATGCCTCCCAATGAAACTTGCACTGCAAAAGGTACGGTCGACAGAAATGTGTTTACTTTCAGGTCAGTTCTGGGCTCGAAGCAGTTACCGAAATGGTAAGAGACTGTCAAACTGATACTAGCTGTCAAACATAAAATGTGAAAGCATAAAACGAATTTCTTTAGATGTGACTGTGTCTGTATAAATATGTCTATGAAGGGTATGTGAAATCTTGCATGGGCTGTTGTGTTGTTCTTTTTTAAAAAAAACTTTTTTTTTTTTTTACCATATCAGGTATTCCAAATGTTACAGCCCCGTGACTTTTGACATTGCTTTATGTAAAACCTGTAAAAACATCTTGAGTTCCAGCAATGTCAATGAAACCATGCCGTACAGGAATCATTAATATTCGGCTTTGCTGTGGAGTGCTACTGCCGCTAGGAAGTGTGAGGGGGTCAAACAACCTTTAAAAGTTAATCTTGTGATTTAGACGTGACAAAGCTTGACAGGCAGTGATAGGACAAGGGGCAGTGGGTACAGGCTGGAACATGGGAAGTTCCACTTAAATATGAGGAAAAACCTCTTCCCAGTGAGGGTGAGGGAACACTGGAGGGGGCTGCCCAGAGAGGTTGTGGAGTCTCCTTCTCTGGAGACATTCAAAACCCGCCTGGACACGTTCCTGTGTGACCTGATGTAGGTGTTCCTGCTCCGCCAGGGGGATTGGACTAGATGATCTTTCAAGGTCCCTTCCAATCCCTGAGATTCTGTGACTCTGTAATATGTCCTTTCCCATTAGAATTTGCTACTTATTTAGCAAGTAACTTCTTATATATAATATACATTTCTAAGTATAGAAGCTGTAAAAGTTCTTACTGATCTTTTGTGTCTTTGTTAGTGTAAGAACATGTACTTTCATTTTCTACTATTTCTTAAATGTATCACTAATTAATCTTTTGCTGTTCCTGACTACCTCCCTATTCATTTTAGTGATTTGTCTTGCCCAGGGTTTTTTAGAGTATTACTGTGTTGCCTGAGCAATTTAGACCCCTATGGATATACACCTGTTTCTATGTAGTAGTTTATGCAACTAGCAATTAAAGTTAATTTAGAGTTATTGATGCGTACTTTCAAATTTTAAAATGGATTTTGCTTTAGAAGCTTTCTTTTTGGAAGATTACAGCTCAGAGTCCTCTAATAGTTCCTGTGGAGTAAGAAAATAGCAAGTGGTGAAAGGATTGAAGTTCATTATTTCCAGAAGTCTGTGTACCTTTCCTTTTCAAGAGCCACTGTGCAGCTTTGATCTTTTTTCTTAACTTTGTTCATGTAGAAGCTGATATTTTGAATTTGGCAGGATTTCTGGACCCACAGCAGTCCTGGCAGACTTATCATAAATATTTTTGTTAGGTGTCTATATTTCTGGCTATTTCTAGAGATCCTGGACAAATCATCAATGTGCTGTGTTTGCACCAAATCCAAAACTTGTGAGATCTGTTAAACTTACAGGATGGTGCTGCACAATCCTTGTGGATGTGCATCGTGTATTTGTTCTCTTGGAAAGCACTTGATGGGTGAACATAGACAGGAGCCAATGAGCTACACAGTTAGTGCACCAGAAATTTGACATCTCTAATTTGTCAGATTTAGTGTGTGTCCAAGACCATTTGTGTGACAGATATGTACCAGAATCAGTGCTTTTTAGAAGCACACATTCATTATCAGTCTAAAAAATCTGGAACTGACACACAGTAGCTGCAGCTTGGGCTTTTAGCCACTCCATGTATGTCATGAGCATGCTAAGTCTTGCTTGCAGAAGGTTGCTTGGATGGTTTGTGTAGAAATTCTTTCCTCTGAGAGTGGTGAGACACTGGCAGAGGTTGCCCAGAGAAGCTGTGGCTGCCACATTCCTGGAGGGGTTCAAGACCATGTTGGATGGGGCTTTGATCAACCTGGTCTGGTGGGAGGTGTCCCTGCCCAGGGCAGGGGGTGGGACTGGATGGTCTTTAAGGTCCCTTCCAACCCCAAACCATTCTATGATTTTGTGATTCTATGATCTTGCCTTTTGTGTAGCAGAGCAGGGATTTCAGTTAACAATGCTGGCTATAGAAGGCGTTATAATTTGTGGATGTGAGAGTGATAGCTTAAAAGCCAAGAACCTGTGGCTTACCCAGAACCAGGTATAAATTAGTACCACAGGAGTATGGAAACACAAATGAGAATATGTTTTGGTATGGTGCAATCTATTTTCTGCCACATATTGGCTCTCCTGACTTTTTTTTTTTTTTGTAAAATTAGCTGCAAACCCTTGTTGCAAAGGTTGGATTCAGATATCCGCAATGGCTGATGAAGAATGATTGAGATTATGCTGAGGGAGACTTTAAATCTCCATTTGGAGACCAGGAATCAGGAGCAGGTGCTATGGAAAATAATGCTATGAGTTTTTTTTCAAACTTCTTTCATATTCAAGAGCAAAGGAGTAATGTCCATTCTGAGATTAAGGAGACTTGCTTTCTCTTTTTGTAGTTTTTAAAGAACTACGAGAATAGGAAGAATTCAAAACCTGCATTTTTTTATTAAATTACACTTCTGCAACTCTTGGAAAATTTGTGTTGTGTCTGATTTTTATATTTTATTTATGTCTTTTTTTGACAAAGCAATTAGAAACCAGTCCGAATTTGTTAAATATGGATTTTTAACAAATCCATTTTTTATGGATTTGTTAAAAATGGAGTTCAAATAGAATGAAATATGTGGTTCAGTTCTCAAATACTAAATCATAGTAGAATATGCCATACTGTCAGTAGAAAAGTTTGCCATGCTGTGCTGAAGAACAACATAGTGAACATTGCAGGAGTAGAGAGCAGTTGCCCTTCATTCTCTAGAATTTAATTGGATTGTACTTTCTGGTTGCATGCGATCTGATAGGATGTAACAGAAGTTTGGCCAAAATTGTAATGTCAAGCTCATTAATTACATGATGGACATAATCTGAAGGAGGAGCTGTCAGCTTGCTTTCCAAATGAGAGGTTAAGTGTTCTGGAAGAAACTCAGCAAGACCCACAAGACATTGCCTTCCTAAAGACACTACAGAGCATCTGTTTGCAGGAGGCCTGGGCAATGCAGACATTGGAGCTTGGTGAGAGCTCGGATTTGGGAGTTGCTTCTTCACAGATACCCTTTTCAGTGCAAGTTCCAGCTCCAAGCCCTCCCGAGCCTGCTGCATCCCATCTTTGGCCTCTGTGCCATAGATTGCTGTTTCTTCTTTGAAATAAACTATTGTGTCAGGCCCCAAATGTACTCACCAAGGATGACAAAAAGGCATTTACCCACGTGCTGAAGTTGTTGCGCAGTGCAGGTCTGGCCTGCTGTGTGAAGGCAGCGTGTATCACAAAAGGCCATGGGGCAGTGTGGGTTGACTTTGCAATAATCCTTTCTTCCCTGCCTCCTCTCTCTTCCCCCGTGTATCATTTATTCCTATTTGAGTATTGTAAATGCAGCATGCGATTCAAACCACCCTTTTCCTCTGCCCTGTTGGGGTTCACCAGCAATATTTCTCATGTTCTGCTGCATGCTGGCTTGCCTGCAAGATCCACAGCACTTAACTTTCTGTTTAAAATAGTGTTTCTTTCTGTGGAGGAGAAGACAACTGGCATGCGGGGCTGCAGATTACTCAGTGAGTCATCAGTTAATATCCACATCCTGAATAAAAAAGCACTGCAGCTGCTAATTTCTGTTTACTGCTTGACAGTATGTACAAGAAGAGAAAAGGTAATGGTATGAGTAGTCTTTTATTGGTAGGTTTATATATATAAAAATGGAAAATACACATTAGGGCTTTTCAGGCTCCAAGCCCTTATTTCTGAGAACATGAGAGAAATGTGCTGTGGCCTCTTTGTCTTTTCCTCTCCCACATCCATGGACAGGCTGAGAGGGTGGGTCAGGAAGGATGTAGATGTAGGACTTTCCATTGCGGAAAGAGATGATTTGTAAGATGGCCATTGCAATTTGGTGTTAGTGCTTGTTTTTCTTTATATTTCCTTAAACAAAATTTGCTCTAAGAGAGATAAATAGATTTTTTTTTTTTTTAAATTCCTTGGTTTAGCTGTATGAGCAGATAAATGGAAATGGCATTAAAAGTTTCGGTATCAAAATAACAGACTAGGATAGCCTTTATGAGCAGGATTTGGCCGTTATTTTGATTGTGCTGAGACACTGGGATGGGAGTCATTGATGTGTCTGTTCATTTGCAGAGTTAGTACTGTCATGAATTCGTTTCAAGCAGTTTCTGAAGTGATTTCTGGGCATGATTTAGGGTAGAATCTGAATGAAAGTGTGACCGAAACCTGAGGACTTGTTCCTGTTTGTTGCAGAAAGAGAAATTGGAGAATCTTTTTGCAGAGTTTATTGGCTTGGGTTTATGTTCCTCTCTTTCTGATACCAACTGTGCCAAGTTGCCAATGGGTTTTGTTCGTTAATTTCTGCCCATCAACAAGAAGTTCAGGGAGAACATTCAGGTGTTTGGATCATTTTAGTAATAGTGAATAAGAAATAGTGCGCTTTGCGAGGGTAAAAAAATGGTGGGCTTTCCATAAATATAGCTGTTTGAGAGTTGGGTTTTTTTTTAATCCTGATCAAGAGAAAATTATTATTATTTGCAGTTCTGACTTTTTGTAGAGCCTAGTTCTGTATGGCACAGTAAAAGAGCAATATACATGTCATTATTTCTCCTTTCAGCTGCCCCTAACCAGGTTATCTTAATGCTTGAAAGTGGGTTTGCAAATGCATTTGCTGTTGTATTATTAAGACAGGTGATGGGTTAAAGATTTGTGGGCGTATTCTAGCTCACTAATTCCTGTATAAAGTATAACCATGAGCTGCCCTCAAAATAAACCTGGGCTTGGCACAGACTTATGTTCTAAACATAATTACACATAAATGTCAGATAAGTGGAAATATTCAGGAAAGTGGAAACATTTCAGAACTGTGCTATTCATGGCATCAAAACAGACATTTGAAAAGAATTTGTTCCTCATTTTCAGCAACTGAAAAACTCTTCTTATTTGTTAATTTAGAAATAAGGGCAAATGTCCTTTAACTGCAAAGTTCATTGTTTTGAAAGTACTTGGATTTTTTCTCTACTCTTTCTCAGTGAACTTTGGGGAAAAATCAAACACATAGAGGTTCAGTAAAACAAGACAATTAGTTTGTATTTCAGCATTTTTGTTAGAGCATCTCAGAACACTCCAGTGAAATTTGTGGTCAAAGTCCCACACCGCTCTTTTGTACTAGATGCAGCAAGTAACTTTGATGAGTCTGGAAACCTGAGGCAGAAAAAATGTGAGTAGGTTGGCCAAATTTGTAAAGGAAGACTGTGTTAGGACTGGGACTAGAGCACTGGTTTCCTGATGCCCAGGGGTGAGTTGCTTCCACAGGAAAAGTACAGATGACTACGATGACTGCATTTAGCCTATCTCAAAATAAAAACTGAAATAGAAGTTGTGACAGATGACACGTCTGCAAGAAAAGCGTGTCTTTCTTTTCCCATCCGTAGGCCTTCTGCAGTAAAATACCAGAGCCTGAGAAACCGTAGTCTGCTGCTGCAAATTTATTATCCCACCTCCAACAGGACTTTGATCCCATAAAGTGATGAGTGGATTATAAAGAGGTGCAATTATTGGATGTGTGAGTGTGCCAGAGGAAGAATGGCCTGTCTGACAGTGGGAACATGGTGCTTTGTTGCCCAAGGGTGAATGCTACAGGAAATGTTGTACTCTGCTGTTTACACCGGATTAAAATTACCAAGGAGTGATGCAATGATATTCATCAGTTGACATCATTCTTTGTGGTTCTGAAATAAAATAAGCATGTTAAGACTTTCTTTTTCTTTTCTTTTTTTAAGAGACTAGTACATTGACATTCAAGATTTCATTAGTGAAGGACTTTGTTGCTTTTCTTTTGAGTAGGAATGTAACATACAGATACATCTCCTTCAAGTTGGCACTTAGGTTTGGCTGCAGATAACGCAGAGTAAGGCCTATGTGTCTGGTGTATTTATGTCCTCCAACTTAGATGTACTTTGGGCAAAGTGTGGGTGGGGTCCAGTAAAGCAAGGACAGAAAGACTTCGCATGAAGTTGTAATTCTTATGTGGCATGATACTTGTTGCATGCAGTGCTATTTTTTATGTTTGTTTCTGTCTGTACAAGTGTGGGGGTTTTGCAGCGGTTTGACACTGCTAGGTTTTTGTATTTGGGAATTGTTCAGGGTTAACAGGATTGTCTTAAAGATTTTTTTTTTTTTTAATGATACTTGCTGGCAGATATGCTACAAGTGAAGGACAAGAAAGTCATAAAGGTCCTAGTGAAGAGTTCAGGCAGTAAACATAACATTTAAGCATTGAGATTTTCCTGTAAATCTCTGTCTGGTTGCTTGCAGTTTTCTTCACTGGCCCAGCACCTGGGGGTTAGAGGTGGTGCACCTCCTTCTAGAAACCTGAATTTATTTTATCAGCACAGGAAGAGCAAGCATTTACTCCAAATTTACTCCCTTTCCCCTCGCTCCCTGCGTACGGCGTTTTGGTGTACAAAGTCAGCCAATGCTGATGTGGATATTATGAAAAAAAGAATGTGTCTCTTCCCACTATAAATTTCCTAAAAACCAGGGTAAGGTGTGAGGGTGAGTGGCTTCCAGGGACTGTAGCTACAGCCGAGACTCCCCTTCTGCCAAGCACTGCTGTGGCTCCTTGGCTGGACGACACCAAGATGCAAAGTCCAGAAATGTTCCTTGTCCAGAAGCTGCTCCAGGCCTCCCCTCGTCGTTTCTCCGCCGCCTTACCCGCGCCCCGGGACCCCTCTCCTGCCTGCGTATGCCGGAGAAACCCGCCGCAGTGGTGGCCGCGGGGCTCGAACTCGAGGGTTCGTTACTTTCGCGCCAGGCAAAGTGCTCCACTCCAGCGAGGCGGGGCGACTAAATGCGATTGATGGGGGAAAGAGCCAATGGCCGCCTTAGAGGCCCCTAGCAACTGGGCCGCTGTGTCCCGCTGGGAACACGAGGAAGGGGGCGGCTGAGGTTTGCCTTCCCCCAATGGAAGCTGAGGACGGTGGGGCTAGTGCTCCTTAGTTTACCAATAGGCGGAGGCGGGGGGAATTGCAGCTGCCTCGCTGAGGCGGGGCTACCATTTCGACGCTCCAATGAATGCTGAGGAGGGCGGGGGCGGGAA
>VXBJ01000654.1:102061-181012 GCA_013400055.1 Nycticryphes semicollaris
GCCTGCCCGCCCCGCTGCCCGTCGCGCTGCCCCGGCTCCCCCGGGCCCCGGGATGGGCCGTGGGAGCTGATCGGTCGGGGAGGCCGGGGGGAGCGCCGGGGAGGATGAGCCACGTGGGAAGCCCGGTGAAAGCCTACGATTTCCTGCTGAAATTCCTCCTGGTGGGAGACAGCGATGTGGGCAAGGGGGAGATCCTGGCCAGCCTGCAGGACGGGGCCACTGAGTCGCCCTACGGCTACCACATGGGTAAGCTCTTCTGCCCGCCTCGGGTGTCTCTACCCGCGGCTCCCCTCGCCTGGCCCCGCCGTGCACAACCACCCTCTCGGGGTCCGCAACCCGCCGCGGGGCCGCAGCCACGCGGGAGGCAAAGGCCACGGCCAGGGTTGGCAACTGCTGGGGCTGCAAAAATGGACCAGAGCAATAGGGGAAATCAGCCGGTTCCACGGGTCCCTGCGGATCATGGAGCTCCCAGGCGGTGTCAAAGAAGGGAGCACAGGCAAAGACGTGCTGAGTGGTGTTTTGCTACAAGTGTTTTTTCATAAAGGAGGTGGGATGATTGTCGGGGTTTAAAACCCCGGGCAGGTGATCTTGTGGGCGAAACTGGTTCTGAAGCTCAAGTTTAAGAGAAATGTCTTCGTGCACAGAATGTATTGATCGAGGTGGCAGGATTATGATAGGATTTTTCTTCCTAGGTAGTTATTTTTCTGTTGTCATCGGTCACTAAAATAAAATACTATTGAGTAAAAATAGTCATTAAAATGTTTTTCTAGTAAATTATCTTTTTTACACTGAAAGAACAGAAAAGGAGATTTATTTTTTCTCTCCTCTTTTTTTACTGTTGTGTTCTTCACATCAGAAGAGCAGCCCTTTAAGATCAAGGTCCATGTTTGTACTATGTTCTTTCACGTAAGCTTTTTAAAGGGCAAGTCTGAAGAGCCTCATGCATGCCAGGTATCTTCTGTCTGCAGATGAGGGACTTGTGAATGTTGCAGACAGTTAAAACTAAGCAATGGTCAGGGGAAAGGGGATTTCTAGTTTCCTTCCTTTGCATTTACATCTTTTCACTCCCCTGATGTTGTTTGCTTAGAACTGTACTGTAGTTTCACTTATTTTTCCCCTCATGAAAATCTGTCCTCACCATATTAAAAAGCAAATTATCTTTGCCAGGTTACCCATTGTTTTAATTCACTGCCAGTCCAGGAGTAGTTAATTCAGTGGAAGGGTTTGTTACTCTGTGAGTTCCTAGTACTGACTCACAGCGGAGAACTGGAGCAAGGGAGGAGGGTTCTGCTTATGGGTCAGATGGTACCTTACAGGCATCAATGTACGTTTTAAGACCTTTGCTTAATAGTTTTGTTAAATCACTCCTTGGGGTGTTGCAGTTTCATGCTCTTCAGGTGGCTGAAGAGAAGGGACAGAAGGCTTGGGAAGAGTGTGCCCGGTCTGGCTCTGTTCCATACACACAACCTAGAGTATAAATTGTTACGCTGAAGGAGCACTTTAACCTGCAACATAACTGAGAGAGAATGTTTGACCAGCTCCTGAGCTCATCAGTCTTACTTCAGGCTTTTTGCATGTAAGCCATGTGATGCTAGTGGTCTTGCCCTTAAAAAAAAAATTTAAATTGTGTGGCTAACACTGTAACTCTGTGAATAGATTTCTTGACAGTTAAGAAGTACAAATACTCTTTCTGAATTATTCTGCAAGTGCTTAACTTGCAGCTTGGAAATTCTTCAACCTTACTAATAACTTCAAAATGTATACATACAGGGCTGTAAGTTTATATTTATGAAATATCATGGACTGTAGTCTCTTCCCCGGGATATCTATCAAGCCGGACTATACAAGGTCAGGCAAATACAGTGACTCAGAAGCTCACAAACTCTCTATGCAAAGGTCACTGTTTCCCAGAGACTGAAAGAAGTTCTTAGCCCTGAAAAGATGAGCATGTCTGAAGAGAGGGGTGTGAGTTACAAGGGAAGGGTAGATGTAACAGATGACATGGGAGGGAGTAAAATGCCAAAGGAATATAATCTGATTTTTAATTTTATGCAACTACTGTCAAAATTAAGAATTTTTGTACACACAGAGCCTCAGAGTTTACACATTCATAGGACACTGTCTAGACTCACTTAAGGAAGGATTTTAACTGTGAAAGTTCATAAAAAAATATTCTCACTCTTTGGTTTATAAATTGAAGATTTACTTGAATTCGAACTTATACTTTTGAACACTGCAGGTCAGCTGCCCAGTTTCACTGGTGGTCTGCATGCAATATCCCTGCTCTGTCTGTATCCCTTCAGCCTTTCCCACGTGGTTTGAGCGTGGCTGTGTAGGATGCAGCTGTGAGGAATCCCTGCAGGTTCACAGACTGTGAAAATAGAGATGTAGGGAGAAGAAAGCGCTAAACATCCTGTTGGTATTATGATTCATTTTTCTAATTTAACGTGATTTAAAAGCTTCATAAATGATGGCTTTTTCACCATTTTCAAGTCCTTAGTTAACTGCTAGGTTCTAGCACTTTCACAGCACCAGCTCTTTCAATTGGAAAGAGAGAGAAAGTCTAGTGGAATGATAGATTCTGTCAAAATGTGCCACATGTATAAGCCTCAAAGTGACAAAACTTTGTGGAGCTAGATGAAAGGGAATGGCTTTGAGACTGTAAAGGAGGACGAGAGGGATGATGTGGGAACAGATCATTTGAGAGAGAGGGGGAGCACTGAAGGGTCTTGAAAATGAGAGCAATCAAGTGAATGTGATGAAGCATGGGAATTTGGGCAGTTGTTTGAACTTATATATGCAATAGAGGCAAAATTTGTTGTTTATTGCAACAAGAAAGACCTTACTCCCAACTCCTGAAATGTAGTAAATCAAAGGTGGGAATATGAATGTTGAGAAGTTTCCAATAGCAAGCTATGAAGGATGATCAAGATGAAGGACAGATGAGGCCTTGAATAAGACCAGCTGTCCAGAGAACTTACCACTCCTGTGGATAAAATGAAAAGATGTCCCTGAAGTTATAGGGCTGGGTTTCAGAAAGGGCAGCCGTGAATTAGGGTTGAGGAAGAAAAATTAGAATTTAGCTTTGATATGGGGTTCTTGTGCTAAACAACAGGAGGTATCACCAAGGTGCACTGCAGTGCTATAAGCGCTGTTTATAAAGGAAGCACAGGGAAGGGCGAGGTGTTGAACAGTGTAACCTCCTTTGGGAAGAAGGAGAACCTAAATGAACCCTATGAGATATTGAGAGAAGTGGAAGAGTCATAGAATGGTGTGGGTTGGAAGGAACTTTAAAGATCATCGAGTCCCACCCCCACTGCCCTGGGCAGGGACACCTCCCACCAGACCAGGTTGATCAAAGCCCCATCCAGCCTGCTGAGTGTGGATGGACTCATGAGCATGAAGTATCAAGGGGCTTTTGGTTGTTTGTTGTCTTCAGCAGCATCAAAGACAGTTAAGCAGACAAGAAGAGAGTAAAATAAAACACGGAGCTGACCAGAACAGTGTGTGTGGTTGGGTTTTGGGTGGGATTTATTTTAGCCATCAGGTTCCTGAAGGCTTTACATGCAGCTGTGTAATGGTCTCATCTCAACCCTATGGGCTCAGACTTACATTGTATAAACACAAATTAATTTTTCACTGGCACTTTTTTAACTATTGAAAAATAAATCTACCATATTTCTCATTCCCAGGAAAATATGGCAATCGTATGTCTTGCTATTTTTTTTGTCAGTACACAAAAATGACAGGAAATCTGGAGATGGAAAGGAAAGCCAGCATTGTGTGATCAGTCAGGTCCCTGCAAGCTGCTGCTAGTCCCCAAGCCACAGTTTGAAAGCAATTGCTCATTAATTCAGCTCTTAAGAAGGAATACAATCTCTTGGTCTCTGAATTTTTCTTAATGGCCAACGAGCTCTGGGTTGGAAAGGAGAAGGGAAGAAGCTTTATTAATATACCAAAGCAAGGACTGCTTTGGAAGATTCATCAAGAACATGATTCATAGAGATAATTTAGAAAGCAGTTATCCTGGAGATGGGCAGGCAGGCAGCAAGGTTAGTTGTCTGGGTAACCTGCCTTTATAGTTCTCCCACATCTTGCTCAAAGCTGAAATTACAGTAGACTGGAGACACTTGATCTCTAACCTGGTAAGAAAAGCTGCACAAAAATGATCTTGGAGACAGCTGCAGAAACTTTGCTTTTAAGCACTGTTAATTTCTCATCCGAATACATTCAGAGGAAATAATTGCTTCTAGGCTAGAACATAATCCCTTAGATGTGCTGTCACTAGGTAGACAAATATTTTGATGTTTTGCACTAGTAGATTTTTATTCAGCTGGATTCTGGTTTTGCTTTTGTATTGACATATGCTCGCAGTGGGATTGCTTGACACAGGGACTGAAAGGAATGATTGTTCCAACCTGTGTACTCCTACTCTTTTTCTTGCAGGAACATCAGGTTTGAACTGACATTTTGTCTCTCCTTTCTCACCTAGCAACCTTTTCATATCCTCTCAAGTTATTATCACGGTTGTTTGCCTTCCCATAAATTCTGTCTGTCCTTAGATTGAGAACTTCTCTTGGGTATGGGCTGGTTTATCTGAATGCTTGAAAACATCCTGGTGTGTCATAGTTGTGGATGTTAATAAGCAGTTGTCTTGATTGCTAGCACAGGCCTGGAGCTGGGGCGGCCCAACCTCAGCCAGACATTTAGGGCAGGGCCAGGTCACCCTTACATATAGGGAGCATTTGTTTTGGGGTAATTGTCCCCTGCTCGTGTCCCAGCACACAAAGTTCGTGGTGGCTCTTCCTGTTAAATTAATACCCAGATCAAAGCCATCCCCTGGTGTGAAGAGGAAGGAGTGGACCCTAATTAAAACAAGGAAACGAGGAAATCTCATTAACTTGAGGAATGAAAAGACTTAGATTTGTGACCTGACTATGGTTTCCTCCCCTCACACTGAACAACACCAAATACAGAACTTGGGGAGGTAAAAGTCTTACCGCAAAGATTTAATGTTAAGTTTCTCGGTTCTCTCTTTGTGAAACTGTGTTTTTTGAAAATGTTACTTGGCTGAAAGGAAGGGGAAATAAAATTGTTTTGTTTTCCTACCAGTATAATAACAAAGAGGGTGGGTTACTTATCACTGAGGTATTTTAAAGCCATTGCATGTTCTTAAACACAACATGATCTAAAGATTGCAATAGAAACTAATGGCAACATCATTATATTTCTGTGTTCCTTTGCATATACATAGCACCAGCTTTTGGGACAATTTTCAGTCTATCTTATTAGGATTTTTCCAGCAGAGCTGTTATTTAAAGTTGCTGAGCACCAGTGTCTAGGTGCAAATAAACATCTTCTTGAGGTTAATTATGCTTGGCTGTAAATAGATTAGACTTTATCTTGCAGCACAAGGAGAGCGACAATTGATCGCTCTTAGCTGTCATGAAGTAATTTTTCCTAAAAGATTTAATAGATGTGAAGTTTCCATCCCTTGAATTTTGTTAAAATCAGTTGTACACCAATTGATCTCAGTTTAAAAGGATTTAAACTGCATTCTCGTACAAGAAGAAGCAGGTGAGGTTTGATTTCATACGCCAAATTTAAGCACCTAGAAGACTTGTAGTGTCTTATCTCATTACTCTAGGCTTCTGTAGCATTGGTGGAAAGAAATAGTTGCTTCACATAGAGCATCTAACCTATTTTGGGGTGAGTAATAGATCCTGCTCTAGATATGTTTGTTATGACTGCCCCTCTGGCGTGGCATCTTACAGGATCTGTGCTTATTGCTAAAAGACGACTTTAAGTTTAAATTGTATTATATAGTGCATGTTATATACTCTCTCCTTATTCAACTATATTGGAGGGGAAAAGAAATCGGAACTGTGTGCACATGCACATATTCAAACCAGCTATTTGTGTGCCTTGTTCTTTTCCAATATCTGGCCGGTACGTTTCTTAGCAAGGCCTATTCAAGAACAAAAGGCCAAACTAAGAAAACGCCTAAATTTTGGTCCAGCGTATTATCGTACAGATTCAGAATGAAGAAGCATTGAAATCTTACCATCATGTGAATGTTTTTCAGATTCCTGCCTAAAACCAACATGCACACACTTGTCTGAATTTGATACTGGTGTTGCTACAAGTAATGCTCGAGATTGTTGCGACAAAAAGGACTGCAGCAATAGCTTACTTTCTTCTGCATCTGTCTTGTGCCCATTAATCCAATAGCACTATGAGCTGCTTGTCTCAGTTTTCCTTGGGCTACTAGTGTCTTTTTTACCCACCCCACTGCACCCCACCCCCATTTTTCTTATGGGAGTGAGAAAGTGACTGTAAAAACAGAATTACTGCACAGCTCCCAGACAGGTGTGTGACATGAAAGACAAAGTCTGGGCTACTTTGAAAAGTGGTCAGACTTCCAGGTAATTGAGTCCTTTTAAGCTGCTTTGGCCTAGCCAAAATTATATTTGCCTGTACCAGGATTAGATTTTATCCAATATGTTGGTTAAATTACATTTACATATTGCTGTAAATTTGTTTTTGTTCTGGGAGCTGAACAAGAATGGAAAATGGGATTAAGAATATAAATTGGTTGACTTTAAAAGCTTTATTTGTACCCTGTTTCATTCACCTCTGGAATTTCATTTAATGTGAGACTGAGAATATGAAACTAATGCAATATTTACACAAAATACTCAACATGGGCTGTGTTTGTCGTGCTAGTTTTATTTAAGGATCATCTCGAATGTAATAACCAAACATGTTTGGTATGAGCTTGCTGTGCATTTTTATCCACATCTAAACCTGTTGATATAATGGGACATATCTGTTCAAATAATTGTTCCTTTCTTTTGTGTCTTGACATGTAATATGGAAGTATGAACTGGGCAAACAAAGTGGTCAAATACTCCAGTTAGATCTGTGAGTTTGCAAGTGAAGCTGTTACAGATCAAACACTAATTTATCAACTTGAACTGTGTATTGCATCTCCAGTCTTTCTGAAAAGTGAGATGAAATCATCTGTCAGGATTCATTATAAATAAGTACCTTCTCAGGGCAAAGTCCACAGAAAATACTGTTGTTCACAACAGCTGTTGACGTATCTAAATTGTCACATCTATGGAAAGTTAGGAAGCTAATTATTACGAAGCTGGGATGTCATTTCTGCCCAGGAATGGAGGAGGTTTACAGGTCCAGTAACTAACCTTGCCCACATCTTTACAGCAGTTTGTGGCATCTAAGAGAGCATCCTTTTTCAGCAGGGTGGGATGAGCAGAAAAGAGAAATTACCGTCAATAATGAGCTGTGCTCAGTGACAAAGTGCGGTGAAGAACAGCTGCCTTAAGGCTCTCATGTAGTACATACGTGCTCTTGGTATAATTACATTCTTGTTTGATAGGTTAATGAGACTGTTACTCTGCCTGCATATTGGTAAAAGGAATGTATGTGCTGTGTTTAGCTGAGACGAACTGGGTCTGGTCAGTGATTCTTCACAGGAGATGTGGGTTTTTTGAACCCTAAAGGTTGTAAGTCTCTAAGGAAGCAGAACATGTTCTGGTCGTATGGGGGTCAGATCTGGGCTGTGCTCAAGGCAAGGTGGGAATCCTCTCTAGGATTCTAACTCTGCTACACCCGGGGGAAGGACAGGCAGGACCTGGCCTGGAGAACACCCTGACACACACAGAAAAACATTTCTGACAAGTTAGTATCTTTTTTTTTGCTGTTTTGCAGGTATATAAACAGTGAAGATTAAGTATTTTGGAATCATGTTTATTGTCAGAAAGCTATTTATTGTTCATAAGATATAGTCTTGTGCTAATCTGGAAGCTAATAGAACAGCTTTGCTGGTTTTTGTTGCGTGGGATTTGCCACTGAAGGGTGCTGTTGTGGAAGCCCTGTGTGATGTCAACAAGGAGTGTCAGAAGGTGGAAGTGAGCAAGCAATATTAATTGAGCACCAGGGAGCCAGAAGAGCCAAGGCTGTTGCTCCACAGTTATCTTGGACATTAAAATTATTTGTGCAATGTTGGATTTCAAAGTAGAAACTGGTAGCTTAATATGCAGAGGTGGAGTAACTATGCTGAGAATTTCTGGAATGGAGATTTCCTTCCGTTTTAAAAAGTAACTGACTTCTAAGTTAAGAACATACATGTTCTCTCGAGCTCATTTAGTCTAGCGCTCTGTTAAAAATGGTAAGAGAGAGCCTGTTTTGGAAGAACATGCCAATCTGGCTGCTTTTTGAGGGCTCCTTCCCTCGTGCACCTGCCAACCCTCCTAATCCAGTATTTGGAGATTTAGAATTCTTTGCAGCTACTTCATTTATGAAAATGGGTGATCTGTGTGCTCTTTTTTTTTTTTTTAATTGAAACTAATAGTTGTAACTTTCTATGGCTTATCCTTCATTTATCTAAACTAACTGGTTTGCTATGCATTTCTTTTCTCATATGGTGGAGTAAGTAGGATTCTGTGACTTCCTTTGAAGCATTCAATACCGATTATGGGAGACACAGCTCTGGGCAGCCATGAGCCTTCCAAAACCCACAGCTTTAAAATGAAATGTTGACTGACGCAAAATCAAACTATTTAGAGTTCTCCCCCCCGTAAATTATTTTTAGGTCTCATGTTTGTGTTCATGTAACATAAACTCTCAATGCCATAACTACCTCATTTAATTATGTTTGTTAAAACAGTGCATGTTATTTAAGGGTACTTGAGTATGCAAAAGTCTGGAGAAAAGTGTGTTGTAAAAACACTTTTGGTTTTGGATTGAAAGAAGGTAACTGAACTCTTTAATGAATAGATTATTCTTAATATATGGCTAGTTAGAGTCCTGTTGTTGTGTGCA
This sequence comes from Nycticryphes semicollaris, assembly GCA_013400055.1. NCBI lineage: Eukaryota > Metazoa > Chordata > Aves > Charadriiformes > Rostratulidae > Nycticryphes > Nycticryphes semicollaris. The sequence goes on from VXBJ01000654.1 coordinate 110,909, forward strand.
AATGTAAATACAGAAGAGACAAAACGTGACAAAGTTTAGAAGTGTGCTGCAGTTCGAGTCACGCATTGCACTAGATGAATTGCATCTTTCACACTCCCAAATGCAGTCCACTTGGATTTAATAACCATGATTTGTTTACTGTGTGGGGTGTTCTAGGTTTATAATTCAGATTTTTACCTCTTTATTTCCTCCCAGTTTTTATATTGGGATTGTTGAGCACACTTTGGCAGTCGGTAACTCGCTGTTATGCTCCTGCCTTTGCTCTCGTTTTTCCTCTGGGCTACAACATCATGCAACAAGCCCTGGTGTCAGACAGGTTTCCGTGTAATCCCACATCAGCAAAGCTCAAACAGCAAAGAATGCTTCTGTACTCTGAAGGAATATATTGAAGTAACAGTCAGAAGTGTATTTGAGGATTGTATGTTTAATTTGCCTATTTTCATAGAGAGTGAGCCATTACAGATGTTTGGATGAAACAGAAACTATGTAAAAACCAACCAGTTTAATTAAAAGAAAGAAAAAGGGGGGTAGGGTATTTTAGTCCATCAGTTTTGAATCAAAATTATTCATCCCTTCAAAATTTTGGGGGCAATGATGTGTTAATGTATCTCCTGTGCCTTTATACTGTTTGCAAGCTGCCTTTATGCAGTGCCTTAAAATGGGGTATTTAAGTGTCTGAAATACGAAACTGCCAGCTGGAAACCCCAGAAGAGACCCAGCAGGTCTGGCAGCCTTTCTTGTACTCTTGCAAGACTAGACTGAGGAAAAGAGGCTGGTGTAGCTGATGGCATCAATGGAGCGACTGAGGCAGTACAGGGGGAGTCTTGTGGTGTAGAATTTTTGACATGGATATCTAGATACAGATATTTTTTTCTCTGTTTTAGCAATGCCTATACACAGAGTGTGATCTCAGTCAGGGCTCTGTACGTGTGTATATCTCTCTGTGTTTGCTTTAGTAAATGTGCAAAGTGAAGTTTGTGTAAAGCACAACCTGACTTTTCAAACCAATTCTGAATTAGCAGACTGGTTTAACTTCAACACTTACTTTGTCTAACAGAAGCGTGGTAAATGGAATTTTAAAGAAGTTTGTAACATCTAAACTTTATTTTCTTTTTCACTTCAGACACAAAACACTGTTCCTTTTAGAATGATGTTTGTCTTGGAGCCAGAAGGTCTAGAGTCCAAAAATACATGTGGTGTAAAAATTTTTACATATAAATTCTAGGGTTTGTCCCCAAACAGGAGTTTAATCCAATACTGTTTGAGAACTATAGTTTTATGGGCAGACTCACATCAATCCACGCTGCATTTGTCTTCAACATCTGCAAGACAGGCTAGTTCAATGCTGAAGACTAAGTGAAAAGTAATTACATAGTTTCTAAGTGAGGAAAAGTCTGCAGTTCTAACAATCTAAATGAAGTTTGGCCACAGACTAATGAGTCACCTCTCTGGAGATGAGACTTTTGGGCAGGTAACCTAAGAGCAGCCTCCCAGTATCCATGAGGAGGTCATCAGGAGGACAGAGCAAGGTGGGAGGGTAGGAGACAGTTGGTGTGAGCTGAAACGAGGGAGGTTCAGAATGGGTAAAGAGGAGCAACTTCTATTCCATGAAGAGAGTTAAGCTGTGGAACTGGTTACCCAGAGAGGTTATGCAGTCTTTGGACCTCATACACACTCCGTTTTTGAGCAGGAAGTTGACCAGCTGAAATTGCTCCAACCTGCAATTTCCTTTGATCCTATTCACCTAAAAGGAGTTTATTTTAATTTGTTGGAAAAGTGATGCCACCTAAATCATGAAAAGAACAAGAGCTTTATATCAGTAGTGTATAGGCTGTTCATCTCCTTTAAATCCTAACAAAGATTGCTTGCTACCATTTTATGTTAAATTTTTTTTTTTCCTGGAAAAGCAGTGCAGTTATAACTTTGGCACCTCTTCTGCTGGAGTAGCTGATGGGGAGGAGAGGAAAGAACTGGAAACATAATCCAAGCCAGACTTAATTTACTTCTTTTTTTCTAATGGGAGTGTATGTCCTAAAGATATCTCATGACTTGGGAATTCCTTGAGTCAATGGTAACATGATCTATAAAGCCCATTTTACTGCAGCATGTGTTTCACTTGGATTTCCAAATTTAAGAAGTGCAGTTGGTTTTCTGTGGCTCGGTTTAGAGGTTAGTTTGAAAGCTCTTTCTTGTCAAGTGTCTGTGCTCTGGAAATGATGGCTGTATGTTTTCTGGATGATAGCTTTTAAGTCACAGTAATTTTTCAGTAATGAATTTTGTCCTCTGGCATCTTTAAAGCAAAACTATTGCACTTAAACTTTTTGTGAATCCCCACTTTGATCTTCAGTTCATCATAACGACGGGATTCATTATGTGTTCAGCTCAAAGAATTATTTTTCCAGTGATCTTTTTTTTTTTCCTCTTAACAAGCAGTGCTTTGTGGGGTACAAAACAATACCTGTGCTTTTTCTTTTTTTTTTTTTTTTTCATTTACTGCACTTGCTGACAAATACTGCTGTAACTTCTGAGAGTAGTGATGGCAGCGTGGACTAGGCTTTTTGGATTATTTTTTTTGTAAACTTTGGTTATATTTTACTATTTGTCATAAGTGTTTCATAATTTAATAATATAATTTCATAATATAAAGGAATATGCCTATGAAACAATTCTGATTTTTATAACTGTTATGATATATTGATAAGTTTAACTGAAAATGGTGGTTTAATTCTTTAGAATCATTTATACTTGATTTAAAGCCTAGGGATATTTTGGAGAGGTTTGGAACTGTTCCCAGTGGGCTCTCGGACCTATATAGCTCAGAATGATGGTGGCTGGATGTTCCTACAATTCTTCTAATGCCAAGTATTTTTGAACCAGTTTATTGCTAATGAAGTGTCAATACATAAAAGGTCATTATTCTCTTTTGGAGAATACTGTAAAATGTGAAATATTGCATCTGTTTTTAATATTTTATGGTAGGTTTGAAGCTATTCTCCCTTCCAGATTCTGGCCATATTTTAAATTTAGTGTTTCAGATCCAAGGGCAAGTTCTTTGTGGCTGTATCCCATTTCTTTCTTGCTTTGTAGAATTTTAAAATATTTGTAACCTGCCTCCGGTCCTCATGCACCAGGATGATTTGACCCCTCCACTGTTAACCTTTGTGATGAAGAATTACTATACCACAAAGATATCGAAAAGCACTGAAAATATTGCACAATCAACCGTTATATGAAGTTTATTCCACTTGTTTGGAGTCAGTTGTCTTAGCCTGGCCGAGCTTCCCTTCACTGTGCTTCCCATGGATACGCAGAGCACCCCATCAATAGCTGTTGCTCAGGCTACGTCTGTAGCTCAAAGAAGGTGAAACAAAGAATGATGCTGGAAAGTTTATTTAATTGCAAGGAGTGTAGAGGTGGGATTGTGAAGGAGAGGCTGCCTGTGAGAGCTGACACTGTTTGGAAATCACGAAACTGAGATTTTTAGGAAGATAGATAAGATGCTTGTTAACAAACCTGATGTGTGCAAAGGAACTCTTCTTGCAATCTGGCTCTGACTTACAGGAATTGGCAGTGAGAGGATGGTATTGTAAAAGACTATTTTTTCCCTCATACTTGTAAAAGAGGTTAATTTTTAAATCATTCACTGGTGCTACTTCATGGTTATCTTTACTTTGATATTAATGAACTAAAAGTTGAGGGAAATTCTTTTTATAAAATGTAAATCCAAAGTAGAAAAGAGCTGTTTTAAAATGCTATTGCTGTTTTATAACAATGACTATAAACTGGGAACTTCTTGAGGTTACATTATTTTTTTATGTTGAGTTCTGTTGCAAAGAATTTGGAGAGACAGGCAGGGAGATCGTAAAGCTAATGTTTGGTGTCTTCTGCCAAGAGTGTGTTCCTTTCCCAGCGTAGGGTACTGAACCATCCACATTCACTCTTCAACTATAATCTGATTTTATTGGCTTTAAGTATAAAAAAACCCCTTTGGCTAATAATTGGTACCAGTCAATAACAATCCTGTTTTAATCCACCTCCAGAGCTGTCAGTAGTTCTGGGGATCTTGTCTTTTAATGTGAGTTTTCCAATCAGAAGGGAGAGCTGCGGTCTTGTGCTGAGCAGTTGGATCTAGATGCAGGAGAATGTGGACCTGCGAGACACCGGAGGTGTTCTGGGATCACCAATTGCCCCAGATTTCACTTCATTCTTTCATATCCATGGAAAAAAAGGGTTAAGGAAATAAACCACCTCAATGACAAGATTGTTGGGGCTGATATATTAATCCTTTCCCAGTTTATTTCAAATGTATTAATAAAATGTGCTGAAATAAAGGAAGAATGGGGTTTTTTTGACAGTAATGCTAATAATAGCATACCTCTTCCTGCAGGTCTACTATTTATAAGCCATAATATGTTTATATATAGCAGCTTTCATGGGAGGATGTTTGCTGCAACTTAAAGTAAACATTTGAGCTGATGAACTTATTGTGTGCCTGTGATAGACTCCTCTTCCGGCGTGGAAGAAAGGAAATGATGAAGTGCATAGTTCCTGCTTCTTCCTGACCTGGAGAAGGGGAATGGTTCTCTTCCTTCTTGTAAAATAAATTTCTAAGGCCTTAGATCGTAAAGAGGCTTTTTTTATTGTTGACAAATAAGTGTTAAGACAGAGGAGAATGAAATATGATCTCCGGATCTTTATTTCCTTTCCTCTTAATGTGAATGGAAATGGATCGTTCACTAGTTTGGGTTAAAAGTTGTTTATTAGCTGATGGCAAATAGTTTTCTCCTCTTTCCAAGCACTTGTCTGTCTTGAATGTTTAGTTTTTATTTAGCCATCTCAGCAGAAATACAGCAAGCTAAGGCATGATTAAAAAAAAACCCATGTATTTAACAAGTTGTTTGCATGCTCTTTTTGCAGAGGGTGTGAATTCAATATGCAAAGCAGTGGCTTCTTTACTTAGTAATGCTGGTAGTAAGTGGATGAACAGAAACTTACTCAGTTAGTGCTTCTTTATATTAGCAGCCTGACTAATTAATTTTTTGGAGCTTATATAGGTTTGGGAGTTTCAGATGTTAATTCTGTTTTCGGATTGGTACTGGAGGTTTGCCCTAAAGTTGTGTCAAACTTTTTACTCCCAAACCATTTACTTTGGTTCTAAGGCCAACTGTCTGAACTGCTCTGAGATCTTCAGATTTTTAACTCTAACTATGAAAAGCTGCTGTGTAATTGTTAAAGAGCACTTTTAATTTATTTTTCTTAAGGTTATAGTTCTTGTAAACTTAATTCCTTGCAACATTTAAAGGAAAGCAGGTGTATTGAAGAATAGATGCTGGTATTGCAGTGTGTCTGTGATCATAACACAGCTAAATATAAAGCTGAGCTTTCTGATACAGATAGCTTCTATTTAAAAAGGGGTAAATTGTCACATAGTTGAAATGAGGGAATTATCTGTGAGACTTTGTGGTTTATGGCTTGATTAATGAGGTGAAGTATAGAGTCTAGATTTAAATTTTAGTGTCTCTCAATCTGAGCGGGCAATCTGTGCTTTTCAAACAGATGGCTTTTATTGCAGTAATTAAGTGTGATGGAAAAGACTGGAATTTGGAGAGTGATGATTATTCTGAAATGGCAAGCAAAAGGCAAATATGACTGTCACATAACCTGACCTTTGTGCTCGCATATCAAAAGATACAGTCCAGTTTTATTGCAGAGAGTTTATTGCTTTGCAGGACGATGTTGAAAACATGGGGCTTAGTTTGTAAAGCTTAGGTGAATTCTGAATCCAAAGCACGCTGTGGGTCCATGTGCTGTGAACAATAAATGAATGGATTGGAAGTTGCATCACATGTCAGATACCAGTTACACCATATCACCTGATCAGAAACAGTTACAAATGTGTTTTGAAGAGAAATGTTAGACCTTAATTTTAATGTATATATGAAAAGTTAGACAGTGAGGAAACTTAAAGTGGGAAGTGATGGGACCACTGAATTCTCATCATGCCTCAGAGAAAATGGTTTTAAGCACTCTGGAACCTAAAACTGTATTTTCAAGGTCTTTGAACCTGAAGGATGATTTCAGTGGGCTTTGTTAAATACAGGCCCAGAATCCCACTGAATATATGTATTTATTTCTAGATGCTTTATTATCAGCATAGAAAGAAATGGTGAGAAAGAGACTATGATGGGTGTCTGCGGTAACTATTACTAAATGGTTAATTTGGACAAACTGATAGAGTGATTGTTTGCTGGAGAAGATGTTTAGCAGGGTTAAGAAAGTAGTAGTATTATTAATTTTTGATTCTGTTTTAATTAAATATGAAAGTTCCTAATCTACATGGAACAACATTCCTTAAACTGTAAAGAAAGAACACATCAAGAGGAATAAGTAAAAACAAAGAAACAAGTTGTGGTATTTATGAACTGAAATGTAACAGAGGACCAGGTTCAAAGATGAAGAGTCAAGTATTCTGTACTTTCTCAGATATAAAAAGGGTTGGGTTTAGGAGCGTTTCTAAGACAAATGTGCCACTGAATAAAATTTCTCAGTGTTGAATTGGTGAAGCACAGCTCTACAGAATCTAGTCTTAAAGTTCTTTGGGGTTTTTTTTTCCCTGTTTTTTCTTTCTTTCCTCTCCTATAACATATCAAATTTGAAACACAGATCTAAAGCAAATGCAGAGCAAGCTCCAAACCAGTAAAACATCAGGCTAACATCCAATTCCTATGAAAAAACCAGAGGGGTGAATCTGAATTTTACTCTGCCATATTATCAAGATATGACCAGTGGTCCGTAGTCCATTGCTTCAAATTGCATTCAAGTGAGTCAGTGTGTTTTCCACTGTTGAAAGCCAAACAGCCGGCTGTTACTCATACTGGAGATCATTGAATCCCAACTATTAAACCAAAGAGAAAAGAATTTTGGTGTAAATAATGTTGCCTTTGCTGGAGCAGAAATTGTGAGATACTTAAATGACTGAAAGATTCTGCCATAAAGAGACCCATCACAAACCTCAGAAACTCTGATACGCTACTATAAGCTTCAAGAGCAGCAGAAATTCACAGGAAACTTTAAAATAATCAGTGCTGACACGAATGCAGTGTGCCCCGTGGAGCAGAAGTAATAGTGTGGTGATGGCCACAAAGCATCCATGCAGAGAGGATGGATTCCTATCTACCACAGGTGTTGCCAAACAAGCTGAATGCTTTTTTTAGGAATCTTACCACAATCTGGGCTTCAGTGATATTTCTTCCAGTTTCCTACCTGTTAATCTATTGCAAACCAATTACATTTAAGTAATCCAAACCCTTCGGTGAGGACAGTGGCTTATTTCAGGTTCATTAATTCCAATTTATGACTTTGTGTAAATAATTTTTATTAAAAAAATAAAATCATCCATGTGTAAGTATTAAGCACTGGGAGGTTGTTCTGCTTCACTTCAAAGTTGACTTTTTTTATTCAGCAGCCTTTTTCTTCCCTTCCTTGTACAGAGAGATGTTTTAGTTGTATATTCAAACAAAGCTATTCTGTCTTGCTGAATGAGTGAATAACATTCTGGAAGGACACTTGATTTCTACAACAGCACAACCCACATCTGTTGGTCTCGTTGCAGTTTCATGCTGTTCCTGATGATTCATGGCAAAAAGCTTTTTGTTCTGATTCTTAATCAGTGGCAAATGCTAATGGCAGAGATGTTCAGGTAATATTATCAACTAATTCTATCTGTGTAACAGTTGAAGAGTAAGGAAGTTTTTGAATCCACCTCTTCCTCAAAAACCTTTTGAGAAACCCCTAAGATGCTTTCATAAACAGCAGCTGGTACTAGTATATTTTTTAGGAGAGTCTTGTGCATGTCATATAAAAAAGATGTATTATATTGCATTATGTGTGTGGCTAAACATGGGCCATTTGCAGTAGTTTATGGTCTGTGGTGCCAAGCGCAGTGCCAGGCTTACTCAGCTGTGTATCCTCTAGCTGTGCAATACTCATTTTCTATGCTTGGCATGGCTTTGAACAGAATGATGGATGTCCGTGCCCTGTGTGGGATGTGTCAGTGTTTGCTAAACGTGGTCTGTGCATCTTCATTAACTGGAGATAAACTAGTGGAGGTATTTCACCCTGCAGGAAATAGCTGTGGTAGTGCAGGGTGTTGGAATGAGTTACGCAGTGTTCTGTGGGGCTTGTTCTGCCTGTTTCATGGGCTTAGGAAATGATGAAACTTGTTCTTTTAGCTCACAAACAATTTCAATGCCCTAATCTGTTCAGTGTCCCAGAACTTTGTCTACAAGTTTGATTATACTATTATTATTTTGTGACTTGTAGATTTGACTATTTCCTACTACAGTTGGAGAACAGGAATGCTTTGGCTCATGAACGAAAATGAGTCTCTCAAAACTGGTGGTAATAAGTTGGAGGGGTGTTTGTGTGTCTTTGCAAATGTATAGATAAGAGCCTGAATTAAAGGCAGAAGATGTTTCATTTCACACTTCTGCAGCGAGCTGAAAGCTCGAAATGCTCATCGTTGCTGTCCCTGGCCTTTCTGCTCAGTGTTTCTCTGGGAACTGGGAAGTTGGTGTGACACTAGACCAGTCTCCAACCAGATTTCAGTTGGAATCATCTGAATAAATTTAGCTCACTCTCTTTGCTGCCAGACCAGGACGTGTGTCCAGATTTTTCCCTAATAATGCTCCTACTTGCCAGTGGGATGCATTCATCAGTTTGTAAAACGGGGGGCAGCATACCTGAATGTTGATGTGACTCAAGTGAGCTACCCTGCAGGCAACAGAAATGAAGTGGCATCTTTGAAGTAGGTTTCCTAATAACGTGTGACTTGCCATCATGGTGCCGCTGTCTTCTTGATCCATCTTCTTTACCTGGTCTCCACACCCCAGCAAATTTGCTCCTTAAGCTTGCTCTCTATCATCTCTCTGGTCATTGTGAGCTCCTTCCGTACCAGGATCTCAGGAACAGGCAACTCCTCTTGGCTTTCTCGAGAAATGCCCTGGTTCCCGGAACCGCAGAACCTGTTCCAGCAGGGTGATGCCATGGCAACTTCCCCTCGTCTTAGCTTTCAAACTGGGCAGGAGCTTGGCAACTGACATAAACCATGTAACAAGTCAATTCATAGATAAAAACATTTTTAATTAATAATACTGCAGTGCAATTATCCTTCAAGATGTGTTGGTGTTAAATCTCTTTACCTTATAAAATTTAAAGCTGGTTTAACTCTATTAATATTGGCAAGTGTAATACAGAAGTAAAAATTATTTGCTAATTTAGCTATGAAAGTTTTTGAATACAATTCCATGAATGTATATATGTATGTATATATATTCTATGAATGTATATATCTATGAATGTAAATGTTGTCATGTAAGAAGCCAGGAAATGTGAGAAGCAAAGCTCTTTGTAGTAGAGATAAAGACCTGGTTTCACTCTATGTTTTTGCAGTTACAATTGGTGTCCTACAAAAAGGAATCGGTACTGTTGTGCTGTGCAACAAAAGCCTTCAGAGTCCCCCGGTGTCTGCTCTGCAGGAGAAATTGGTGATAGTTGTGTACAAATGAGTTGCCTTGAGACTAAAACCTGGAGACAGACACTTGGGGTAATGGTGCGCTCATCTCTGGGCAAGAGATCGCCCTCATTTGTAACTCACTGAATGTTTCCTGGGGTAGCACACCCAGACCTCATTTCAAAGAGCAGTGTCTTGTGATTATAATGTAGGGAATTCAAGTTTCTGGTTGTTTTCATAAAATGGGCTCCAACTGGTGGCATCTTACATGTGACACCTGCCATTTGAGTGGTTTAGTGTGGTGCAAATTTTAAAAGCAGCAGAAATGCAGCGTCTCTTCTCTTTGACTATGGCTACAGGGGAGCTGGCTCAGCTGACAACTGGTACCTTCCAATAACTTCTGATGGGTAATCTAACATCTATTCTTCATTCCAGACCGAGTCTTACAGCTCCTTTCCTTCTGGAAAAGCAGCTGGGTGAGACTGCCTTTTCTGTTTCTGCTTATTTTTGCCAGAGGGTTTTAAAGCTATTTTTTGTTTACCGAGGTAAACTCCACTGGAGGAGCAGCAGGAAATCCATTTTACTAACTCACTGACAAAACGTGTTTTGGGGCAAGGAGAGAAGATCTCCTGTGTGGTGGGTGTCTCCCCAGAGCTGTGTTTGCAGCTGAGATAGATCTTCAGTTGCTGTCTATGTGCCGTGCTCTTTGAGAGAGCAATATAAGTAATTAATACATTCTCTTATTAAACTTTCAAACTTCTCTTTCCCCCTTAAATACAACCACCAAAAAACCTTATTGGTAAGCGTTTGTCATGTTTATCAATACAAACACTGATCTATAGATTATTACTTTGGTTCCGGCTGTTGATGCCACCCATTAATAATGAATCTTACACTTTGGGGATCATCTTCAGCACTGTCCTCTGTTCCTCTGTGTCATGGTTTTGGATGGATTGACCAATCCGAATGACATGGCCCCTCCCTCCCTCATCTAAGAAAAAGAGAGGAGAGGAAGAGATAAAGAGATATAAGAGTTTAGAAAAAAACTTAAACTACTTATTGAAAATAATAATAAATAATAAGAAAATAAAAAAGGAAAGGAAAAAATAATACAGTATATATCAAGCTCCCAGGATAACTATCACATCGCCAGCAGCATTTTCCCCATACAGGGGAAAGTCCCAGACTGGACTTGGTGACAAGAGCTGGATTCCAGGTCTGGAGTCAGGAATGCTTGGATCGGGATCAAAGGCAAATGAACAGACAGGGTCTGCCTTGGACATTGGCCATTGAAAAAAAGAGAGATGACTCTTTGATGTTCTTCAGCTTTTATACTGAGCATGATGCAGATGGAATGGAATACCCTGTTGGTCACTTTTGGGTCACCTCTCCTGTCCTCTCCTCCCCACAGGGGTGACGCCTCGATGCTTTTCCACTTCCCACTCTCCAACGGGGCAAATAACGCAATTCCCTGCCCTTGGTTGTTCTGGCAATAAGTATAAGCCAGGGCCTCTCTGCACCATCCCTGGGTGTGATCAGGTCTGATCACTGGGAGAGCGAACAGTTTCTGACCAATCTGCTGTTATTTCCGAGTTTAGTCAGTTTTTAACCCAGCTAAAAGAGTAAAATTACTGAACAGAAAATTGATTTGTTTTACCTCAAACCAGGACGCTCTGACCAAGACATGCTGAAATCTTTAGTAATTGGGGAGCTCTTCGCTATCCATTTGGTTTTTGATGTCAGTGTGATTTTCTCACCCTGTTGTTTTGCTGATGCTCTGAAAATAAAGCATGTCTCTCCTTTTCAGGGTACAAGTCTCAATATGCTCGTGTACGGTTTCAGAGGTAGTTTCTCTGCTTTTGAAACTTCATTTGGAGGGCCCTGATGTTCCCAATTCAGGAAGTTAACTATGACAAAGAAAACATAAGAAAAACACATTTACCAGTGCATTTACCAGTGAAACTGTGTTGCTTGGCTGCATGGTATGAATACTGAATGCACACTTTTTAAATAACATTCAATAAAATAAAAGCCTCTCTTTCTTTTACTGTTTATAATGATGCAATTTGTGGGTGCCGTACTGAAGCGCAGTGGTGAAAGCCATTGACCCTAGCGTGGCGCTGGATATTTTCAGGGGTCAGTTGCTGCTACACAACTGCTTGTGATTAGTTTTACCTAATCTAATTGGAACCAACCCACCCGTTTTGCCCAAGAAAATAGTCATGCTAACTGCAGTTAAGCTGATTTTTACAAGAGTTTAATTACGTCCTGGGGCAGGTCAGGTTAGCAGTGAAAAAGTAATATGTAGCACTGCAGGTTGTTTTCAGAGACTACAAAACATACAATGAAGATGTAAGTGAAGTTCTCTGTGTGTGTGTTTAAGTATAAATACATATTACAATACCTACTTCCCTTAAAGACTGCAGCACTTCTTTAGCTCACCTAAAAGAGATGCTGTGGCTCAACCACAAAGGCTGGGATTGTCATGGGAAGGAATAAATGGAACACCCTGCGTTGTGCTGGACAGTAATGCATGGATCTGCTGCGCAGAGCAGGCTGTTGGCAAAGGGAAAGGTTGGAAAACAGGAGACCAGCTACATCTTGCACCATCTGATGCTTTTATATGAGGGGGACACATGTATCTGATATAAGCCCTGTCTGTGAGTCAGAGATGATAAGGAATAAATGATAGAGACAGTAAAGCCAGGGAATAGAGAAAGAGAACAACATTTAGTCTGAAACATATGTATGAGAACAGACAAAAACCTGGTTCTATCTTCTTGTGCTGATGAGATAAAATTCATTATGCATATATATTGTTGTGATAATGAATAAAACAGACCATTTATGAAGAACATGAACGGAGCCTGAGACATCTGCTCTGAATGCACCAAGTTTAAGGAACATGAAAGGTCTTTGTAACTTCATATGAACAAATTGTTCTTCATAGAGTACTAAAGATAAATACCTTTTTTTAAGGTCATCTTCTTTGAAATCCCTAAATGTCTGTGTGTATACCAGATGCCTGCAAGCTGCTCTAAGATTTGCGTGCCTCTTCCCCACAGGTATAGATTGTAAGACTACAACAATTCTTCTGGATGGCCGTCGAATCAAACTGCAGCTCTGGTAAGTGTGTGCGCTTCACCTTTCCCCATCATTTATTTTCAAAGACACAAAATGCAACTCTTTGGGGCAGGAGTTCTCCCTTGTTCTTCAGAAAGAGTCACCTGAGGAAGAACAAGCCAGGCAGGTCGTCCTTTGGTGTAACTCATGCTTCCTCCTTACCTCTGTTTCATGTAAAATGAGCGATCCTGCAGTTTCCCTATGTGAGAGATGCAGAACAAAAAGCACAAAAGGTTACAAGTGCTTTCAAGATATATCCAAAGCGTCTTCAAAGATTATAAAATATAATGGTAATGAGAACCATGAAAGTAGCTTAGAAAGACTACAGGGATTGTAATTGTGACATCCCTTTTCTCAACTTAGTAGTAGTAGACTAAATAACTGCAGTATTGTTAAAAATTTTTTTTAAAATAGTGGTATTATCATTCATAATTTAATCTGCAACCTGATGTGATTTCATCTTTACAAAAACACATTAAGAATAAATACAGTTATTTTACAACAAAAGTTTTCCCTGTAGGGAGAAATATTTGGTCTGAGTGTGTTTGTATTAAGGCTGTTTGGAGATGGCCACCCTCTGGTGCATTTAGAAATACTCAGCAAGTGATACCACTTGAAAAACTGCCGGCCTCTTAAAACATTTTCCCCTTTGTCTAAAGGCATGGCATAACAGAGGGAGAAGTAAGGTCAGAGCAAGACAGGAAGGGAGTTTGAGTGTGGTTTTTGAGGAACCATAACCTAGATAAATCAGAGAGTTCTAGGAACAAGCAGTGTTAGAGAGCAGAGAGTTGGAGGTGAAAATGAGTTATTATTTCCTCCTACAAAGAGACAATCCTGTGTCATTCCATCTTTAAAATTCATTTTTCTGTTGTGTTGTTTTTTTGTTCTTGGTTTTGTTTTTTTTTTTTAATTATGGGAGAGCCTGTGTGTCAAAGCTAAGGGCTTTTTAATATATTCTGCACTATTTGTTTTTGCCTTTGTTTTTCAAAATAATGTTTCAAATGTTAAATGCAATGATGGATAATAGTACCCTGCCGTATGGTAAGTTCATTACTTGATATTTTATTCACCTACTTTCTTTTTCTTCTTCTGTCTTCCACGTTATATAGCTTAGCAAAAATACCACATAAAGCTTATCTGAGAAGCAGCCAGGAAGGAGATGTTTTAATTCTTTTTTGTGAAGGGCAAGGATGTTCTTTGGATTCCTGGAAATAACAGATTGGAAAAGTTTGTACAGTTGACCATATAGGGAAATATGTCTTGCATTTGCACATTACAGATCTACCTCAAAAAGTCTGTATGGAATTTGGCTTATCGTCATCTTCATTATAAATTTGATTTTGCTTCCAATCACTTTATGCAGTAATTTATTTATAATTTTCTGTTGTTACTGCATGCTTTTCTAAAACTCAGTGCTGTCTCCGACTCTGCAGAGATGTCTTCATCACACCAGCCTCACGGGGAATTATTGCTGCTGTAATCAAGAATTCACTGGGTTTCCGTTAGTTTCCTTGGCAATAGCTATTGTTTCCTCCCACTTTTCTTTTGCTGTGAAAACAGAACCTTTCTTCAAGCTGAACTAAAAGCAAAGTCTAGCGGTGTGCATACACTTGAGTAACAGCCTTTATTTTCCAAGGGCAGTAACAAGAGTAAAGTCTGAAGTTCTTGTCCTCTTACCCCAACAAATCTGAGCACTGTAGAGGAAAGGGCAGAATGTCAGGAGGGGAGACTGCGGAGATGGAGAAAAGCTCGTGCGTTAGCGGCTGCTGCTGCGTGACTAACGGTACAAGAGCCGATACCGATCGGTACAGATGAGATCATCTAGCAGAGCTCTTAATATAGCAGGCCACCTACCTTTTTTAAATAGCTATATCATTTATTTTGTTTAGGGATACATCCGGGCAAGGGAGATTCTGCACCATATTTCGGTCTTACTCAAGAGGGGCTCAGGTAAGCAAAGAGCAACTTTCTCAGTGATCATCAATGGCTGTTGGATGGGTGAAAGCAGAGTGAGCGTGCCATTTTGTGGCTTCTAGAGCTCCCCTGTGCATCACATGCAGATTCAGGAACAATCTGCAGAGAAAATGAAATATCAAGGGGCAGGATTTTCTTTTCTTTTGGCTGGGGAATCCATGAGACTGAGGTTGAATCAGGGTAAAATACAGTGGTATATATTCTTGTGTCTTCTTATTGGTTACCTTAACTTCAGCATGTAACCTCACTGTGATCCCATGAAAGCTATGCTAATACTACTTCTTAAAATTGTGTGCCAACTAAGAAAAACCGGTAACATAAAACTGTCAGGAGTAATGTGAAAAATACATAGTCTAAAATGTGATGAAAGATGAAATGTAATGCCTTGTAAGGAAATGACTTAAAAAAAAACCCAAACATGCTAAAAGTCACTATAGCTTCAGACTTTAAAGTATTGCCATAGTTCACCACAGTTCACGTATTGGTTCTGATGAGTTTCATCTTTTAAGTTCCAGAAGTTCACAGAGATTTGCCTCTTTCATCTACCAAAATATTTATTTGCTCTGACTTGTGATGTGTGTGATCAATCAAATTTGTCCACTATAAAAATACTTACCAATAGATTAGATCTGAAACTCAGTCAGGGTTTCTGCCCTTAGCTGAGCTGTAATCTACACAGAGATGGGGCAGGATGCTGAGATTCTGCTCCATTGAGGAGATGCTCAGCACCTTACAAGATTATTTCAGAACTGGAGAATTTACAGATAGTATTCTCTGTGTTATGCCTCTGTTAAACTTTACAATTCTATTTGTTTTTTTAAATACAGGGAGTGATATTGGTGTACGATATTACAAATCGTTGGTCGTTTGATGGAATCGATCGATGGATAAAAGAAATAGATGAGGTAAGGGACAATCCCGGTGTCACTAGTCTGTAACAGATGACTAAGACCAACTGCTTATGGTATTTTCCCCTGGTTTTACTGGCATTTGCAGGCAGTGCTTACTGCAGAGTTATCCAAGATGCCAAGTTTACAATTTTCTTTCTATGCTTATAATTCTAGAAAGTTGGAAACATATCGGCTACAGTGTCTGCTTTCCCTAAAGGTGTTGACAGAAAGCATATGGAGGGCGAGGATTTCATATTGTAGTCCCACTCTTGCTATAGATTTGCCACATCATCTGCGTGAGCCGGTCTTTGCTGAGGAAGGGATGTGTATAGATCAGAGAATCATAGAATAACTTAAGCTGGAAGGGGCCTCTAGAGATCTATCTGGTCCAAACTGCCACTTAATCTTTAAATCTTGAAAAAGCTTTTGTTTTAATTGATAGAAAGGGAAATGGAAGCCCAACTATTAATTTTTTTTATTGCTTCTCTTTGCCCAGCACGCTCCTGGAGTACCAAAAATCCTAGTGGGAAATCGCCTTCACTTGGCCTTCAAGCGCCAAGTGTCCACTGAACAAGCACAAGCCTATGCTGAGAGGCTGGGCATGACTTTTTTTGAAGTCAGTCCTCTCTGTAATTTCAATATTACGGAGTCCTTTACTGAGTTAGCAAGAATTGTACTGTTGAGACATGGAATGGACAGGCTTTGGAGGCCGAACAAGGGTAAGCGATGTACAGTGAGAACATGTAAGTTTAGACTTGGCTAATGTTTATGGGTCATTAGTATGAAATATTTTCAGAATTTTAAGCCTGATGTAAAAACATCAAAAAAGAAGAACCAGAAATCCTGTAGAATTTGCTTTCTAAACAGAGAATGCATATCTGTAAGCATAACCTGCCCTTCCTGCTTTTGTAGGGAATAATGTATCTTTCCGAGAACTTACCTGCTCAGTCATCTAAGCATTGAGACATAAATAGGAGACCAAAGCAGCAGATATTTTTGGATAATCTCTACGTGGGAAAGGGTGTGGGAGGAGAAATGGGAATTCATCCTGGAGTACAGAGTGCTGAGGGTGCTGCTGCCATGTGGCTGACAGCAGCACGTGATAATAACAGGAGTTTTGTGTCTGTTTTGAAGTACTGAGTCTGCAGGACCTGTGCTGTCGTGCCATAGTTTCCTGTACCCCTGTGCATCTTGTTGACAAGCTCCCGCTCCCCGTTGCCTTAAGAAGCCACCTCAAATCCTTCTCCATGGCAAATGGCCTTAATGCCAGGATGATGCATGGACGCTCCTACTCTCTCACATCCAGCAACATCAGTAAAAGGAACAGCTTAAAGAAAGCAAAAATCATCCGGCCACCGCAGAGCCCCCCAAAAAACTGTACAAGAAACAGCTGTAAAATTTCTTAAGCTCTTTGTGGGAAAAGGCACCTGGATGGATATCCCCTTGTGTGAAGTGTTGAACGTAAGGACTCCTTGTTTAATGGCTGAGCACACTCTATGTATGTATCACACTACATAGACCAAAATGAGAAATATAAGTCTTATTTTAGAGCTTGCTCACTCCAATGATGCTGCTTCGGGATGAATGACATGTTTGGTGCAACTGGAAGGATGTGACATCTTGCTCTTGGATTTTCACACTGCATTTTAGTTTCTGATGTGCATGATGCCATTGTTTTTACAAGTAGGTGTGTTTTCATATAGGGGATAATTATGATTCTGCTTAATTCCATGAAATCTGGAAAGGTGACTTATTGTGTAATTGTATAAAATCCTGTCTTTTTGCAAACTATTCAAAAATACAAAAATGAGTCATCGGTTTGCATATTCAGGCAGAAGCTTTAAAATGCAATGTATTGTATACATTGGTAAATTCTGCAAAGTGTGACAAATTCTAGTAATACTGCAATTGTGCATTTCGAGTTTTTGTAAAGCTTCCTTGATAACTTTGAAGCACTAACTTAACTAAGCTAAAAATGTATATATAATTATTATGCACATACACAACAAGGTTTTGTCCCATTAGTGTATGTAATAGATTTGATAAAGTTTTTTGGTATGTTATTTAATACTCTGGGAAATTAATTTGTGGTTTAAATACTTATTTTTCTGTAAAAAAAATATAAAAATATTACATTTTATACCACTCTACAAGAAAGTTCTAGGAGGAAAATGCCAAAGACACTGTGGTAAAAAGAACATGACTTAAAGAGCTGCTTTATAAGGAAAGAGCACTATTTAAAAAAATAAATACATGTTTCTGGAAAAGAAATCCTATTATGCCTTTTTTTTTTTTTTTAACTGGGGGAGGTTGTCTTTAGCTTCCTTTAGAAGAATTTGAAGAACAACATGCCTGAACTAGACACCAGGAAAGTGAAGTCACCCTAAAAAGCATCATGTAATAGTTTTGATGCAACATCTGTCTTCGAGTTGTTAACTGAAACATGGAGGAATAATACACGTCAAGTCTTCCTGCTGTTTGTGAGGGAATTTTCTCCTGAGCAAAGACAGTCCTTTGAGGTGATGGTGTAGCTTCCCCCCAGTTTCTTCTGGGTGTCTTCATTGCTGTGAGATACCATCGAGTTACATGTCTGTAGTATTCCTTCTGGATCAGCAAAGATGTCTGCAGCCTCTGTAGGCAAGGAGAGAGAATTCAAGCCAGAATTTATCTCTTTTCTCCATGCCAAAGTTACACCAGCCGATGCATCGCTACCTAAAGACAAGTGCAGCCAAGCACAAGGCTTCTCATAGTTGCAGACTAGGAATTCAAAGTTTGGTGGCAGGAATTCTCGGGGGATTGCTCCCCCGTGATGAGCAGGCTCCACCTGCTGGGCTGCCTGTGTGGAGGAGTGGCAGAGAAATGCTGTCTGTACTGGGGGGAAGGTGGCACAGCAGAAATGGCATTTCCACGGTTTAGGAAAATGTACACGGCAGCTACAGCTACAAAAAGTTAAACCTGAGTCCGGGACATCTGTTTGTGAGCAATCTGGTTACATTTGACGAGCAGCTGTGTGCAGGACAAAGAGTTCTCTTCCATCCATGCTGCTATTCTGTTTTAGGTTGCTTCCAAATTAGTGTCTGAGCCTCTTAAATCCCCAGGACACTGGCTTGTTTCCTCTCTGTGCTTTGCAGTACGTGCCTGGCTGGAGAAAGTGTGAATGGGGAGTAGGGGTGGGGGGATGTCCTTAAGGTCAGATTCTCTATTCCCCCACCAGCCAGGATAATAGACCTGGTAGGAACGAGAGGCTGGAGCAGTGCTTCTTCCCTCTGGTAACACCTGCAGCCATCTCACCTAGAGCAAGGGAAGCCTGAGCCTGCAATTGGAAAGAAGGTGACCTAACAAGCTCTTCTTTGCTTTTTTTATTTCATGTGCCAAGTCTCTTGACTGCCTGAGGAGACCAAATCTTGTTAGATTCAATGTGATTATTTTATATATATATAAATATATGTAAGTGCACAAAGAACAACATACCATTGGTCACTGCAGGCAGCTCTGGGACTGCAATGAGGCATTGTAAACTGAAAAGCCATAGTGATTTCCAAACCGATTTCTGCAGTAGAGAAGAGCAGGTCACAGATCAGAAATGCAACACAAAGTCATTGTTGTGGAAGGCACAACAGGACAAGAAGCGAGTGCTCATGATGGACAGGCAATAGCCGTCATTTGTGTGAACACACACAGCGTGGCCTCTCAGCTCATCACAGTCATGAATTAATTGTGGCTGGAAGGGACCTCAGCAGGTCCCTCATCTTCCTTAAAGTAAATTCACTGTTGAGCTTCGATCAGATTGCTCGGGGCACTGGGTCTTTTTTGGTGGTGGGAGTCTTTGGGTTTGTTTGGGGTTGGGTGGGTTTTTTTCTCAAGTTACAGTATCCCCTATTTCAGCACCTTCTAACTGTATTTATTCTGTTCTTGCCAGTCTGACGCTCACTACGCCTTTGCTGTGAGGGCTTTCACCCCCTTCCCGCCTTAGGCCCAGGGCTCTGCTGCCCGGGTCGAGCCCTGTGATGAGGCGGGGGGAATCCCCGCGGGCCCACCTGGCCCAGGCAGGGTCGGAGGAGGAAAGCGACAAGGCCCGTCCTCCTCAGCCGTCCGCAACCTGTGTCCGCGCCACCCTCGGGCCTTTTACCCCTCAAGCCGGCCCCTTGAGAAAACCCCTCTTCCTCACAGACGCACCGAGCTCCTGCCAACCCTCCTCCTCCTCCTGCCAAAATGCAAACTTCCCCCGATCCTGCTCCCCTCCTTCAGCGCTGGCCACGCCCGCCGTCATTGCCCGCCCTCCCGCAGGGGCGTGGCGTGGCACCGCTCGATTGCTCGGGGCTCTTCACGTTGGCGGGTGGACGGGCTCTGCTCTCCCCGGTGCTGCCTGGCAGGGTCGGAAGCAACCGCCGGCCTGTCCGCCGCGGCTCGGCCCGGCTCGGCCCGGCTCGGCTCGGGCGGGCTCCGACGGCGGGGCTGAGGCGGGCGGGCGGACGCCGCCATGGTTTAAAGGGAGGCGGGCGGACGTGAAGGGGTGGAAGCCATGAACCTGCTACCGGCCAACCCGCACGGCAATGGGCTGCTTTACGCCGGCTTCAACCAGGACCACGGTGAGGTGGCGGGGCCGGGCCGTGCGGGGGATGGCGCGCGGCGCTGTAAGGGGAGCGGGTTGTACCTGGGGCCGGCAGGCGGTGAGGTCTCCTCTCTCCCGGGCCCGACCCCGGACAGCCGGTTTGTGGCGGTCAGGAGCCGGGCGGAGGTGCCCGCCGGGGGTCGGTGAGGGGAGTGTGGCGCTCGCCCTGGGTTTGGGCCTGCCGCCGCGCCCGACTGTGGTGAGTAAGCGGGGCCCGGCCTTGGCGACGGCTCGGGGGCGGCGGGGGCTTTTCCTGTGTACGTGTCCCCTGCTGGCCCCCGCCGCGGCTGAGGGGATCCCCGCGGTCTGGTGGCTGTAGCTGATGCGGTGATATCGTCGCTGCCTCGCACAGGCGGCAGGGGTGTTGGCGAGGGGTGAATTAAGCCTCCTGCTGCCCTCGGAGCTCCGGCGTGGCAGTGGGGTGCTGCTCGGAGGGGGCTGGCTCGTGGGAGAGGGGGAAGAGGAGAAGGAACAGCTGTGTTTAACGTGTATCATCAGATGGATCTGTTTCTCAGGTGGTACTTCAGTACTTGCTGCAGGTTGTGCTGTTTAAAACTGTCCCGCCTGTCTGGTGTAGCTGTGTGAGGGTGCCTTAAATCCCGGCCTTAAAGGGCTGTGCTTTTTGAAACTGCCTTACTGAAAAGGTAACTCAGAAAATATCGCTTTCTCAGTGTAAGTACTTTACATTCAAAATTTGCAGTGTAGCTTTTTCTTTGCCCGATTTGCATTTTTAAAATGGTGGTTAAAACAGCTAATCATATCGGCAGGTGTCTAAGTACAGACACATGAACCACTGAAAAGCTTCGGGTCTGTGTGCTCTGACTTCTTCCCTTTGTTAGAAAGGGGAAGACCTTCTCTAGCAAGTGGGTGCATGTGCCTCGCCTTGCTTTTGCAGTATAAAAACACCACTAGTCTTATGAGTGTTATTTTTGTGGAATAAGGATGAGAAGGTCATAATTCTATAATGCCCTTTTGTCTTAACAAATAATACTCTTGCCTAAGATAGTCTTGCAACTTCTCTCCCTGTAGAGTGTGGTTTATGTGCCTGTTGCTGTTGAAGTCATGTGTAAACACAAATTATTCTGTTGTTTCTAGTCTAACATTTCTGATGACGTTTTGTCAGTAGCAAATCAAGCTATTAATGAAGCTACCTTCTTGGTAGCTCTCTTCATGCTCTCCTCTTGGCTTGAAAACAATAGATTAGTCATTTTTTCAGCAAGTCTGTCTGCACTTGTCTTCATCTTGCCTGTGCAACAGAGATGAAAAAAGACATTTGTGAAGATGAGCTTTGTTTCCCCTTTGTAGAGGTCTGTAATGAAGTGGTAACACTTGATGCTTGGCCTGTAATGGTACTGGGTTTCAGAGAGACTTGTGCAAGAACCCGAGTTTCTCTTGTACTGCATGATGCCTTTAGAACATCCTTTTAGCACTTAGAACTTGGTCTTTGTTGCAAAGGCTTCCTTAAATTCTGTAGCAGTAAATGCCACATAAATGTTTTTTTTGAATAATGTCACATCCAGAGTATGTTAAGGAATTTATTCTGGGAATCTTTAAACTGAACCACTTACTCCTAACAGTATTCCAGTCCCATCCTACCCAGCCTGGCCAGACAACTGAATAATGACAAAACACTTAAACAAAACCCATATTTGGCTTTCATTTTGTATGCTCCTGGAGCTCTTTCTGCTCAGGCATGACAACTTTTGAACTGCAGGAAGCAGACTAACATTTTCAAAAAGCCGTAAACTTGTAAAGTGTTAAAGGAGGAGAGGTAATTCTTTGGCTGCTCAAAGAAGAGTAGGCAAGAGGAAAAGCTTACTTCTTCCTTCTTGCTTCTACCAAAAATAGAAATATGAGTCAGTTGAGTGCTGAAGCTTAGTAGTGTGTGTGTGCGTGTCTGCGTATATTGTCACAATAACCTAATTTCTTAGTAATTTAAGACTGGCCAATCCTATAACGATGGGAGGAATGGTCTAATAAATCTCTCCCAGTTTTAACTTCCAGGGCTGACAATGATAAAGCCAGCATTTGCAGTGTTTCTGAAATGGGTTTCCCTTACTCTGTTTTGAATTATACTATATTTTTATATTGGATGCTTTTGTCCCTTCGTGGTTTTAGATTAGAGAATAAAGACACAGTATAACCCTCAAAGTGGAAGGGCCATATTGCAAAGTGTCCTCAGTTGTTCTAAAACAAGTCTCACTTCAGGTTCCTAATTTCAAGCTGGTACAATCCTAATTTCAGGCACTTTTTTAATGCTTTCAGAAGGACCTTAAAGTGCTTTACAAAAATGAACAGACAAAACATCATAAATTACCATACGCAAAAGTATACGTGTAAATTGCTGACGAGTTTCTCTTTCATGTCTGTTGTAGTCTAAAGTTAGTTTGAAAACTGAGGTGTGGGCTTGTTTTGGTGTTGAAACACTTGGCTTATTCATTTCTTCTCCTTTAGTGGACTGAAACACTTTGGCTGTAGGTCCCTGTGCAGGATTCTGTGCTCTCATATGGCTTTAGACAAAATTTACTGTGGGAGGAAAATGTTAGGAATGGTGCACTTCCCCGGACCACTGTGTGGCAGTTTCTGCATCTGAGGCCCCAAAGCTTGCAGACCTCTTTATGTCAGCATGTCCCCTTCAGCTTGTGGCATCTTCCAGGACAGTCATTCATGTAGTCCTTCCTTTTTCTTTGGTTTTAGAAAAACAAACAAAATTCACTGTAGCTTCATTGTGACTGTCGGCAAATAGTGCTTTTACTGTTGGAAGAGGCACAACCTAGGGTTACAGTAATAATTCTCTAATAATTAATNTGTGGCTCTTTCTTTCTGTCTGTCCCTTCTTGAAATGTGATGTGAACTTTGCGTGGAAGGAAGCGTACCTTGTCCTGCTGTGATCCCTGTCCCTGGCAGCCCATCCCCAGCTCTCTCCTGCAGAAGAGCTTCCAAGCTGTAGCTGAACAGTTGAATTTGTGATCCCACTGGTAAACGCTGGGATAGGTGGGAAACATTGGGCTTCACAGCTCTTCCTGTAACCTGGAATTGAATGAGTAGCAGTAATTTTCCTCTGTGTTTTCTCTCATTTGGCTTGGGGGGTTGCTATGACTGAGAACTCCATCTCTCTTGGTGGTTACTGACTGTATGGGGAGTGTCACAGTTACTCACATTCCCCCAGTTCTGGTGTGTTGCATCCAGTTCAAAATGTAGATAGTCCCAAGACATTAAAGGCAGTCCACATCTTAGTCACGAGGTCAGCCTTGCAGAAAAGCTGTAGTGATGCTACAGGAAGTGTAATCCCTGCGTTTGATTGCATTAGGAGTGCTCTGTCTGGGTGATGCTGATGTAAAACTTCCCAGTGCTCTCTTACTGTAGAACAGTTCCATCATCCCTCTCCTTCTCTCCTGGAATGACAATATTGTGTTAGAAAACAGTCGCTGTAAAAATAATTATAGAGATACACACTGCAGCCATCAGAAACAGATTAGTTCTCATCCAATACAGCATTATTTTATGTCAAGAGAAATGTTTCCATTGTAACTTACTTTCTAATTATCCCAGTAAAGCATACTGCACAAGGTGGCAGTTAGGCACCGCTGGCATTTCAACCCAGCGGGCTCTTACGTTTTTGACTGACAGCAAACTAAGGAGTGATGCACTGAGACAGGGGGAGGCAAAATGAATATAGTTAATTGAAAAGCATCTATTTCAATATGTTTACTAATCTGTCCGTAATTGTTATACTCTTGTTAACCACTCCCTCTGTCTGTGTTTACATATGTAAACAAGAACTTTTTGCACTTAATTTGTTACAAAATCTTGGAGAGGGTGAAGTTGTGCCTGTGAGTCTTTTGGGCTAGGAGAGTGGGGGGGTCTGTGTGTGGTGGTTTCTTCACCCTTTGGCTAACAGTTGTGCTGCTGTAACAGCCCAGTATATTGGGGCTGTGACTCCACTTTTAGCTACTATATGTAAAAAAAGAGGGTTAATTTATTTCCTTTCTAAATTGGAGGGTGCAGATATGGGTCTTGTAGTAGTTTTTCCTTTGTATGTGCAAGTTCAGTGAATAGGAACCCTGAGAATGGTGCCAAGCAGACACACAGCCCCTCACAAGGTACCAGTCTGTAAAGAGGAGGGGGATGGTAATGCCTTTTTTTTTTTTCTGTTGGGTTTTGGTCATTTGAGGGTCTTGTGGTTAGCTGTGTGTTGGGGGTTTTTTGGTTAGTTATTGGTTGGGGTTGGTAGTTTAGTTTGTTTGTGGGGTTTTTTTTTTCCCCCTTCAAGAGTCTCATTCCAAGTAAGACCAGTATTAAAAAGGAATCTCAAATTGCCTACATCTTTTTTTTCCCATAACTGTGGAGCTTTTAACCTAATAGTGTTACCAAGATCAAGTTTAATGTGTGTTTCTTGAATTGTTATGTGAGGACGTGGATTTTGTTCTGGGTTATAAAAAACAAACAAAAAACAAGATGTCACCAGTTGTGTTGTTTGTCCTGATGTCTTAACTTGTGTCAAGACATGAGCCATGGGAGACACGTATTGAATGTTGCTCACTTGCTCTTCAGTGAGCAAATGCAGGTTTTTTAATTGAGCTTATATGAATGTCATAGTACACAAACCACAGCCAGTTAGCTCCTGCATTGAAGGACCATCGCTGGCTGTTCATGAACCTTTAACACCAGTAATGCATCAAACAGTCTCTTGCAGTGTGAGCTTTTTCGCCAGCTTTTGAGCCATTGGTCCACAGGGAACCAGTCCAGACTAGTGTGGGGCAAATGGTTTGGAGACCTGAGGTTTAGAGCAAAGACTTCCTTCCCCCACCCATCCTGTGATATTTGGGGTATTGAGTTTGAGGAAGGGGTGCATTTAGATACAGGTTCTTGATTTTTTAGGGGGGGGGGGTGTCAAATCATTGCAGTGCCTGCTGTGCATGAGAATAAAACCAGGCTGATTTGAATATCTTTGTTCCAGTACCTCAAAGATCTTAACTGGGTTTTTGATGTAGTGCATATAAATTGTGTAACAACTGACCTTCTGTCAGTCTGCCTCCAGTGACTGCAGCTGCTTCTTAATGACTTGTAATTGATCTAACTTAACACTGGTGTTTCTTTATATAATAACTGCAGTTGCCCATTAGTGAGCAAAACAGCAGGACAGGATACTGGTGGCTTGATGGTTTCCACTGGAAAGGCACATGCATAATTCTGTACTAAAAGTAACTAAAATAATTTTCCAGAGTATTTTAATCTGGCTTCCCTGGTTTAGACTACTGGCATCTGACAGTAGCAGGGTCTCATTAGAGCAGTCTTAAAAACTGTGTTTGAGAAGCTCTCTGCTGTGGAAACATGGACAATGGATCATATTTATATAGTTGTAGTCATGGTGTGAACTCGGATGTAATAAGAAAGGAGGGGTTTGCTTCATAATGCCTCTTGGGCAATAAAAGGTAACACGCAGGTTTCCTTTCCTCCCTAGTGCATGGCATAGGATACAGATGGGCTGGGAATTGCTCTCCTTTCCTTTGGTTGTTTCTCACCTGTCTAAAAAGAATACAGAGAACTTTCCACTTCCAGTAGAGGCCAGGGCAGAGGATAACTTCTCTAAAGGGTTTTCACTTGCAATCACTAACAAAGCCTGCAAGTGGTCTTTGGCTTGAGTTTAACAATGCAGTTACTGAGTAATGCTCTCTTAACCCTCTGGCACTTGCTTAGTTCCTAAGTGTATCTCACAGTTACTATAGGTGTGTATATATATGTGCTTTTTACTACAGGATGCTTTGCATGTGGAATGGAAAATGGATTCAGAGTTTATAATGCAGATCCACTCAAAGAAAAAGAGAAACAAGGTAAAATGCTTACTTATTATACCATGTTAGTTCTGTGTTGGAAATTCAGCCTCCTCGATTGTTTTCTGTAAGATTCTTGCTTAGCTTTCACCATTCTGTCACTGGAGGGCTTTGAATAAGGCCTCAAGAAAGGAAGTCCATGCTGGTCCCAAAGGGACTCTCACTTATGTCACTGCTTGGTCAGATCTCTATATGCTGTTAATTTGCATAAAGCTGGCTGATGATGGATTTGTCTCACCTTCTCACAGAGGCTGAATTGTGTTAGCTGTTGCTGATGTCTGAAGTCCAGGAACTGAGTTGCCTGGCTGCTCACAAGTAGGAGAAGAGTTGCTCACTGCAGTGGTGTTCTCATCAAGAGAAGTTGTTCTGTTCTTGTGCAGTGATCTGGATGATCCAGTGCAGCAATAGAACTGGAGAGTTGGATGCAACATTTCTTGTATTTAGTGTTGCTTACAAGAGCATTGTGAGCTCAGACCTCTAATACTCTATATTTTATATTCTGTGTGCTTAAAAAATTTGGGAGGATCTTAAGAGTTAAACCTAGTATCATGTCTTAAACAGAAATGACTACGTGAGCTACGGGGCTTTTTATCAGGAAGCAAAGAGAACTGAGTCAAACTAAAGGAAAAATGAAACCTAGCCATGTCATTCTAATCCTAAATACAGGAAGAAAGCTGCTGTGCTAAACAGGTTTCCCAGCATGTCCAGCCTGTGGTGATAGAAAGGATTTAATAAGAACAAAAATGTATTTAGAATATCAATTCCTATGAAATCAGAAAGCAGGCATGCTTTCTAGTACTTTCTAGTACTCTAAGCCACTATTCATATGGCCAAAGCTGACAAACTACTTTCTGTTCTTAACAGTAAATTCTGTCATAAACAACACATCTTCGGAGTATCCTCTGCGATAGTGTGCTACAGGGATCAGAACTCTGGCTGTAGTCCTGTCGAGTTCCTTGTCAAAACTCTCCCTGCCAGTAGCTCTGGATGTACTTCCAGAGATGTTTCTGATGAGCCAGCTGTGGATTCCAGATGTCAGGCTGCACTGGCTGCAGAGGCACATGGAGAAATCTTGTTCATCTTTCATGTATATTTAAACCTACCTGAGACAGTCTCAGTTGGAGCTTGTCTGTCTGAATGATTTCTGAACTCAGTATGAAACCAAGTCTTAACTGTTAGACTCTGGCTTGTCTGACATCCAGGAGTTCCATGGAGTTCCTCATCCACTCATCACCTGCCAGAAATGTAAAGATATGGTTCAAGAGTCTGTTCTAACAGATAGGGAACACATTGTGCTTTCTTAAATTGTCTGGGGTTATCATTCATAAATATTTTAAGACTTTTTAACCATGCTGATAATGCATCTTCATATCAAAATGTGCTGTTAAGCTTTAAATGCTTTAACAGAGTTAAGAGGAGGACCTGGTGTGGAAGGAGGGTGTGTCCAAATACAACCATTAAGGAAGGACACGTGGCAGTCAAGAGGGTTGTTGAAGAAACCATGTTGTATGAAATCCAAGGCTTTACTGCTCCAGTGTGACAGTCTTTCCATCCAGGCATTGTGTACTTGAGTCCCAACATAAATTCTTCACCCAGATGTATTGCAGTGCTGCTTCGTGTTTTGACTGCATCTCCCTTTTCCTGTCCTTTCTGGCTGCATCTCTCCATTGTGGTGCTTCCTCCCAGCTCCTCAGATGTTTTTCCTGTTTTCTCCTATCCCCGTTTCTGTCAGAAGGTCTCTCTTGAGTCCTTGTGAAATTGCAACTCTTCTTGTAGCTTTGAAATGGTTTATTAGTTTCATCCACCTTTCCTGCTGCAGCCTGCCAGTGGGTGTGGGGAGGCTGGACAGTCTTTTAGGAGAAGTCTTTTAGTCTTGTTTTTAACTCTGCTCATCTACCTTGAAGGTCACAGTTACGGCCTCTCTCCTGACAGGACAGTTCAGTGCTTCTCCCCAGCAGAATGCCAAGCATTCCTCTAAGCTGTGTAAACAAAGCCAAGCCCCGACTCAAACGTCATCAAATAGAAAAACTCTTTTATTATAAAATCCCCTGGTCGATATTTAGTTCCTCCACTTGCACCATAAGCATGGCATCTTATCTGACTGACTCCGCAGCTGAGATTCTTAAAAAGAAAAAAGCCTTTTCCTTGCTCTATGAGTGGGAAACCATCCACACCAGCTCATCTGCCTTGCTCTCGCTGGTTCCTGTGTCACTGAGTGGAGGCTGGGGCTGGAGCTGCACCGTGCTCCTTGCCTGCTCTGACAGCTACTACTGTGCTCCAGGGAACAGCACTCGAGTCCAGTTCAGTTACATCGATGCGTGTTTTGCCACCTTTCCTCAAATCCATCAGGCCTATAAAGGTAATTTCCCTTGCAAATAAAAAGGTTCCTGACAATTAATACCATATTCCATCAAAAAAAAACGCAGAGCATTAGTGTCAACAGAGCAACACCGGGCTTGGAATGTGGGGGCGTGAGGGGAATGAATTTGAGTGAACTGGACAGTCTCTAAATGTATTTACAGACCCACTGTAGGATAGAAATTACCAAGCTGCCATGATGGTATTGCTTGATCTCCTCTCATGCAGCATGTCTTAATATAATTTTAAAAGCTTGCTATGTTTTTTCTCTCTCTGAAAATAAGGCCTATCCCAGCTTTGTGACAACTGTTATCCTAAGCAGCAACTCTGCTGAGAATCCTAGTCTGAAAAAGGCACAAAAAAATCCATCAAAAAAAACCCCAACTCCAACCCCCCCCACCCTTTTAGTCAGGATTCCTTGTCTGTCACCCATCTTCTTAAAACATTCTGTTTCTAAGGGCAGTCAGGGTAGGAAGACACTATTCTTCTCGGGTACTTGAGAGAAGTGCTAGATAAGGCAAACTTTTCATGTAACAGTGGTAAAAACGAGGTGGCATTTTTAACAGGTCCTGACACTTTTAAATAAAATATATTTGTCTTTCAGAATTTCTAGAAGGTGGTGTTGGCCATGTTGAAATGTTGTTTCGTTGCAACTATTTAGCACTAGTAGGTGGAGGAAAAAAGCCCAAGTACCCACCTAATAAAGGTGAGTCTCAAGGAATCGATCTTGTAAACATTTGCCCTGGTGTCTGTGTGAAACTGCTCAAAGAGCTCCTAAACCTTGAGCTGGGCTCGGGTGTGAAGGCTGGATGAAGGGGATGTTGCAGCAGGTTTAAGTAAAGGTGGTGAAACACATTGCCTCACTGCTGTTGCTGTCACCAGGAGGTTCCCTGCAGGAACCAGTCTCTGAGACTTGGTGACGAAGTCTGTCCTTCCCACAGGTAACTTTGCAGAGAGACTCTCTGGCTCAGCAACCTGTGGGGGAAAAGGTCCTGGCTGACAAATATACTACCTTTTTTGTTTGACTGCTACTTTATTTCTTTGATAACCTTCAGAGCAATGCAAAAAAAGCCAATTGTATTTAGAAAAATGTAACTTTATTGGCAGCTTTTGTGATTTATGAGTTCCTACCTGCAGGAGTCATGGCATTAAGGACTGGGTTGCTCTGTCAGAGCTAAACACCTTGTGGTGAGCAGGACGCCAGTCTGTAGTGCTTGGTTCTTGGATGCTCCTCTTCAGTAGCCTTCTTGGAAACTAGAAGTAGTTGTAATGGAGTCGATGTGGATCTTGGGCTCTGCTTTGATGATCTAATGCAATCTCTGCGCTGTTGTAGTAATGATCTGGGATGACCTGAAGAAGAAGACTGTCATCGAGATAGAGTTTTCTACAGAAGTCAAAGCAGTTAAGCTGCGAAGAGACAGGTAGGTAACAACAAACATGTTCTGAACACACAGATTGGCTTTGGACACTCTTCTTACTCATTTCCAGCTGTTTGTAGAAAGAAAAAAAGATTCTGCTTTAAGATCTAGACAAACAAGAGCAACTAAAGGTAAAGCAGGCTTCTGGGGGCGAGCACGAGGTGTTAACAGCTCAAGTATACTGGTATCTGACACCTTGGTGAAAAGCCTGTAAGACTTTCTGGCCACCTAATGCAGGGAAATGTTCTTGTGGCTACTGCTGACTTTTTCTAGTTGTACAGAAGAACCTAATGAGGTTCAACAAGGGCAAATGTAGGGTCCTGCACTTGGGGAGGAAGAACCAAGAGAGGTTAGGGGTGGATCTGCTGGAAAGCAACTCTGAGGAGAAGGATCTGGAGGTCCTGGTAGATAGTAAACTATCCATGAGCCAGCAATGTGCCCTTGTCACCAAAAGGGCCAATGGAATCCTGGGCTGCGTAGGGAAGAGTGTGGCCAGTAGGTGGAAGGAGGTCGTTCTCCCCCTCTGCTCTGCACTGGTGAGGCCACAACTGGAAAACTGCATCCTGTTCTGGGCTCCCCAGTTCAAGGGAGACAGGGAACAGCATAGGGCAACAAAGTTGATGGAGGGATTGGAGCATCTCCTTGATGAGGAAAGGCTGAGAGAGCTGGGACTCTTGAGTCTGGAGAAGAGAAGGCTGAGGAGAGACCTTATTAATGCTTACAAGTACCTAAAGGGTGGGTTGAAGGAGGATGTAGCTGGACTCTTTTCAGTGGTTCCCAGTGACAGGATGAGGGGCAACGGGCACAAGCTGGAACCTGGGAAGTTCCATTCAAATATGAGGAAAACTTCTTTGGGGTGAGGGTGGCAGAGCCCTGGCAGAGGCTGCCCAGGGAGGGTGTGGAGTCCCCTTCTCTGGAGACCTTCGAGCCCCACCTGGATGCAGCCCTGAGTGATGTGCTCTGGGCAACCCTGCTTGAGCAGGGGAGTTGGACTGGATGATCTCTATAGGTCCCTCCCAACTCTGACAATCCTGTGATTCCACAGAGGAGTGTGAGGGAATTCACGTGGATCTTTCCATCAAGAGGGTCTCTTTGCAGCTGAGTCTGTGTATGTGTGGGTGGAAGGGTTCTGCTGTTGCAGCTTTGTATAAAAGTGCTTTGCAGGCTCATCACTGCATGGTTTTTTGCAAGGCTGGGAGTCTGTGGCAGGGAGGGCAAGAATATAGCCATTAAATCAGTTGGAAGCCTCTGCAGATCTGAACTGATATGTAGGTCCCCCGTTTCCCCACCTCAAGTCACTGGACCTTCTTGTCTGTTTCAGAATTGTGGTAGTCTTGGACTCGATGATTAAAGTCTTCACATTCACACACAATCCCCACCAGCTGCATGTCTTTGAAACCTGCTACAACCCTAAAGGTGAGTGTCTGTGTGGGCTGGGGAGCAGAACTGAGTTTATTCTGTTCCTGATGTTGTTTTCCTCAGCTGCCTGAAACAATTTTGTTCATTAAGTCATTAAACAGTTTATGTGCTGCTCTGTAGTCATGCCCTTTGGAGGTGCTTTTGTGTTTTATGAAATTATTAAAATTTATTAATATTTGGCACAGAAAAGCTTTTTCATGTACATCTGTTACAGCTTTGATTTCTGTGCTTTCTTCTCTAAAGAACCTGTGAAGCTGATGCATTTTGTACTGAGAGCTTAATTTTGAACACAAACTATTGAAGTGCATAATTCCTCTTTTCTGATACAGCTAGAACTGTCTGGTCAACTATTCTCTATGGTGTCAAAAAGAGCCTAAGTAGCAAACTGATACTATTCCCTTTAAACAGCAAGGTTTTTCCTTTTGTGTGTTGCCAAAAGGAGCAGAAGGGATCCTGGGCCAGACCCAGTACTGGTTGCACAGGCAGAACTCGCTGGTGCAGTGATGCCAGGGGGAGTCTCCAGGCAGGACAGCTACAGGAACGATGGAGCCAAACTCTTCTTGATGGTGCTGGACAGGAGAACAAGGGCTGGTGGCCATGGTTGGCATCTCAGGAGGGTCAGCTTGTACATTAGGAAGGTGCTTTGACCACGAGGAGGTTCCTTAGGCCCAGAGTCCCTCATCTTGGGAGGTTCTGAAACAAATCATAGAACCGTAGAATGGTCCAGGCCAGAAGGGACCTCTAGGGTCATCTAGTCTGACCTCCCTGCAGACAGCAGGGACACCCCCAACTAGACCAGGTTGCCCAGGGCCTCCTCGAGCCTCCTCTTGAATATCTCCAGGGAAGGGGACTCAACCACCTCCCTGGGCAACCTGTTCCAGTGCTCCACCACCCTCATTGTAATGAACCTATTCCTAATACTTATCCCTAATATCCAAATGATTTGGTGGCTGTGCTGAGGGCAGCCCAGTCCAGCTGCAGGTAGAACACGCTGACTTACCTACAGGCTGGTGGAAGGTGTGGTAGGAGGATGTTGTTCTTTGTGATGCCCACCCATTGCTCCACCAGCTGCAGACTGAGATTGCAGGAATTCCCTTGGTGTCCCCAGAACACCCAGGAGAGATGTCATTGCCCTGAATGGTCTGCAAAAGGTTAAGAAGAAAGAAACAACCCCACAAGTGCCATAAGAACCAAGTTCAAACATGAATTAATACTAATTGACTTTACTGGTGGAGGAGTAAACTCTCTGTTATAAACTCACCTTTTTCAAGCTGCTAAGGAGCCCTTTTTTTTTTTTTTTTTCAATTTATTTTTAGTTTTTTAAAATAGCTTTGCTGTAACAGGCTGATGGAGCTGATCTCTGAAAACATCCAGGGTTTGGATACCCACAACCAAATTTCTTTGAAATACTAGAGAAAGTTAGAATTATGCTGCTCCCTTACTTCTCTGTGCTCTGCACTTACAGATGGACCTTGTTTTGGGATACTACAGTGGCCATTAAAATGAAATTCTGATTTGCTACATGTATGTTTGTTTGTTCTGAATTTACTGATAGTTCAGAAACTCATATTTGAAAACTCTATTAGGTTACAGAAACTACTTATTCACTTTTCTTTTTTTTTTTTTGTCCCCTCCTGTCTTTTAGGTCTCTGTGTTCTTTGTCCAAATAGTAATAACTCCCTTCTTGCATTTCCTGGAACACACACCGGGCATGTGCAGATCGTGGATCTGGCCAATACAGAAAAGCCTCCTGTGGACATACCAGCTCACGAGGGCGTCTTGAGCTGCATAGCTCTAAACCTGCAGGGAACAAGGATTGCAACAGCATCAGAAAAAGTAAGACCAATTCCCTCCTGTCTCCGATTTTCCTACGTGTTCCAGCGTAGGAACTCCCTTCTAAAACCTGAAGCTGCATCCTCTTGTGGAAATAACCTGAGAAATTCATCCTTGAAATAGGCATTCACAGACTGTCTGTCCTCCCTGCTTCTCTAGGAATCCCAAACAGCAATCTGAATCTCGTGTTAGCTTTAGCTGACTCTAGTGGTGACTCTTCAGTGACATCTGAATGAGATCTGGCCCCTACAGGTCACACATTTTTCAACAAATACTATTAACTTTAGTTAGTAAAACTAAAGGGGGCAGGGAAAAGCTTATTTGCATTCTTTGACCTTTATTATTTTCTGCTTAAATTCACTTTAAAACCCCTGGCTAAAGAAATATTTGTGATAGGTCTGTCATACTGGAGGAGCTGGTTCTGCTCTGGCTTCACTCCTGTCCCAGCCTGGGTGGGAGGTGCAGTGCCTCATACACACACCACGGACGTTTTCCTGCAGAAAGGAAATGATAAATTGATTCTTGCATGATTTCCCAAATCCTGTGTGGCTGTTGTGTTACACAGGGCTAAAGAATGCATTATGCTGACAAAAGCCTGCACGGTACAAACCCCTTTGGGATTTGTAGATGTAGAAAGAGATGTGCAGTCTTAGACCTGCTTTCTCTGTGGGATCTTTGGGGAAGGCTGCTCGGGAGCTTCACCTCCCAGAGGAGCTTCCAGCATCTCCAGGAAGGTGAGGGAGATGGGTGTGAGGAAAGGTGAGCACTCACTATACCTTCTTCCACTCCACTGAAACCAGGTTCTCAAGGACAAGTTAAATCAATCTAAGTGGTCTCTGGTCAGAATAGTTTGTGCTGCAGAGCCTGTAGCTCAAAAAGCCTGCAAAAAGAAAATGCAGCCAACTGTCAATGGCTTTATTTGGGACACTGTGACTTCTTTTACGTTGCTGGTGTCAAGCTCCACTCAGGTGGAGTTGTGTAATGCAGATTTCTTGGTCTGTGGGGTCTCTCAGCTTTGGGTCAATACAGCTAACGAGCATGTGATGGGTAACTAATTCTTCTAGATTACTTCTACTGAACTAATTTCAAGGCGAGCCCATCTACAGCCCAAGTATGGTTAAGTGGGGAAAAATTTTGCCCAGCAGCAATCACAACTGAGTGCTCACCGTGAGAGCAAGGACAAAATGACCCCCAGAGCCTGGGCCCAGCAGGCTGTACACAAATGTACTCTCCTGCAGACCAATGTACTAGTGCTTTAGAAGGTGACTGGGATGAAACATACTTAAGTTGTGTAGCCAAGTAACAAGACTGTACATAAAGCATTACAGCAGTGTGATGATGTCAGGGAGGAAATCCATACTCTTCCCCAAAGTTATCAGGAGAGGTTCTCTCAAACCTACTGAGATGAAAAACCTGACTGCATACGTAGGGCACACTGGTCAGACAGACATGTAGGATGCATTCACTTTAGGATGCAGAGAGTCTTCTGCCTTTCCTAATCCAATGCTTGATTCCTTTTCAAGGGGACCCTCATAAGAATATTTGATACTTCATCAGGGCATTTAATCCAGGAGCTACGAAGAGGATCACAGGCAGCCAATATATACTGGTATGTTTAATTAGTTCTGCTCTGTCTCCTGGTGGGTGGTGCTGTGCTGAGGCATTCGGCTAAAGCGGCACCCAAGGCAGAGTTGGGCCCAGGGGCACGTGGCAGAACTCTGGGCCAGCTGGAGGCCCCAGTGCTGCTCGGTGTTGGTGAGGAGAGGGCAGCAGCCACCAGCTGTGTGAGCCTGCTCAGAGGAGAGGGCTTGAAGCAAAACCGTATGTATTGAGAAGTCACTTCTCTGCAGAGAACAAACAGTAGCTGGGGGGGGATACTTCGACTTCACGCTGAACTGTGGGGAATGCAGTGATGCAGTCCAACACCTCCCAGGGACTGGGATGAGAACCTGGGGGCAAGTGGAGTGTTACACAGTGCTGCTCTGTAAGGCAGAGGTGTGACTATTCCACTGCTAGAAGCTCTCTCCCAGGGGTGGGGAAACTGCTGTTCTTCTGCTGAGCACCTCTCGGGGGTCAGTGGGGCACATCTTATCCAGTACCTGCCACAATTCCTCGCAGCAGAGGTGACGCATCTTCTTCCAGTGAAGTGGCAGAAGAACCCCCAGGGGTGGTGTCCAGGTCAGGACAACTTGCTGCACAGCCAGTCCTGACAAAGTGGGTCCTCACCCCCCCAAGGAGCTGTTCAGTCCCGTGGGCAAAGCAAAGCTGACCGGGAGGAGCCACGGCTCCTGCAGGCAAGGAGCTCTTCATGCCCCACCTGGCAGCTGCAGGAGCAGGGTGGTGTTAACACCAGAAGCTGTGGCTCTGTTCCAGCAGATACTGCAACTCTCTGTGTTCTCCACAGTATTAACTTCAATCAGGACGCTTCCCTAATCTGCGTATCCAGCGACCACGGCACAGTACATATTTTTGCTGCAGAAGACCCTAAAAGAAATAAGCAGTCAAGGTAGGGTTTGAGCCTTTTTGGGGATCTGGGGGGGGTGTGATGTGCCCTTACAGTTTGAAACACGGCTCCTCTCAAGCAGCAGACAATACCTGCACTGCTGGAGAGAGGAAGGTAAATCTGCTGAGCTTGAGTGAAGTTGCAGATTTAGGACTAACAGCAACTTCCCCGTTTCTGCTGTCTCTTGTGGGGCTGTACAGTCCCAGCAGAAGGGTGGGCTGGGGTTTACGTGGCTCTCTCTTAGCGTGACTGTACTTTGTGGCCACTCCACATAAAGCAGTCTCTACTAAAAATCAAGCCTTTTGGTGATTTCTGCAGTCCCTTACAATGAAGCCAGAAAGGTATTTGTAGGGTCCCCCTCTGCTAGAAGGGAAATCCTACATACTGATACTGAGCAGAACAAAATAAAAATCCAATAAAAAATAGCACTTAGTGTTAATGCTGCAACCTGTTCAAACGTGCCAGAAGTTCTAAACCAAATCTAGTCAACACCTCACTATTTTTTTTTTTTCCTCTGTCTTTCAGTTTGGCCTCTGCCAGCTTCCTTCCCAAATACTTCAGTTCCAAATGGAGTTTTTCCAAATTTCAGGTTCCCTCAGGCTCTCCGTGCATTTGTGCCTTTGGAACAGAGCCAAATGCTGTCATAGGTAAGTACCAGGGGCTTCTCCGGGTTCTGTCTGGAGAACCAAGGTTTGAACTGCACCAGCTCTGAGCTGGAGGAAACACTGGGATGGGAGGATGGTGTCCCTCCCTGTCAGCTGAGCCCAGGAGCTCTCGCTGCTCTGCCCAGGAGTTAGATCAGGCAGCGCCCAGGGTCGGTGTGGTGCTGGGCTGACGGGTGCTGCACGGGGTCTGGCCTCCCTCAGCTTCCTCCAGAGCATCTCTCTGGATGTTCAAGCTGTAGCTGAAGGAACAGAATGGAACCAAACTTCTGGAACAGCTGAACTCACTGTGACTTTGTTTGTGTTGCAGCAATATGTGCAGATGGCAGCTACTACAAGTTCTTATTCAACCAAAAAGGGGAATGCTCAAGGGACGTCTATGCTCAGTTTCTAGAGATGACAGATGACAAGCTTTGACTGAGCTGGGGGAGTGCACGGGTCAAAGTACTGCCTCGGCTGTTCCACACCTCTGGAAGGACAGTGTATGAATGTCCAATACTGATCAAGAAGTTTAGCAGACCTCACCGAGAAGCCTGGCCCAACGTGATCAGAAACAAGCTCTGAAGTAGTGGACTACATATGTTTATTCTCATTTCTGCAAGTATTCATCATTAAAATCTTTTTGGGTTACTGTCATCAACTCAAGTTTTCAAGATGTGGCTTTCAACAAGCTTGTGCCTATTGGGTTTCTCTTAATCTAAACTGTGAAATGACTTTAGATGAAACACGAGTGTGTGCCCCAGGGAGTGATCTGCAGGGGACTGTGCACGTGTACGACTAGCCTTAGCAAAAGGGATGTGATAAACAGAAGATTTTAGGCATTGCTTTACTTGTGTGGAATGGCTGGGAGCAGGAGGAATACTATGGATCATGCCAATAAAACTGCCTGGGATTGGCTGGGGGCAGGAACGCTGCCTTCCCCCACCCCTGAGCACAGCTTGGAACTAGAACAGACAACAAGCCCGTAGCCTTACACAGCTGGAGCTTGAACCACACTCATCCTCTGGGGCTGGTGTGTGGGGTTGGGGGGCGGTGGGCCCATGGCCTCAGGCTGCAGCTCATGTTCGTGTACCCAACCCATGGGGGGGTGGAGCCATCAGCGCTAATTGTCAAAGGTGCCAAACTGTATGTAGTAGCTGAAGGCGCTTTTGGGCACTGGCTGACCCAGCTCAGCTCTCCTGGGTGTGTGGAACGGGCAGCCAGGGCACACGGAGCTCCTGTATTTGTAGAGGAGATTCCTTCTGTAACGAAACAGCCATTCCAGGTTTAAAACCCACCCCGGGCAGCGGTGGGACAGCCCCACCGACTGCTGTCACAGCCACACTGACTCTCCTTCTCGCCTACCTGCTGGATAGGCCACTTCCACATCCAGCACAATAAACCAAGGAGGTGGCATGAAGTGTACATCTCTGCAACGGCTTTAAACTTGCAAACTTTTCTTTCTTTCCTTCTTTTTTAATTTGAGATACTGCATACTCGATGCCTCGTAACCTCTTTCCCCAGTTGATATTTACTGCTAAACTAAGGCACAAGATACTAAACTAGAAACTGAAATAGACACAAGATCTCTGTTCGTAGCACTAAACAGCCAGGGGAGGGAAGTCTTGCTCTTCTGAAATTTAATTCCACAGATGCTTCACATCGGACACACCCATTCACTCTCAGATTTAGCGTCAAACTCTAAATTTGACATTTCTTTTAGTGTCACTTAACATTCTAAGGACTAACTTCTACGCAGCTTCTGATGTCCAGGTTGCATGTTGCTTTTATGTGTATTTAATCACAGAAATTGTTTTGCACACTTATTTGTAATATGTTATTTCTTTTAAATAAAAGTGACTAATTTTGCTGTATTTGCTGGTGATCACCACCAAAATTCCTGTCAGCATAGACTTGGGGGAGTAACTCATCCAATGGAGGAAACAGCGGTGGCGGATGAGGGACAGAGAGTGAGTCATGCCCAGGCCGTGCAAACACAGGAGGGAAAGACACCAGTTACTGCCTGGGCCACGTGGGTTGGTATTTATACCAAAACAAGTCCAACTTCCAGTGCAAACCAGTTCTTCAGCCCATTCAGCTGCTCTGAAGCCTCTTACCTTCTACCAGCTGTGGCTGCTCTCCCTGGAGAAGCCTGTGCCCAGAGAAGCATCAAGAACCATTCCCTGAGGAAGACTGAAATCCTCTCTCTGGGGCGGCCGTAAGCTCTTTATGAGCCAGGCGTCTGTGCTCGCTGTAAATAGCAAGGAAACGACTTTGACTGAAACACTAAGCCTTCTGCACGGTGTCGTGAAGGTTTTACATCTCTTAATCTGCTGAAGCACCCTCTGCCCCCGTTATCCTAGAGTTGACCAGCAAGACGACAGCCTATTTCTTGATTAAAATTCTCCTGAACTTGTAAAACTTCCCCTAAACATTAGCACTAACTACCCATGCAGACACCAGTGCTGTGCTCATGATGGCATCCTTAATACACACCTAAATGTCTCTAATCTCAACTTCCTCCTTCTTGTACCACTTGCAAATCCTTATCTTTAAATTTACAGGGATCAGAAATGAGGTGAAGGAATGAGTCTCCCGAGCTGGCGCTGGCTCCAGGTTGCTCTGCCAGGAGCCCGTCACATCACCTCCCGCTGCACTGCTTTGGGGAGGTCATTTTAACCACAACTTGTGTGGATAAACACACCTCTGCAATCAGATGGAACAGGATTTTGGTTAAGTTTGGGTTTATTAAATAAACAGTACTTTAGGTATTTGATAGACCACGTACCCACCACGTTGATTTCTTTATAATACTGCAGTGTCCAGGCGTGCAGCCGTCACGCTCACCCGCCATCTGGATCTCTCACAAAGGCCTGGCTCTTCCTGGGCAGGACGATCAAGAACCGCTTTGCTCACAGAGGAGTTGCCCTCAAACAAGGCAAGGTTTAAAAAGGCCTGAATGGGCAACAGTCGCCTTTCGAACGTTCTCCTGCCCCACAGGAGGTGGCGGAGTAAAAGGGGGGTCAAGGCAAGTTGTCAGAAGTCTATTTTATGTGGCAAAAAGAGGATTAAATAGATTTCAAAATGTCAAGTTGTCAGCTTAAGAGGAGTATTATATAGTCCAGAGGCCCAGGAGCATTTATTCCTTTAAGCACAGTTGTCTCAACTCTTAGCTGGAAGCACGTGGCTTTGGGAGCCAGCCCTGCTCAGTGGAGGGCCCCGATGACTGGAGGGACACAGGCCCCTGGCACAGACTGCGGTAATTGCTGGAGAAAGGGCAAAATTTGCACTATGACTACTGGGGAAAACATATGACTATTTGGGAAAAATTATGTATTTCTACCAATATCAGCTGATGCTGGTACAAATACATCATTTTTCAGGAATTTAAGCACAAGGATTATTAATTTCTTTTGTATTTAAAAGTAACTAAACGCCTTCTCTCCCCCTGTTTTGCCGTCTCTTCCTGCAGCACTTGAGTCGCAGTGCAAAATCCTGAAAGGAAAGCTCAAAGATTAGTCACAGTGCAACCAATCCCAGGGTAATTCCAGGTGTTTGCCGGAAGGAGCAACAGAACACGGTGCATTTCTTTGAGAACCCTTAGTCACACTCAAGTAGAAAACAGAAGATCAATCAGTGAAGTTAGAAAATGCAAGACACCAGCGGATCCTTTCCACACGTGGGCCAATAGGGCTGCAAGAGGCTACAGGACAACAAAGACCATCCTGTTTTGGAGTCACACACAGGGAATCTACCTCTGTCTTAATAACATATTGCAGTATATCCATCTTACTGCTTTTTTTTTTTTTCTCCTTCTCCTTTTCTTCTTCCCCAAAGGTTGTATTCGTTTAAACAAGCCAATGCTTCTGCTCTGGTCTGTAAGAGATCCTGGGGAATTCTGCACAACAGCCTGTTCTTTCTGTTAAAGGAACAGGCTGTGCTTCTTCAGCTTCAAATA
Source organism: Nycticryphes semicollaris (assembly GCA_013400055.1). Taxonomy (NCBI): domain Eukaryota; kingdom Metazoa; phylum Chordata; class Aves; order Charadriiformes; family Rostratulidae; genus Nycticryphes; species Nycticryphes semicollaris. Next base: position 150,983 of record VXBJ01000654.1, read on the forward strand.
CCCCAGCCCCGTACAGCGGTTTCGTAGCTGTCCTTTGAGTTCTCCCCCACTCTTGGAAGTGTCGACCTGAAAACCAGACCCAACATTCTCCTAAGTGTTTCTAGTTATTTCAGACAAAAACAGTTCTCCAACTCTCATGAGAAACAAAAAGAATGTAACTACCGTCTCAAAAGAGGACCAGAAACCAAACCAGCATTAATGACAATTGTTCCAGACAGTGCACATCTCGTTAAACTTATTACAAAAATACTAATCCCTGTCGGTAAGGCTGTTTGTGCTAAAGAAACACATTTGTGGCCAATGTTTTTTTAAAATCAAATCAGTGAACTAGCACAAATCCCTGGCTACACACCCGAGATCAGCCCCAAACGCCAACGCAACGTTGAGAAGAGCAAGACTCTCTGACACAAAAAGTCATTCTGAAGTCAAAGTCTGGCTTGATTACTCGTTGGGTAAGAAAACAAGTAGAAGCAGGAGTGAAGCTTGTTTTTACCTGCCAGTTCACAACTAAGATCAAGAAGAACCCGGTGGTCAAAAGCAACCCAGGTACTTGCCAACTTCAGACCTTCCCTCTATCAATCCGCTTTGTGCCAGACACACCGCAGGACTCTTAGTAAAAACGTTAAGGTGTTCAGTCGAGACGGGTGTAGAAAGGGGTCGATCAGGTTAGTAGAAAGCAGCACTCAATTTAGTGTCATTATACCTACCAAAAATTACATATTTTTAGATAAATAACTATCACACCCAAAGAGACATACATAAAATATTTAAAACCGCAACTCAACCTGTATTAATGACAACCAACCCCTCAAAATTTACCTTTTTGTGGGAAATTAAATCAAGATACAAAACGTAGGTCTGACCACTGAGGACTGCTGAAGTTCCACTGTTGGATTTAAGTCATTATAAAACCCAGCATTTTTAAATGAACACACATTGTAACAACCACACAAGTAAAGGCAAAGGCTTCCCCGTTTTATCTCCTGCACAGCAGCCTGTACCAACAAGTGGTTTATGAACCAGAACTGCTTTTGTATCTTCTGGGACTAGCACGGTGCGGGTAGTTCCCTAAATCAGCACAATTACAAATGGCATCATAAAGCCTGCTTCCAGTGTGGCAAACGTTACCCCCGTGGGCAGGGGGGAGGCAGCCCCTCTGAACAGACTGACCACACCATCAAAAAGAGCTCGACTTTCACACCACTCCATCCACAGTCCCCTCTGCTTTGAAGACTCGGGGTTTATGCTGGATGATGCCAGAACCCACAACAGCCAGCAGGAAGGCAGGAGTGTCCTCTCCACCAGCGCCCCAGGGGCTGTGCTGCCACCTTCCCAAAGCTGGGGTAAGGACAGGGAGAGGGATCTGATGCAAGGACAGAACAAGCTGGAGATGAACACTTCCGTCACCAGAAGCAAACGCACGCTTAGGTCTTCTGTATGTCTGAATCCTAAGTCTTTTTCAAAGTGATTTTAAAGTTTACACAAAAGCTGACTCTCTTAAGAGAAAGAACACTCAACAGGCAGCCCAGAAGGAGCACAAAAGGAAATAATACCACACATCAAACCACAAAAGGTAACCAGAAAGCTTCCATTGGTTCCTAAAGAGAGGTCAAATGTGTAGGTACACAAATCACTGGAGATGCTTTTCCATTTGCAGAAGAAAGAGGACATTGACTGTAGGAGTCCAGGATGACGGGCACCGAAGGCCAATTTAAGAAGGGTCAGAAGCATCACCTCGGAAGCAGCCACGTGACAGGAGCCTGGTTCAGCCTCTGCTGTCGTGCAGTAACTGTGACTGCGTTAACAGTGGGAGGCACGTGAATACACAAACCAGGGAACGGCTCTGGCTCAACAACCCAAGGACTCATTTCAGTAAGGCCTGACACGAAAGACTGAGGAGTCCCCACCCGTCAAAAGCGGTGGAGATCATCCCGGACGAGCGTTCTTCTGCATCACTGAAAGCACAGGTAACCGCACGGTGGCAGCTTTCTCACGTGGCACAGCTTTTTCCAAAGGCTTTATCCATCGGAAGGAAGGTGCGTTCTCGTGGCAAATTCCACATGCACCAAACGGCGTAAAACACCACCAGGTGACAGCATCGGGACCCTGAGGACACTGTCCCCCCTCCTGTCCCCGGAGGGCATCACAAACAGCTTTCCTACTGTCGTCTCAGCGCCTTGGCTTGATGCCATTTCCCTGGGGCACTGGCAACATCAGTTGGATTACTGACCCCAAAAATATACATAAATATTTCAAACACACTTGTTGAGTAATTTCAACTTAGTTAATTTTGCTGAATAAAATTTAATTTTATTTAAAAAATCTTATACACTATTATTCACCTAGCCCTAGTTGTGAACAGATTCTCACTTCTGAAAATAAACCACATTCTAGTCAATTCATTCAACACCAAATTAAATTACTAGTACTGGATAGTTTTTTTTTCTTAAAAAAAGTATGTTAAAACTTTACTTTTTTTATTTTTAAAACCTCTAAAGAAAATGTTGCAATTTTACAGAAATGTTTCTTTTCAGATTATGCTTTTTTTTTAAATGCCTGTTATAAATTCAGCTTGTGTAGAGTTTTTTTCATAGTTTTTTAATATGTATTATCTGCAGAGACATTGTAACAGTTCCATTTTGTGGATGAACACAAAACTTGTACAGATTTCTCGTATTTGGTCTTTAGGTAAATAGTCCCCAAAAGCTGCCTAAATAAACCACTCCAAACTGTTCAGTCCATCGTGAAAGTACAGTTTTTCCTTTCGTAGTGGGAAAGGAAATATAAATAATGCATCATTATTACAGAAAATGACAAAAATCAGATTCAAATTAAGCCAACTATCTAGCTTTCACTCACCTTACTGCATGAGGAAATAAGACATCATGTGAATTAAAGACTGAACAGCAGCCTTACATTTAAATTTACTTTTGAAATGTAAAGTGGAATCTATTACCACAATTAAAGTGAGAAATTACCAATACATTTTAAAATGTTCAACTGCAGAACACACACTTAAAAAAAAAAAGAAAGGAAAAGAAAATTATTATAATAATATGGTAGCCACTGTTAGAAAACCACAACAGCTACTCTTAATGGAGACCCCAAGAGGTCAGTGTATGACATCAAAAATGTTACGGAGAAACTGGTCAGATTAATTTCTACTGCTGGGTGCTTAAGCTTAAAAATATCGAATATACCTCTGACAAGATAATTTTACTCTCTTTTTAAAAGGACTCGTGATAAAGAATTTCATCTTTCTAAATGAAGAACAGTCTGTTATTTTAAACATACACAATATTAAGCGAGACTCTTGTTTTACTTCAGACTGGAAAAATATGCCAGGGACAGTCAAAGTCAACACAAAGTAACAAACAGCAAAAGGTAGCAGAAAGAGAAACAGATAAGTGCAGCTCTGGTCAAATTCATAGCAGTTCTTTACGTCAGTTAACGGCTCATTTACATTGTAATTTCTAATCAGTTACATGCAAGCCCAAAGAAGCATTTGATCACTACACATGGTAATAAAATTTGATTAAATTTATCAGGCAACTGCTAAAATATGAAAATTTGCAGATGTAATAAAGTAGCTTCATCTGAACTTTAACAGGACAGACAAAAGTAAATCATTCCGTTGGTTAAAAAAACCCTACATTCAGTTTTTTACCAAACAAAATTTCACATGAAAAGTATTTGTGATTCCAAAGTTTCCGGAGTAGAAATGGAGTGATTTGAAATGTCAAAGACCCCATTGTTTTGCAAAGAAATGAAAATACACCTCAAAAATTTCTAATTCCACATGTGAACAACAAAATACTGCATATCTACCAACAACTGCATCGGGTAGGTCGTTATGAAAGGCTAGCTGCCAAGATGGAGGAAATGGCTCCTTGCCTCTGTTCCCTTTAAGGAATATACAATCGTTTGAAACCAGTTCACACTAAGCGCTTATCATGCTGCCGTTACACTGAGATACTCAGTCCTTAAAATCATCTGATAGAGATTTTTTTAAAGCTGCAGCCCTCCCCAACACTGTATTTCTCAGCGTACACAGTTCAGTAGGGGGCAGGGAGGAGCGGGGGTCACAGCCTCAGGAACAAGATGTTTTGCAGTTTGACTTTAAATTACCAAGTTTTAAGGCCACCTGTGTTGGGTTTTTGTTTTGTGTTTTGTTTTTTTCAGTGCTGAAAGTTGAAGTCTGATCACAGGGCCCCTTTCCCCACTGCGTGAGAACATGTTCCAACATTTTAGGTGTTATAATTAAGTGTCTCCTTTTGGCACCGTGGAGTTTATTTTTTTTTTTTAATTAAAAAAAAAAAAAAAAGAACAACAAAAAGAAAAACTCCCCTAAGTTTCTAGTTCTGGCTGCCTTTATCACTCACTGCCATGGCTGGGGTGTCCACGTTAACAGCTATGACTATGCTCTCTCCATCTTCTGTTTTGATACGTTTGAGTTCCTGCTGTTCTGACTGGTCTCCGTTCTGCCGCTTTGTTGGAAGAGACGCCGATGCAGACGCATGGGTTGCTAACATATGCAAAGGACTTGCAGCAGCTGTAAAAAGATAATAAAAACTTCAGCACCTTCATCCTTGGCAAAACAGATGCTACCAAAAGCAGATTTGCATTAAAACGATGAAGTCTTTTATCGGTCCTACGTGGGGATTAGCAACACCAGTTGTCATTCAGGCCCAACTTTTGTCTTTGTACAAACCCAAAGGTCATTTTTCCAAATTGCTCAACATTCATGCAGGTTTGGACAAAGGCAGGAGAGCTGGGAAGTATCTCCATTTTGTCAATGGGGAGTTGAAGACAGAGAAGGAATAAGCGACTGAAAGCTCATCTACACCATAATTTGTGACAAAACTAGGAAGGAAATTCAAAGTCCCCTTCCGGTAGGATCTGGCCGTGTCTGTGGATGATGGTGGAACGCATGACTTGGCTGGAAGGAGAGCACCACCACGTCACAGTCATCTGGCTGTACATTGTTTAAGAAAAGCTACTCAATTCCCACAACCCTGAGAGGCAGACAACTCAAGCAGCAATTCCTCTTCGACAAATAGTGAGGCATTTGCCCACAACGTACGGAGAAGGCAGTGATTTAACAAGTAGTTGTATTAAGAAACGGCACATTTGACTAGATTCAACTGAGTGAGATGAACAAAAACTTAAGTAGTTCAAACACCCTACACAAGATTTTCATCTTTCTCTTGCCATGGAAGAAATAGTACAAGTCACCATTAGTGGGTGAGTCCAGTCCTTTCAATCTTCTGAGACATGCAAAGGCTCCTTCCCTCTACTCGTTAGCAGTTTGGTTCTCAGTATCGACCCTGACTTTATCAAACCAAATTCAAATGTTTTTGCAAACGATGCAAAATACTGATTATTTACCCATGCATTGCATTTCAAGAAAATTTATCAAAACATGGTCAAACCACCTGCCTCTTTACACACAAACTCCCTTTCTTCAGCACCACCGCTTTGCTGACATGACCACAGCATTCCCAGCTGGGGGGCTTTAAACATAAAGTCTGTAAGTGATTCTTATCGGCTAAACTTGTTATATTTGGTATCAGTAAGCTGTCCTAGAGAACACTTCTTGGTCGGAATACCTTGGTGGAATATCACCTCTTGGTCACACACGTGACCATATTGTTTTGTACTTAGTATTGACTGGTAAAACAAATACTTCAGAACATATTTACCTGATGCAAAAAGCTGTACTGCAACTGGAAAGTAATTTGGTTTTGGATCTCAGCAGTCCTTCAGCTTCTATTAGATAAGTTATGCTTTGTATGGTTTTAGAACTGATGCCATATATCTACTTCCGAATAAAATGCTTTACTGCAAGTGTATTGTTGACTAAATAAAAACAAGAAGTTTATCCCTTGTCTTCAAACATGCATTAAGACTATTTCTGCATTATTCACTCCAGAAACTGTTTAGTAGAAAGAGACTGTCTGGCTGCAGCCACAACCAGTATGTGGAAGAATGAAATACACAAAAGAACAATGATGTTTGAAATCTACACTGAAAGTGGAAATAAAGACTATCTAGTTCCATAATTTTATTCTGAAGAAGAGACCTGTGTTCCTTTTGGGCTTCACAGCTTTCAGTCAGACTGCCAGGCAGTAAAAGGCACTGCCAAACTGCTCTGCTGAGAGCAAGATCTGAAAGCACCTGCTCACTACGAATAGAAAAGGTTGCTCTGGATTTCTTTGCTTTCAGATTGCACAAATCTTCTTTCTCCAAAGACAAACACACAACTGAGTGTGTAAGTACAGATGTATGCATGTGAACCCAGCCATATGCAGATGTACGTGTGTGAATGCAGACAGATGTGCAGACACATCTGTACTTCTGGAGGCCTAGCTCCCCCTTCAGATGCTTTGCCTGAGACATTGCTAGTTTCCTGCTTGTTTATGGGCTACAGTGACAGTGAGATCAGGACCTGGAATACACCTCACCTGCTCTTCAAAATGTGAATATTTCACAAGGAAAAGGCCCATTCATAGCCCCAGGAATCGCAGAGTGAAAACTCCCATCGCTGGAACTGCAGCCCTATCACACAGGGCGAAACAGCGAGAAGCACCACAACTCTACTATGTTCAGCCACATCTCTTAAACAAGTCATCACGCTTCCCTACCAAGGAAAACATGTTGAAACTAGTTCAGTTTTCAGAGTCCAGGAATAAGACAAAAAGAATCCTTTCTTCCTTCTAAAAATAACTTTTCAGTACATTTCACAGGGCTCTGCTCATTCATACATCCCCTTCTGACACAAAAAAAAGCACATATGAACCCTGACAGTGAGTACTTTTGCTTTGCTTAAGCTGGAAATGAAGTGGAAGCAGACAGAACACTGACCTATAAATGTCAGTGATGGAAGAAGAGTAAAAAGGAAACAAAGCATATATTTCACTCCATTAGAAAGACCTCAGAGCAGAAATGCAGGTAATAAACTGATTTAAGATAGCCTGAAACTATTTCAGCAAAAAAAGCTACTGCAGTGTCAGATTGTTATCTCAAAGTGAAACTCTTAAAACAAGCTGCATGCACCTGCAAAGCAAACCAAATCCGAACAGTCTGAAAACACGTATGAATATATGAAAATTATACAGAAGTACCGCTACCCAACTCAGAGCACTGAGCCTGAGAGGGGAAAGATGGTATTCAGACAAGATGAATCTCAAAATCTTACAGAATTTGTGTCAGGTACAGGTTCGATAAAAACAGAATAAAAAGTAACAGTTCAAAAAGCCAACCCACAAGCAAGTTCTGTCTTGTTTTCCTGGCGGTTAGTTCTTGACAAATCATCTGGGGAGCAGTTACCATTTTAATGGCACTGTTTTACAGGAACTTCTTTTAAAACTTGTTTATATCCTGGTTTTATTGAGGAGGGAGGACAGGTTGTCACCACTAAGTACATCCCTATAATGACCACAAAGAGAATAAATAACTGTTCAGGTAATCATCAATTAAGAGAAATGCCAGTTCTTACCACCAAGGAGGGTGGGAAGGAATTAGATTACAAGGCTGGAATCTAAATTTTTGGTAGAACTTAGTTTTCAGTACCACTACAAAAAGACATGAGATCAGAATTCTGAGTTTTTAACACAGAGAAAGCAACAGAACATCTTGCCATAATACGTACCAGCATTGCCCTGTCCTTGTATCGCAGTGGTGATAGGTACTATGTGCGTTCCGTTCTGCGTTACAGTTTTTATTGGTAGCTGGTGTTGACCTAGAGGTGCCTGTTGCACGATAGTAACTGTCTGTAAGGGTGTGGTCTGAGATGTCTGAATGATACGACTAGCAGCTCCTATTGTGGCATGACTAATAGCAGGTATAGGCTCCACTTTAACTGAAAAAAAAAAAAACAACCCAGAAGATAGAACATCATTAAAAACAAGAAAGTGTTAAAGAACCGGTTGTTTTTAGTCAATCAGCCCTCAGTGAAAAAGTTCATTACTAGCTCCAACATAGCTGAGATACTATGATGCAAAATTTTCCGTTTTAGCCAAACATGTCAAGCGTTCATCTGGAATTAAGTTTCAAATAATAATCCTTCTGTACTAAAGAGCAAGGAAAACTACTAACCCCGCAGGTCCTCACCTTTTACTTCCTTGTGGTCTCCATTCTCTTGAGGTTCTATCTTGGGCTGGGTGACCATCGCAGCTTGCGTGACTACTGCCTGTCCAGCTACAGTGTAAGTGTTTGCTGGTGCTAATCCAGTCACGTTTGTGACAGACACAGCTGGGATCTGGTGGACAACATGAACTGTCTGAACTACAGGCTGCTGGGATGTTGATGTTGTCACAGGAGTTGCAACAGTGTAGGTGACGGGTTTAATAGTTTGTGGTAGCTGCCGTTGTACAGTAATTAAAACTGGTTGGCTAGATAGAGGTGATCCTACCAAAAAAGAGAGAAAAATTAGGCTGCAATTTTAATTATTGCTTTTAAGCCAGTCATTCTTTTCAATGTAACACTAAAGCCTCAGAGGATTAACGACCTCTTTCACTAATACCTGAATGATCCAAAAGATAAAACTGGACAATGAAGATTGTCATGACAGATGGCTATTCCAAGCCACATAATTCAAGGTAAGTGCTGTATTAGCTCAGAAAGACCCGTACACCATTTTGGCAAAAGGCCTCCCCACCTTGCCCCAAATACAGCTAAACTACCAAAGCTATGTTTAATACTCATTTAGTAGAACTGCCTTTCAAAGATGGGAACATAGATGTGCTTCAGGTGGTGTGTGGAGCACGTCTGCATTGGAAAAACTCTGCTTCCTAAGCTGGGGAAAGCCTAGTGCCTCTGCTCAGGGCCATGTCTGCCTTCACCACAGAACGGTCACTGGCACTTCTGCAGTACCAGAATATCACCAAGAAAATAGATGGCAAAAGTATATAAGCTAAGGTAACTGATAACTCCATCCTTATCTCATCATGTCTTACGCTCATACTTGTTGGTTTGGGATTTTTTGAATAAGAAAATTCTTATTATGCAAATTTATTCTCTCTTTATCCTTTCAATTCTTTTTATGCCCAGCTTTGAAAGGGTGACATGACCGTAGACGTGTGCAAGACACCTGCTTATTTCTATAACCCATGTAAACTAAAATTTTGGTTTGGTTTTTTTTCCCTAAACCAGAAAAAATACATCCTGAAAGAGACAACCATTACAAGACAGTGCAGCCCTACATGGGACAGAAGCATAATCTGTGCTTGGTAACAAAGTGATCAGGGGTGCTGGAACAGCGCACAGAGAGCAGTCCTTTTGTATGCAAACAGAATTTACCTGGCATGTTTACATGGTTATCAAAGATTTGCTGTAAATATTAAGAGGTTAAATATTTACCCTTTTTTTTTTTAGTGTACATGTGAAGTCTTGGCAGCATTTATATATTAGCCCTCTCCCACATCCAACCTCCGAACGCTGATGTCAGGATTCCTCACCTGGGGCACTCTGTGCAAATCGTGCTTCTTGTATTACGGCTAGTTTTGGCTGGATAGCACTGGGCTCAGGTTCCATTGGGACTGGAGATCCTTCCCTGGACAGACTCTCGGGGGTCTGGACTCCACTGGAGTGTGCAGACAACACTCCAGAGTGATTAGGAGAAGCTGGGGCACTTCTGTATTTAAAAATGAAAGCAGTAGCTGATGTGTTTTAACTTCTGAACTGTGAAAAAGACAGCGACCTGCTTCTAACGAGACCATTACACACAGTGCCCACAGGAGGGCACCTCTGCCTTCTGGCAAGTGCAGTTACAACCCAAAGCAGTTGATCTTTTATAAAACTTCCGTTAAACAGGGACAAAAATTTAAAAGCAAATTTCGGATATAGTTCATGGAGAAGTAGCGGCTGGATGCCTTCTTATGGAGACTCTCTAAACACATGAACATTTCTTCTGGTGGAGAATAATAATGAGCAAATCTCAGTCTACAGGGCAAGTAATCAAAGCTCTGCACCAGCAGAAAGGCCCTAAACTTTACAGCGGGAATAATTTAAACCCACTTATTTCTCCATCATGAATTCTGCTTGAACATTATCAAACTAAATACATAATTTTCATCTCTAAGATCAGTAACATCATAGCAGGCATTTGATAATTTTCTTTGCAAACAGTTTTAAAATGCAGCGGACGACACTTAGAAATTAAAATTATAATTCTGTAAAAAAAACCCCGAAGGTATGGCAAGGCTTGCTTACATGAATGAGCTGATAGTTACACAAACCAAGTCAGTTCTTTAACGCTAAAAACAAGCAGTAAAAACAAGCCTAGTGTATGGGGCAGCCTCCTAGTAATTCAAATACAGAATTCAAATACTGAGTCTGGATGAAATTAAATTACTAAACTTGTGACTGTATCCAAAACTATCAAGTCTGTATTAGCCTGAAGATTAAACAACAGCCATAGTCTTTTTGATCATCTGTTTTTCCTTACCTAGAAGAGAGTGGTCCCAGAGGGGTTCTAAAGCAAGGTACTCCCCTAGGCCGCCTTTTCCTAAAAGCCTGCTCTATTAATTTGCTTTCAGAGGCAGGGTCTATCCTCCAGAATGAGCCTTTGCCTGGTTCTTCCTGGGAACGTGGTACTTTGATGAAATAACGATTCAGAGAGAGATTGTGACGTATTGAATTCTATGGAACATAAAAAAATATGTAGAATTCATATAACTTTTCCAAGTCAGAATTGTGGCCTACTGCAGCAGTTCGTACTATAGGAGACCCGGGGTTCAGCTCTTTAATTCCTTAATTCAACAGAACTCAAGAGCACTACAAAGGCAGTGCCATAAACCTGAAAGGACTTCTGCATTTTTCAAATCTTTCCCAACAATTAAAAAAAACAAGTATACTACTGCAGCAGTAACAGGAATGTCATTTAATTCTCTAATGAGAAACATGGTGATTGCAACAAACTGTTAGAACACTACAAATACCTGTGCATAATGCAGTGTATACCAAAAAAAAAAAAATATATATATATCAGTCTTCATACACCACTCTTCCCCAGGTGTGAAAGAAAACGTCAGTTCATTCTAGGAGGGCCAGTGAGATACAGCATATACCGATTCTGATCTTATATGATAGTCCTGTTCCACAACAGAGAAAGAACAGGTTAAATTACACAAGTTCCAAGTGCAGCTGGATTGTTGGGAGTTCACCCACAGTCCAGATTGTCTCAACAAAGGAGCCAAGGGTTTAGTGTGTCTAGAAAAACAACAAATGGCAGTAGGTCCTAAAACAGCTCTTCAGCAAGATCTTCACTACTGCACTCTAGTTTGCACGGTACTTTATCCTCACTTTGCTGTAACACAGCCAACTCTTCGATCAGAGATGCAGAAAACTGCTAACACCCTGAAGTGCCTGGAACTACGTTTGGCTTTGCACACCTTTTTTTTCTTTTCCCCCTTTTTCTTCCCCTAAAGGGATATAAAACCCAACTCTCTCTAAATACTGTCACCGAGCAAGAAGCAAATAATGATGAAAATACATACTGAAATATTTGTGGGGGAACAGGGTGAAAAAAACTGAGAAAAAGCTTTATGTTAACAAAAGCTCTTGAAAACTTGTAAAAATCAAACACAAATCCTACTCTGATATCTGAGTTCATGACCCTGATGGCAACTTTGGAGAACTTAAAGCAATGATAACCATGTATGGTTTCTAAAATGCAAACTGATGAAACCAGAAATGGTTTTCCCTGCCAAAAATTGAAACAGAACTAGAAAGATGCCAAGAACATGTTTATAAATTGCATTTATTTCTCCATAAGCTAGAATAAAAGAGTAGATCCAAAAGTACCTGCTAAAATAAGTTCACGAAGAGGAGACCTCAACAAAACGAGACCGTTACATACCAAAGGATATAAATTCCTTAATACTGCTTATTAAGGTATAGGATTTGGATACTATACACATGTATGTACTCCATGGTTTGAATAATATGCACATAGATGGCCTCAGGTATTATTTAAAACACCTATTATATAAGCCACCCTAACTGTAACCTAACACCTGAGGGATAACAGCCAGCACAGCTATTTGGTACACCTGTTAGTGTTAAAGCAGTGCTTTATATGGCTACTGACAGAAGAGCATCTCTTTTTCAGCTTTTCCAACTGTTTTTATCAATAGGTGCTAATTAATTATTCCAGAACACGTGTGTCTGCTGTGTCTGTCACCTTGGTTTTGTGAAGTATTATGCATCTAAATACATACACTGTTCTAAGGCAGAATTCTTTAACCATGCATTACAACGTATGTGCACGTCTGGTTCCATGATGCTTGCATAAAGCAGCGCTATACGCACAGATATTCAAGGTATTTCAAAATAAGAGGGGAAAAAAGGACACTGACATTTTAGAAGCAAAATCTTGTTGCTAAACCAGATCTGTTAGTATGACTGCAGCCAGGATTCTGCATTGCGTATGTGTGAAATGGAAATTGAATTCTTAAGGGACTTCCTAGCCACAGCAACATCCAAGTCCTTCACTAGCCAAAGCACTACCAAAACGCCGGGAACAGTGACGTTCCCCGCTAACCTTGGAATTCCTCTAAGAGTGATTCAACTTTCATACAGGCCCTATGACAAATAACTAGGTGATTAATATTTAAAAATCCATTCTCCCGAGAAGGCGCGTATTCTTTAGTATTCTACTTGGGCAGCAAGGAGAGTATTAACATTTCCTCACTGTTCCCCTCCCCCAGTCTCTCCCAATTTTACTTCCCTGAAAATAACTCCAGAGCGTGCCTGTGCTGCAGACCATGGCTGCACTAAGCAGCACCCCAGTGAAATGGATACTCCACGATCGACAGCGCAGCCTGAACGTTCTATGGGCAAACTGGCCGGCCCTGCTAATTTTGCTCTTCTGTCCTTTGCTGAAGCTAAAAACGGCAGCAAAGGCATTGACCCTCTTGCGTAGCTGGAAAGACTATGCCAGACTGATTCACACTGGGTTAGTCATCCTGGCAAATGCCAAGCTTGGGCTCTTTAAAAATGAAAAGAAAGCAGAAATTAATTCTACAAAATTGAAGGGTTTGGTCTAGCTCAGCAAGAAGAAAAAAAAAAATAAAATCAATTAAGTTCACCAATAGACGATGTTGCACAAATAAAAAAGGGCACATACATAGTGCAAGGTAATGACAGAAAACACACATTGTTCCTTCACTGTATTGCATGGTCAATATCACTGTTTTGAAATAAAACTGACTTTATAATATTTAGTATCTTAATTTTATCTCAAGGTAACAATGTGGATGTTTACCTAATTGTAAGTTACAGAACCCAACTGCATTCCTAGATAGCATACATATATTTAACTCCACAATGCCAACTGCACTTCCCTTCCCAAAAATCCTGTAAGGTCACTCCTAGAGGTTTAGAGAACACCATTCCATGGATAAAGCAGTGTTCCAGATACATAATGATGTAAATTGGCTGGAGAACTTAAGACCAAGAAAAAGACAACACACTCGTTTGACAAATTCTAGTTATGAAGGGCTGTCACCAATTGACTCCTTATGACTATTTATAGCTGCCAGTATTACTCATGATTAAAAACAAAACAAAACAACATTCCAGAAATCAAATTTACCTGCCAGCCCTTGTCTGCTGTCCTGTAGTATGGATAATTTTTAGTTATGTGCGTATAAATTCCATTTAGTGTAAGCTGCTTATCAGGTGCCATCGTAATTGCTTGTACTATTAACTGTGCATAGGAGTAAGGTGGCTTAGAGTCGTCCTGCACGAGAAAAGAAAAGAAAAAAGTTTGCATCAATAAACTTGAAAGCTACACACACCCCTTTCTACATTAAAAGTTACAACACATAATTAACTTAAGGCACTTTTGGGCGACCAAAATCTTGAGGCAGGAAAGAAGCTAAAGACAATTTTGCTCTTCTGATTAGCAGATCTTAAGATAACATTAAAAATTTGGAGAAACATTCAACAGTAAAGAATTTTTAATAGCCTGTAAGCAGATATGTAACTGAAAATACATACTGACCTTCCCCCACAGGGAAGACAGGTAAATAAATAAATCCCACGTCCAGTCACAAAAACCTACAAATTGTTTTAAAGTCTGTGATGTTAAATTATGACTTAGGACATATACAGCAGCAAACATAATTTCCCAAGTCCTAAATTCACTTAGGATGTAATTTACAGGATTGATTTCAAACAACGTTTACCTTTGGGCTATCTCCACCCGATGCTTCCTTGTCATTTTCTGACTGTGAATTGTCAGCCATTAAATGTAGGTCAGATGGTATTACACGACTCATTTTGTACCCTGAAGAGCCTGCACCACGGGGGCTAGATGGGCAGGAATTTGCAGCACTGTAGAGCACAAAAAGAAGATCCTACTATTTTGTTATACAGTATATCACCACATTATGTCTGATCAAAAAGCTCTTACTGCAGAAAAGCCCGCTACCAGAGCTTCTAGGCTACAGTTAAGGGCCTGTCAGTCTTTCCAGTATAAACCCCATCTTCCAAGCCTTCCTAACTCGTCCATGGGAATTAAAATCACTGCAGAAAGAAACTGGTCAAAAGAAGCTCAAGCTTTCCTCCTCAAAGGAAAAAGGATTAATTGTTTTATTAGGTTGTATTGTATTTGTGTAAGACTTGCCAACAGAAAAGTCCACTTCAAGTAAATAAGCAAGAAACACATATTGCATGAAATTTCTGCCATATGCTTGTATTCAGTCTGCTCAACAAAGACCATCTCTCCTGTGCAGTATTTCTGCACATTTGAGAAAATCCAGCAAGCAGTGAGGAAAAAGTAGCTTTGATTCTCATTTAGATCTAAACCAACACTACTTGAAGTGTTTATAGGTATATACACATACATACACACATATATATGCATAAATATCATAAACGTATCCATAACAGGGACGCTCCAGCACCGACTCACCCAGTTTAACCCAGTATTATGCCAACAGAGTGGACACACTATTACAAAGTGCCAAATGAAAGAAGGGACTCTTGATACCTCACATTTTCCTGTACGTCACAGAAAAACAAAGACACAATTGTATCTAATTCCATTGTAACGTCTTTCTAAGGGTTGTCCCTCTGCCTTGCACAGTCCACAACAACCACAGCTCCACAAAGCTGGTTTTCCTCTACAATTTCCATTTTGCCAACAGGAAAGAGACAGTCACTCTGCCTACTTCAGCCCCCCCAAATTTTTTGGTAGCTCTCTAAAAGATCATGCACTTCTCAGCAATTCATATTGTAACTGACTTCAACACGGTCCTCAGAAATACCCAAAAAAGTTAACTAAAAATTAGAATGACAAAACATGCTCTGCCCCCAGAACCGGCTTTATCTCCAAAGACAACCTTTAACTTGAACCTCTGCTTCAAAACATCAAATAAAACTAGCAAAGGTTATTTGTATTTATGTACTAAAGCTTTAGGAAATTTCCCTCAGCTGAGTTTTGTGGTTTTTTGCTACCTCCCTCTTAAGGTACAGAAACACAGCAGGCGCTGTGGATTGGGCAATATATACACTAAATTATTCTTTGAGATTCACATCATAGGAAACCCACCAACAATTTGCTACTAGTGCCAAGCAGCACACAAGGGAGATGGGACTTTTAGAGTGTTGTATGGAAGAATGCTTGATTAGAGCTAAAACATGTAACTAATTTACTTTTTTAAATATAGGTCATTGCTGTTCTGTGTTTTCACATATCAACTGACAACATCCCTCTACTGTGCTCACTTCAGCATATATTGACAAAGCGACACATATGGTATAATCAAAGCAAGTTTACAAGCCTTCTACAAAACAGGCTGATTTGAAGAGAAACTGTCAAGCTTTGCTCTCAAAATAGACTCAAAACTGTCATGGTGGTTTGTTTTATTTTTTTGCAATAAGCTCTACTCAACAGGTGCATGAAAGCCCTGAAGAGAATTACAAAATTCATAGCGAGGCAAAGACTGCGGGGATATATGTGATATTATCTGAAATATTTATGAGCTGCTCCGTCATTTCTTGGGCAAGATATGTTTTCCTTGAATTTTAATAAGAAAGCAAACCTGTTAGACAGTCAAGTCTAGATCTCTTCTCTCTCTACTTCCACCATTTATAGAGATCTCATTAAACACTACAATATTGAGATCAAGATCTTGGCAAGCATGAAAGAAGTCAATTATCCTTACATTCAAATTTCATTAGCAAGATCTACATTTTTAAAAATCAAGCATTAACAGTCCTTCACTCATCTGAAGATGCAGGAAGCGGGGGGCCGGTAGAAAAAACTATCAAAAGCATGTATGTGACTTTGAAACACAACTTCCAGTGTCTTTAAATGAAATTTTTGTTGCTGAACTTTCTATGAATTTAAAAAAAAATAATCTAAACTAATTTTAAACCACTTTGTGAGGACAACTCACTTTTGTTTGAGATTGGTCCCAAATAACAAGTCGGACAATGGCTACAATTACCAAATTATGCAGCACAGCAAATAAAAAACACAGATTAACCCCCCCTGCAGAAGACCTCCTTACACTGAACTCCTCATCTTACTATGTATTTTTAGGAAAATGTCTGTTTACTTTACATTACCAGCAATGACTAATCAATAACAAATCTTCTGGAGTAAGAGATCAGTCTGTTTTCCACACTAACACCACCTAAATATCATTCTTTCTGATGATAAACTTCATGGGGACAGTGACTGTCAGAATGGTTAAAAATGGTAACATTTAGATTTATCCTATTTAAAGTGTTGCCATAAGCATGCAAGAATAAAAAGGGATCTAAAACATCTGGAATGTAAGAAAAAGGTAGGCTCCTGTGCTGTTCTAAGAATGCCAGGCTCCTGAGCAAACTGTTACACATTTAACATATTAAATTTGAATATTAAAGGCTCTTCATGCCACTACCTTATTGCTTAGCAGAAGGGTGGTTGTTCTCCAAGGCAGGTTATGCTGAGTTTCAACTAAACTTTTATCAGAAAAGGAAAATGCTTAAAATTAATTACAAAGTTGTCTGAAGTCTGTAACCATACACTGCCCTGTATCCAATCTGCAAGGTTTAAATACCTGATGGTTCCTGTGGGAGAAGGGAGAGGGCTGATCAGGTGAGCCATGTTGTCTGGAATGTTTATTGTTAAGGGAGAGATCTGGGGTTGCACAGGCTTCACTGGGGACTCCGGGGCCTCCTGTTTTTCTCTCTTTTCATTGGACAGAGCTGTGAATGTTATCTTGATGTTTGTGCTGGGAAACCTGAAAGTACAGCTGAAAAGTAAAAAAACAAACATATAAGCCACCTGTTTACAGAACATAAGATTTTCGATGTAACTTGCATGCATTACTACCTTATTTAAAAATAAAAAGGTACAGTGTCTTATGTAATTACCAAGAACCATCTTCGTTTTACAGATGATACAGAAAGATCAATGTGACCAGAAAGAGATCCCCAAGTAAGCGGTTTCAAAATTTGGAAAGAAATTTAAGCAAATGCAATTCTTGGTAACACAGACAGTTTACGTGTCATCTCTGTATTTCTTGAGGTTCATCCATATCTTGCAACTATCCCTAAAAGAAGTACTATTTTGAAGACAAAAGGCTCTTATTTTATGATGCCAAAGAACAGCTTCAGCAAATGAAGAAGTATGTCCATTATATCAAAATCAATCAGGAGCATAAATGTTGGTCAGTTTGAGGTCTAGTGAGTTTCAGACTGGTCTAACTAAAAGATTTGGTTTCTTTTCTCTTAAAATACTTATTAAATTAAACACATATCAATCATAATTCTCATAATTTACAGAGTATATTGCTGTTGTAGTACTACATTCCAATATTTTCTTTTCAGAGCTGAATTTAAGAGCCAATTGCAATACACTGCCTGTTTTCGTATTACCAAAGATTGCATGCCCAAATTTAAAGATGAATGACAAATTAACGATGTGCAATTGTTTAAAAATTTGGAAAATAAAATACAATTAATGCACCTTGGAGTATTTTCCTTTTCACATATCTGTATACAGCATTGAGAAGTTAACCCAGTTAAAGAGAACAGGCTATTTAGAACTCTCAATAAATAAACAAGAAACTTAATTTTCTCTCAACAAAAGCATCTATAAAAATACAGTTCAAATAACTTTACTATCTCCTCATTTTTAAGCGATTAGACTACACTCTGCACTAAACCCACAATTATATTTACACACTTCTGCCACATCATGAAAAGGACTTTCCAACAAGACAATACCCAGAAACAAACCTTAGAAAACGCTGGGGTTTTTTAAGTGATTGGAGGCAGAGCTAGTTTTATAAGGAAAGGAAAGAGCAGCGTGCTGGAACAGGCTTAAGCAACATAGCTACAAACAAGGTACAGACTCTAAACAAAAGCCATCATTTCTCTGCAAAAATATATTAAGTGTAAAAATGATGTAAGACTTGGAAAGAACGCTCAGCTGTGGAGTAGCCCTAAAAACACTAACTCTCATGCGTTTGGGGTTTTATTTCTTAAAATTAATCTAAGGATAGAACAAAGGCAGCAGTTGATTTTCACTACATTTCTTGCCACATGCACCACAGTCATTCTTTTTTCCTACAATAACCCATCCAAGGATCAGGAGAAAGAGAAAGCATCATCAGTGACCTTCCTTTTCTCTCAGTCTTACTTCTCACTATGGACTGTTTCCGAATTTAACAGACGACCTATTTCTGAAACATGCTCAATGTACTAAATTAGGAACAGAACCTATGCCAAAAAATTGCACAAGCATTTCAGCAAAAAAGTTAAATGGACCAATTTCTGGGTTGGCTTTTTTGGTTTTGGTTTGGTTGATTTGTTTTTTTTCCTTTTAATATCTTCAGTAACAACTCATTTATTTGCTTTTCCCAGTAGAAAGTATCTTTTGCTCATATTGTTTTAGTGACAATTGAAAGAGGTCAGAGCTGTTTCACTAATAAAAATGTTTTCTAAACATTTCAGTTAATCATCAATAATGACAACACTACTTCTCTAGCGTATGCAGAGAGGGTAGCCAAAGGCACCTTTTTTGCTAAAGATTAAATAAAAATCCCTTTGAGAAAGCGAACAACAGTATGTTTGACATAGAGACAAGCTTAAAATTTAGTCACCTATTCCATGTATTTTATGAGGCTATTCCATATCTGCAAATTTAGCTTAATGCTTTTCAGACCAAACTTAATTCAACTTATGAAAAACATGAGAACAACTGACTATAGCTTTAGATTCTCACTCGCTGGTTAGATTTCTTATTGCTTAGTGCAAAAATCCAGTACATAATAAAGAGCAAGCAGAGTCCTACAATGCTGGGGTGGGGTAAGGATGGGGAGGAGATAGATCGTCACAACTTGGTCACAAGTACTAGAAATAAGGAAACACAATTCCTCCCAAAACCCCATGTAAATATGCATAGTAAAACATCTCCATTTTCACACTACTGCACTCACTACCTTAATGCATTATCTCCCCCATGGGCATCTTTTGCTACGAGCAGCTTACTCAGGTTAGACTAAAGCACAGATTTCAATGCATTGCACACATGTGGTGCTCTCAGATGTTGCTCAAGTTTGGGGAAAAAAAAACCCCAAAACAGCCCCCAAACCATGAGCTTTGAATATTCAAGGTACTGTACAGGTTATAATGGGCAAAAAAAACTCCTTGGAACTTGTTGTCAGGAATTGTATTAGAACCTAAAGGTGTTCCTGTTACAGTTTACAGTATTTTACACACTGATCTTGAAAGGGCAAGTCAACAAAATATACTTACAATTCATTATCCAGTTAGAACATGCAAATACCTGAATATTATCAAGAGACCACTTCTGTCAATTGATTCATATTTGTAAACAGAGGGGTTTTTTAATAGAAGATTATTTTTTTATAGCTGGAATTCAGACAAAAAGCAGAATAAAGAGTGTATATTAAACAACAGGTTTTGTGAATAAGCTGCATTAACACAAATGTATTACATTTACTTCCAAAATCTAAGTAAGGAACATGTTCTAATTTGATCAGAATCAAGTTGGTTTTGGCATATTCTTTAGTTACTCAATGAAATAAAACAAAAACCACAGCACACCCAGAGGGAGACCTGATCAAACATTTAGTCAAGAGCAAGCTGAATTTGATTTTGCTCACTGTTTAAAGTGTTTACAATAGTTTCATGATGTGCTACCGCAGGCCGGTTGCTATGGAAGAAACTCATCCATATAACCCACTTAAAAAAAAAAGGGGGGGGGGGGGGAAGAAAAAAAAAAGAATAGAAGTTTTGCAAGCTGTCATTCTATACCTCGTCTGCTCAACTACCATTCTGCCTTTACAGGGTGATGCCATTCAGAGTAGGAAATCAAACAGAGCCACCAAGAGCGATCCAACAGATTCCTAAAAACAAACTTTTACAAAACATCCATGTTTAAACAGTTACATGATGAAAAGTGTACTAGGTATCCAGGTGATGAAAACAAATAGCACTTCTTAACTGATGTGCCCGCACTGTATTTTGTGTGTTTCAAACAACTCTTCACAGTATCCACACTTAAATCCTTTTATACCTTTATTGATTATGAGCAGTCCTTGCATTCTGCTTTCCACAGAGCATTACAAAGGAGGACAATGTGCAATCTAGGAAACCACAGCAGAGGTGGCACCGCTAAAATGCAATTTATAATCCTAATTATTCTTTTTTGAAAAGTTCATTCTGGGTTGACTACTGGAAAACAGACAAGCAGCATCACATCATTTCAAACTGTTCCCTAGAAAACTTTTGTTATCTCTACAGCTCCCAGCAAAACAGAGACGTGCTGATCTAGGCACTACCTCTGAAGAGTTTAACAAATTTGTAGGGTGCCACACTTCCCCTCAGCGGTTCTGTCCATACTGCAGGGAAAAGCTAATTATAAACTTGTAATTCTGTCTATATGAAAATACCATCTGATTGAAAATGAGGAATTCTGTCCTGTCACCGTCCGGGGAACCCAAACATCGAAGCAGGATTTCAATTTCCTCCCTGTACATAAGCCCTGCTATAAAATTAAGTGCCTCAGTATCCTCTGAATTATTCCATTTTAATTGTCTTTTAAGAACCAGGACAGAAATTGCACAGAAGCTGCCATCCTACTGTTATTTTATCAGCACCTCCAGATTTTCCATTCACATTATAGATGTTCAGCACTAATAACCCCCTGAGTCACAGTAGTTATAACTCAATCCTTTTACATTAGCTGCAACACGGATTAGGGATCTTCCTATATTTTAAACAGATCTGAAAGAGTAACAAGGTGAGAATTTTCAAACTCTTGTTGATCTGCTGAGAGCCAAGGAGAGCTTCAACTTGTGTCATTAAGAAGACCCACAAAAAAAGGAACCAAGTCAGCATCTGGGAGGTGGCTTTTGTTGATTTTTGACTTCAAATACTTTAAAGGCAAGCATGGGCAACAGTGTAACTCACCTCAAAGAGAAACTGAAGTAATTAACAGCACCTGGACTAGACCTTGTCCAACTTGGGTTTTCTCTGACAGTACAGTAGGCGATGAAGATGCTACTCCTTTCTCCTCCCCTATTTTGCTCGGTGAACTAACAAAAAAAACATGGAAAGCACCATACTTCTAAAAACGGCTTCCCTTTTATAGAAAGAAAATTTGAAACTAATCCCTTTTCTAATTCCTCACCTCCTTATGACTCACCTCCCAACTGGTCTTTCCCCAATCACTTCCATAACAGTGGTCCTCACGGCCCATTAATTTATTGATACTTCTGGTAAAAGACATGAAGGTCTGGAAGTTTAAGTCACCAGCAAGATACTACAGTGTGCAATTCCAGGCCCGCTTTTGATTCAACTGTATTTTAAATGTCAAGCAAAAATTGGGTTTTTACATCATTCAGTTAGAACCACGGGAAATCAGGAGATTGGAAGGGATTTCTGAAGGTCTCTAGCCCAATCTCCTGCAGAATTGGGCAATTTAGTCCTGTAATTAGCCACCTAACAGGGAAGGGGTTTTCTCATTTGTCCAGGTATGATTCCTTAGTTGCAACTTACTACAGCTGGTCATCCTCAAACTGTGAGTCTCAGCACAGCCTGGGTCCATCTTTTCTACAGTCACCCTTTAGGTAGGGGAAGACTGCAAATTAGATCCACCTTTGGGCTTTGAGGTCTTTCAGCCTCTCTTCATATGCCACGTGTGCCAGTTCTCTAAGCATCTCAGCAGCCCTCCCCTCACCTCTCCAGTTTGTCACCAGTTTTGTTTGTATGGACGACTCAAAACCAGACACCATTACAACCCAGTACGAGTCCAGACTCTATCAACACAAGGGTGTGCTGCTGAAACACTCCCTCCAGCAGACCTCTCCCCCAGGACCCCCCTGGTCATGCCTAGCCTTCACCCAGCTGGGATGCAGGATTTTCCATTTCTCTTTGCTGAACTTCACAAGGTTCCTGTCAGTCTGTTCCGGATCACAGGCCTGCCCCCCAGCACACTAACCATTCCGGGTTAACCATTCCATTAACCCACTCCGGGTACTCCCTGTCCCACATCCCAGGTCACTGACAAACATCAGCACTCACCCCAATTCTACAAGGTCAGAAAGCTACACGAGGCTTATTCTGCACCATTCTATGAAACATCTGTAAATGAAATCTAAGACCAGTATGTCAAAACTGGGCATTCAAGCATCCATAAGTATGCAGGACTTGGAATTTACACGTTGTATGACATCCTGTTAATGGCTAAAAGAACAAGGACCACAGTTTCATCTTTTCTCCATTTGCTACTTCATAATGCATTTATTACTAATTTCATCACAAGAGATATTAGGAAATATAAATTGACACTAGATCTAGCTATTCTTTTTAAACCAATTTTTAAATAACTAAGACTTAAAGATGAGTCTACAAAAACAACTAGACATACCATGGAGGTAAAAAAAGGTCAAGAAGTTGAAGTACGATTACATATAATTTGAGCCTTTGTGAAATCTGTGTATTATGTCTTCATGTCTTGGGACAAAGGTCCATCTCTAAAGAAAGAGCCAAGCTCGGTTCCTCTCACAGATCAAGCTGATGTACCCGGAGCACTAGGGAACCTGTAAGAAGGGATGCAACTCCGTGTTTTTAAGATACCAGAAAGAAATTACTTCTGTCAACTTGCAGAACAGCAACAAACCCCATATGAAGGAGGAAGTAGCTGCTTCACTCAAGCCTACTCTTTTCCAGAAAAAACCTTAATTAAATTTCAACTTCCTCACGTTCTTAATTTTATACCAAAATGTTTCTGACTGTTCAAACACCAAGAGCAGGCACACTAAATTATTCACATGCAGAATTTATAGTTAATACTTTGGGCTGTATTTAATTGAACTGGAAGTCAATACTGCAGTCCCTCATCTTTAGACCTAAACAGAATCAACAGAAGCAAAACTTATTTAAAAGACAAATTTGAACTGAGCTGCTTCAAAGCAGAATCAAAATTTTAAGACAAAGTACCCAACAGTTAAAAATCTGGGTTTCCAAACTAATAATTAAGATAGACATATAAATCCATCCAAATAGAGTATTAAACAGCTACCTGAAAACTCCCAGTACTAAATGGTTACAAATAAAGTATAGTTTATTAGAAAGAAAAAAAATATAGACTACTTCTTGTACTAAGCATATCCTCGACTCTTTAAACAGATGTACAAATCGGATTACAATTACTTTCTTACTGTCTGTTACAGAGAACTTTCTTGCTACCAAATTTTTTATATAGCTGCTTTTTTTCATATATGAGGTATAACCTTATGCTCCTAGTTGAAATTTTAGCTTTAACGTTACATTTGTAAAACTTTCTACATTGTCAGTAATAGACAAAGGGAGTATCCATTTTTCTGGATACTATCAGCTGTTTCTATCAGCTTTTAGAGGGGAAAAAAAAAAAGAAAAAGAAAACTTCTAAAATTTATGGTAAAGAAGCATAAAGCCCAACGGCCCTACTAGCTTTTTTTAAAAAGTTTTGAATGCTTTCTGCATGCAGTTGACCACACCCTGCCCAGCAATGTGAGAAACTACCCCAGCAGGAACACGGCATCACTTCCTACAAGTACACGTACCCATACACCTTGTGTTAGGAGGGATTCCTCCTCTTCTCCCTGCCTCCATGGTTTTAAACTAAGCCTTGATTTAGCTATTATCATAAATTTACATTCATTTATGTTTGGCCATTACTAGCCAGGACACTTTTAGAGGTTATCCAGAAAGCAATTGCCTATTAAAAAGTGGCAGCTTTTTCCTCTGGGGAGTGAATCATGACCTCATGTGTGTTTCCCTTAATTCTCTGTATCCTTTGCGATTGATTCCTCTTGACCAAAGATCAATAGTTGCAAAGCATGTCCTCCACAAACAGAAAATGTGAGGGCTCTATAGCAAGCTTGACCTCGATACCATAAGGAACAAAATACTCTCAGATTTTTAAACCAGCAATTAAGACTTTTTCTTCAGAGCACTGGGCATGTTTTCCACAAATATTTGTGTGGTTTTTCAGGTGTGCCATCACTGTCTACACAGTGACATAAAGCAGTACGAAAAAATACCCGAAAGGAAAAGATGACTGATCTATCTACACACTCAGTTCTCTTAAGATTCAAAAGCAAAGACCCGTGCATCATGAGAAGAGATGAAATACTGTTGTAGCCTCATGTGAATTCAAGTATGCCAACAAAACACTTCTACCAAATTCTAAGCAAAATATGATCTAGTTGTAAATTAACGGCTTCACTATGGGAAACCTAGGTTACATACTTCCCCACTCACATTTTAACAAGTGCGTTAAGAAGTAGGTAAAGCTGTTGGTATTCATTACAGGAATGGTGCTGACTTCCAGAAGGATCTGGAACAAGCCTGTCTGCGTCAAAAAATGATCCTATGACAACAGAATATTGATGACAACAACAGGAACGTTCCTGAACCACTGACAGCAAATACAAACTGAATAATAAACACGTTCTTGTTTGAAATGGTGTTCTTCTTTCCCACTTAGAAAGCTAACTTGGTAAGAAACAATGCATTTTTAACCCTATCTTCACAACAATTTCTCTAAGGGCATTTAAGAGTCAAGTCTGAAAAAAAGACATCTCCTGAAGTTGTTCAACTACTGCAAATTTTGTTGCAAACGCAAATGATTCTATTAAGAAACTTAAAGCTGATCTCACCCCTCCCCTGCATCATTATGCTCCAGAAACAAGTATTACCGAAAGTGCTATTACAAATTTTCAAAGGTTCTTGTTTTAGCAGTCACACGTTTCATTTTCTTTCTATATCAACCACACAAACATTGGCATTGACCATCAGCAAAAACATTCAGGTTATCCTACAGCCATGGAAATGTGCTATGGTTATTTAAAAATACCTATCTCAAAACCACAAATTCCCACCGCACTCTCCTCCTTTCTTAAAGGGTAAAATATTTAAATCACCAAGCAGGAAAAAAAAAAAAAAATCTAAAGAAATTCAATACAGTAGCCCTGCACAGGCTGCAGGACTGAGAAAGAAATTGGCCTGCAGGCAAGAATGTAGGCAGCAGTTACTGTAGAAACCAAGCTCTTCGTTGCTTTTCTCTAAGCAAAAGACAGACACAAAAGAGCTGGAAAACAGCGATCGATGGGAAGCAGCTTATAAAGCTGCTTGTCACATCTGCTGCAGGAAAACCAGACACTAATTCATTAAAACTGCTCATGTAATGCCTCTGGAATTTGAGGCTCCCCAGCCTGTGAATACAAAAGAAACTCCGCCTATGGAAACACTGCATTTTCGGGTATTTAGCATCTCTGTACACAAAAGCCATATGCAGTGTCAGGTTGTGTGGTCTCTATGCCTAAATTTTGTTCTAAACTATAAAAACAAATTAAAATTTGTCCAAAAGATTGTGTGCCTCTATCTTTGCCAAATTTCAAATAGCTATTTCAAGTCCCAACAGAGCATACATAACTCTATAATACAATAGTTTCCTGTTTAAAAAACAGAAACAAAACACTTGCAACAGGAAAGTAAAAACCAATCATCATTTCTTCTTCCTCTCAGATAACTGCATTTAACAATGGTTTCCTATGATCAAATATGCAAGCTCAAACTTTCACCAAGGCAGTAAATACCGTTCAAAAACACTTTTCATAAAGTATACAATTTACAATCACAGCTGAGCTGAAGCAGACAAACCAAAACCACTGCATCCTTTATTACCACGCTCGCTAGTTGCAGAGGTGCCTGGCATTTCACCCTCACTTGCAGGGTACTCGTGGGGATGCAAAAGTCCACATGGAAACACTGAAGTTAAAATAATATTATTCAGTGCTAAATAAAAAGCTATCAGCAAGCCACAGAAAACAGCTTAGAGCTTAACATACAGCACTTGGCATTTTTCTATTCCTTACAATTAAAACAGTAGGGGGAAGTACAGTGAACAAGTGGTGTCATGATGTGTTTTGACGCAAGCATAATCATAAAAAAGCACTTATGACTCACACATTACTTTAGTAACAGAAGACTTCATTTATTACCTAATCAGAGATCTGCATTCTATTACAAAATTATACCCAAACTCCCTAATATTACCAAAAGAACAGCTATCCACAAGAGACAAGGCTGCACAGAAGAAGAAAAAAAAAAAAAAAAAAAAAAAAAAAAAAGGTTATCCCTGAATCAAAGAAGAAAAGTTTATTTTAGATGGGCTTTTCAGACCAGAACTTTGCTTCCAAGAGTAGAACAGTCCTTTATTTCACACACAAATCTATGACTAACTCAGGCCATTGAAGAGTGACAAAAACTGCTTCCTACCAACTCCAATTTTGAGCAGACAGCAGTGTTTAGTTTCTCCCTTAAATCTGCCTGTCTCGTCAAAGAACAGACTTTTTTCAGGCTCCTCTCAAAAAGCTAGGGGCATTAATTACATTTCACAATTACCTACCTAAAGATGTTTGATGTTCAAGGGTCATTCCAAACTTCCTTCACTTTGGCAATGCTGCTGGGCTGGGTATGTCAATGGAAATGACAATTTTATATGGCATTCTGAGATTTTTTTTTTTTTTTTTTAAACAAACAGTACCCTGTGGAATGTTT
Source organism: Nycticryphes semicollaris (assembly GCA_013400055.1). Taxonomy (NCBI): domain Eukaryota; kingdom Metazoa; phylum Chordata; class Aves; order Charadriiformes; family Rostratulidae; genus Nycticryphes; species Nycticryphes semicollaris. The sequence continues at coordinate 178,064 of VXBJ01000654.1, forward strand.
GTCCAAACCAGTTTTTAATTTTACTTCTATTCACAAATTCCTAAAACTTTTCTAGTGAAAGTGCAGAGCCTCTAGAAATTTTATATGGATGAACTCTTCCACAGCATACACAAACTTCATTTCCTTAGTCACTGCGTGTGCTCTCAAGAACCAATCAAGACTGCAAAAAGCCTGAAAGTCGCAGAGTAAAGAAACTATTTCATCTACAACAAAAATGTTGTTATTGGAAAATGTTCCTCAAGAAGCACTCCTCCTGAGCTATTCTTCTAAGACCGTGCCAAGTCCTCAAATTGTGGGCTGTTGCAAGGGGCAGCAGAGAAGTGCAGAGTGTAAAAACAAATAAAAACAACAGACGTGATTTAACAAGTTAGAGAGTCATGCAAGTGGAAATCTGTCCAGGAATAAAATTAAAAAAAAAAAAAAAACCCCAGACTAAATAAAAGTCTTCACCATAATATATGTTAACCATTGTCACTGTACTGATAAAAGAATACCAGTATAAAGAATGAAAGGGTATGGCATGAAGACATGAAGCATGGGATTGATTTCTTCAAGCGTAAACCTGTACCTGTGTTAGTCATCTGTCTTTACAGTGAGTGAAAATGAACAAACACCTAATGGTGTGTACATCCCGTAGAAGGGAAAAGCCTAAATTGGTTTGGGGAAATCAGGTCTCAGGATGCCTGTTTTTCATTGAATTTAAAGGGAGCCTAGGTGTAGAGGCACACACACACACACTCGCTCACAGCCTACCCCTTCACCCCCAATATTAAGCAAAATGAAGCCCACTCTGAACACCATCTAGTAATAAAAAATGTAAGACAAGACTCCTGAAGCGTCGGTACCAACCAGGCTCTTAGCAAGAAAAGCTTGATCTGGGGGATGTTTTCATGGGATACAGCGTTGTATCAGCTCAGCGCTACCAAATGAGGTGAGCTCTTCCCAGCTGCTCTTACTCCGCTTACCTGCTACCAGGAGCCACTCATATCTCCAGCTAATTTACTAACCTGGCAGAAAGCTAGCTGATATGTAGAAGTGTGCTGATGTTTTAGAAAGTTTAAGTCTAATCTCTCTTCAGAAAGATAGAATAAAACCATCATGACACCTTAATTTAAAAGCTGTACTGTACTTACTAGATAAAAAACAAATGAACAAGAAACGTTTTTTATCATGTGACTGTTCTAACCATTTTCTTTCAAGGTTGAAATTTGAACTAACACAGAAAAATAAGCTTCCAGAAGTTACTAATCAGAAAAGGGAGTGAACAACTCCATTTGTAAACAAACAAAGCACGTTCAATGCTTTCCAAAAGAATAAAGTTTGGTTAACTTGACCAAGTTTGACCAAGAAAGTCAGTGTTTTGGCTGCAGTTTCTGTTAACAGAGTGGATTATGACCACTTAAGTCAAGCATTCCTCACTAACTTTCTACCACTCTAAAAATGTCCATGTACTAGACACTACACTAGGAATCAAACCAGTTGGAGTAGCGGCAATTTGTATCATGTATTAGTAAATAATTAAGGCATTTATATGTTCCCATACACACTACTTTCAAGGTCTCAATTGAGTAAACATGCTGCTCTGCATTTCTGGAACACAGTGTTTTCATTAGAAAACACTGAAATACTGATCACACATCAGCATAACACATTACAGCCAGTAATTCTTTGCACTCCGAGGCACAGGGAGGTTCAGGGACAGTAGCATTCACACACAACAGCTATGTAAGAAAGCCCGAGCACTGGCAAGAACAGAACCAACAGCCCTCAAAAACAAGGAGAGGGGAGACAAGATGGAAAGGGAGAGAGAAACAGGCTGTTTGTACTGCAGACCAAGTAATCCACTTCAAACCCCAAGGAATCAATTTTAAAAGGCAAGGCATAGCTCCTGATAAAAAGTGCTAGAAAAGAGCACTGAAATTTCATCATCCCCCCGCTGCCTCCGCCCGGGAATTATTATCCCCATTTTTAAAAACAGATTAAACAGATTTGTGACTTGGCCAAGTAATTTTGGCAAGCATGCAACAGAGCTGGGAACAGAACATATTTTTCCCCAACACCCAATCTTTGTTTAAATCACTGGATCATCCCTTAAGTCTTCTTTCTCCTACAACCACTGTAAGGGGCAGAACACAAGGTGAAACACACATCTTCACTAAAAGGGACATTATTTAATTAAATAAGACATAAGTATTTCAACCAGAGTTTGTTGCACAGGAGTAGCTGCTTAAGGAGCACAAAAGTAGCTGCTGTGCAGCCTACATGGTAAAAAGTAAAACATCCACGGGTATCTTCAGCAACACCCTCCCAAACAGAACTAAAGGAATTTTCATTTCACCAGCCCTTTACTATTACACCATGAAAACTGCACATTAAATATATGCATTCTAATTAAAAACTATACAGAAGAATCTATACTGACGAATTTGAAAAAGTTAAGCTGCACGAACCTCGTTTCCTGTGCGTCTACAAGCAACAGAATATTTTCCCCCATTACTAAACACAAAAAAATTAAAACAGTATTTCAAGTCATTTAAAAAAACAAAAGATAAAGCTGAAAAGGCTAAATTTTATATCCTAAATATTGAAAAATACTCGTGGGAAAAGAACTCTTCATTTGCTTTCCTTGAGCCATAAACAAGAGCTCCTCATTCAAGATGACAAATAGTTGCCAAGCTACTAACACTGTTACTCATTCCTGTCTGTAACTTGGACCAAAGCAGAACAACCTGCAAAGTTCCAGCCACACACAGCTGGAGGCGCTGAAAAGTAAGAGTACATCCTACCTGCTTGCAATATTGAAGGCCGTACTTTAGTCTTGGTATCTACATTACACCTGCTATTTTTAATTAATCATACTCCTAACATTGCCCCATACCAACGTAATGAAAACTGCAAGAACTTTCACTGGCCAGAAAAAGCCAGATTACTTTACTTTTCTTTTTTTTT
>VXBJ01000654.1:181037-200857 GCA_013400055.1 Nycticryphes semicollaris
GGGTTGCAATAAGCAAACTGTTTTGGAGAGGGAAATACATGCCAAGTACTACCCTCCCTTCTCATTTCTTGTCCCATTTAAATAAAGCACGCTGCTGTACACTACTCGACTTGGTTTAACTGCATTCCTACAGACAGGCGGCAGAGTTTGCAGTAACTGGATGAACCCCACACAACAATAACAGTCTATGGGAGGGTAACAACAAAACACAAGTAATATGGTTGGGTAAACCAAACCCAATCTGAGGTTTTCTGACATGAAAACAACCCTGTCTTGCGAGTGGTTTCTTTTGGTTTAGCTTCATGTTCCAGACCATGTTTTATCATTGTTCTGTGATTTAGCTTTTTCTCACTACCAATTTTTCTAAAAACAGAACAACAAAGTGGAAAAAATTGGTCCTGGTACATAATGCACTATTTCACATCACTCTGCATTAAATTCTGGTCCTTCTTTGAGATATGCTTAGAGCCAAACCAACTTTGTAGGTAGTAACTGACATGATATTAATTAAAATCTTCCAGAATAAAAATTCATGCGGAGTCCAGTCTTTTCTTCCTATTGTGCAGCCAAATTGATATAGTTAAGTTTGAAAAATGCTTTGAAATATTAAAAAAAAAGGAAAAAGCTGCAATCAGCTCCAAAGAGGTTCTTGTACAGCTACACATAGGAACATTCTGCTCATCTGCTCAATTAAACTTCCCTCAACGAGCAAAAATGTGCAAAGCTTTTCTAGATACATATAAACACATACATACATAGAGATAAGCAACGCCTCTTACTTTCATCCCCCTGAAAAAGCAATCGTTCAAGTCAGGCTTTACCAGCTTATCAACTTAAACATTCTTCTCTGAATGGGGCTGTCAAAACTGTCCTATAAAAAAAAATCTTCCAAACTATCAATTAAAAACTCCAAATAAAAACTCCTTTCCCTCCTCACCTATCTATCTGCTGGACTTTCCCTATATTAGAAGACCATTATTTGCTTTTAGTATTGCATTTCTGTCAAGCACAAATATTGACTCATAATAATAAATTTCTGCAGTGAAATTTGAACACAGGATTGCATATTTAAGAACAATTTCATCAGTCGTGATTTCTTCAAAACTTCATTGCAGAACCTACTGGTATAGCAAAGCTGAAAATATGCAAATTAGTTCCATGCATACGTTACTGGGGAAAAAAAAAAACAAATCTGCAAACACTAATTTTCATGGTATTTAAATTAACATGTTTCCCCTTAGACTTGAAAACTAACAAATATTTGAAAGATTCAGACTTTTAGAAAGATACATTGACATGAAATGTCAATCCTAGCTACAGAAAATGTTTCCCACTTTCCAGATGCGTAAAGCACTACACTATATCTCTTTCAATAATACCAAAAAATCTTTTATCCCTAGAGCGTGGGTTTTTTTAATCCATATGTTAGAAGAGGAAGCACCATAAAAACTGTGGCATTTACCATTATATCCAAGGTATCACAAATACAGGCTTAGCAGCCAATACTACTACATATTTGAAACCCACTTCCTTCATTTTTAACTCATACATCAAATTATCTTACAATCTTAGCAACGCTATTCAGAAAAGTATAAAACTAATTTCTGCTTTCAAATTCTATTAAAAAAAAAATCAAAGGAAAAAGATTAAGATATGAAGATCTAAGAGAAATTTTAGAAATTCTGGAGGGCATGACCATGGCCTTACCCTGTACTCTAAAAGCAGGTACATTCTTCCAGTATATACAGAACAACGTACAGGCACTTAGTCAGAAAAAGCTAAAGACTAAGATAACAGAAACCTTAGATGATTAAAAAAAAATAAAGAATCAAGATTTTTTTTCCCCTCACATATTAAAGGTTTTTCATTCAATGTTAACTTTTAATGCACAAGTTTGTTTTAGTTTTTAGAAAGAGTCAAGAAGATTCACTAGATATTTTTAAACTGTAGCTCATTTAATCATCATCAGGAATCACATCGGGAAGATCTGAAGAGCACTAATTAGTTCAGTTACAAAATTATGTCTTACAATCAGGTTTGCTCTCTCTCCTGAGAAAACAACAGTCAGTTTACACGAAAGCATCACACGAATCAGTGACTTTTCCCATAAGAATTGTAAAGGTAATGAGACCCCATCGCCTGACACAGAAAGCTTGAAATGCAATATAAAACCCTTGAACTCTTCATCGCCGCTAAAAAAGCGCAACACAAAGCATAACAGAGACCACCAGAAACTAGTTATCAAATATCTATGTGTGAAGATAGTTCTGTCGTGAAGTGCAAAAGGAGGACCATCAATCATATGAACATTTTGGAAACTACTAAAAATAGTACAAGCACAGTTCTGTTGCTTTTCCAGTCCAACTTCATTGCCTACAGTGGTCACCTTTGTGGGTGTTTTTTAAAAATCTTCCTTCTGAGGTATGCTGGCAGCATCTTTGACTAGGAACTTGCACTCCTCACAGAAACAGTGCCCATAACCATCAGGTAGCTGTTTTGCCCATGGAGTAAGGGGCCAGGGACTTGTTGGCTGAGTGAAGGGCTTGTTAGACCCCCTCAGTGAGCTGATTCAACTCACTGATGCAGCACCAACTTACCCAGCAAAATAAAATTTTTAAGAGGACAATAGTATTTTCTGGGGCTAGTGAGAGAACGGGCTAACAAGGGACCTTGTGGTGCCAGACCCATGGAGCCAGGATCAGGAACTAAAAAAAGAAAAATGGCCAGAACCTTTCCAGAGCAGAGAACCTTTACATCAGCTCACGTGCTGATAAAACTGCCAGGTAAGATACTCTGAAGACACTTTATCAATCTTATTAATTTCTTCCCATCTGGTAATGGAAAAAACTGCACCTCTGACTTGACAGAAAACTAATCCCGAGCCTGCCTTTCTCCTTCTCTTCCAAGGGATTGTTTTTCAGGCCTACCTGTAAACTAATCTGCCTTGAGCACACAATGTGAACAGCCGAGCGAACACTCACCACAGAACAGGATGGTTCTTTCAGCTCTAACTCCCAATTAGCTTGTTTTAACTAACCCAAAGGGTTAGTTACAGTTTATCTTCACGGCTGAATCTTACATACAGATATACTTAAAACAACGAGATGAAAGTACTCTTCATGTTTTAATAAAATTATACTACTGTATAAATCTAATGTGAAGAGTAAAAGGAAAAAAAAAACTTTTAAAACGGGAACTATGAGAAGCTGCAAATGACTGAAAAATAAAGTTTACTAATACACTTAATATGAGAAGCAAAAGTCTTCCATAACAGTATACCCTTTAACTCAATGCACTCTCAGGAGAAAACTGAATTTAAGAGAACAATCTATATAAAGAAGTATGCAGTGCTACACATGTTACCTGATACGTGCAGAATGAATTACAAGACAATGCATTTTGAAAAGCTCACCAAGTCAAATTAATTTTCTGTCACACCTGTCCCCATCAGAGAGGTAATACTCCCCAAAATGTTTTTAAAATGTACTGCAAAGATACAATGTATTTGTACGCACATGAATGTTCTATTTACTGTTCCTCTCCTGTACTCCCCAAACTGTCAGTCTGGGTCAGCGCTCACACAAATGTCTTGTACCAGAATCCGCAGCACCAAGTTGCTGCAACTGATGAGTAACAAGCAGGCTGTGAACTTGAGCTGTGAATAAAAATAATTTTAAAGATCAGACCAGGCCTACGGAGTGTATGCTTAATACCACTGAGCTAATCAAGGACAAGGGATGAGAGAAAAAAACCCTGCCATCTCACAGACGTTAAAACTAATGGTAAAAAATGTACACCAAGACGAGGTCTCACAGCTAGCTAATGAATATAGACCAAGTCCCAGAAGATTTAGATATAAGGTCATTTAGTCTTTCAATTTCAAGCTGAATTCAGACTAGCCTCTACACTTTCTATGACATACCAAGGACCACATCTTGAAAGAACTAGCAAAAAATAGGGGGGGTATAGTAGGGGGTGGTAAACACAGCAGAAAATTTTAGAAATACAAAATCAACAGCAACAGTAGAAACAAAAGGGGGGTGAAGGGGGAAGAAACAAAAGGCTCAGTGCTTGACACTGACAGAGGGGAAAAAACTCTCAAAAATAAACAGCTTGGAACACAAACTAAATAATTCATTGCCTGCGCTGAAGAGGGGGCATATGCTGGTCATATGTTCAGCGTATGTTACTGGCACCATTCACCAGTATGTTCCATGTTGCAATAGCTTAAATATTTAAATTTGAAATGTGCTGCCTTCAGGGACGACATGATCTGGGCAGCCCCAACGAAACACACACCACTTAAAATGAATACATGCTAATTTTGGCTTGCAGGTTATTTCTCCATACTCCAAATAATGCTTTGCTTGGCACTAGCTCATTTGAAGAGCTTATATTAAATATAACCAGTGGTGGTATGAAGAAACTTTTAAAAAGCCAGTAGACTCAGCTTATGTAAGATTATATAAAATTACTGTTGTATCTGTGATTCTTAGAGGCAACTTTCTGCTTGGATCCATGCTACAGATTATGTGTGCATGCATTTAAGCTTCAGGACAGCAACACTCTCTGAAGTTGCGCACAACTTCTTCACATGTTCAGTCTCAAACCTAGCAACACGTAACACGATACAGCCTGCTGCCCAGATCACAACCAAAGGCATCGGTGGAGTTTTAAGAACAAAACATAGAGGAAAAAACCCAATTCAGCTGGAGTTCAAGCACACAGCTTCAAATACCTGCTTTCTGTAAAAGCCAGCTCTGCCTCCCCACTCTACAGTCATTTCCACTTCTGTGAGTTATACGAAGAAAGTTGCTGCTAGTGCTGACACACAGATGATTTCAGAAGGATCACCATCTCACTACCATATGCTCATTTCTGACCATATCAACCCCTCCTGCATTCAAACCAGTGGCTACAATCAGATCTATTTACTTCCTTTTAAATATCCATCCTGTAGTATTTTAATTTAAAATCCCCTAGAGCAATTTCTCTTTCCTTTGTATTTTTGTATTACCTGTACAAGTCAAATCCTGTCTCCATTTAGAACATCTTTAAGAGGGTTATTCTAACGACTTAAAGATGGTGTGAACCATCACAATACAAGTATCTAAGGTCCTTTTCAGATTTAAAATAAAAGTCTCCTTCACTCAGTGAAGAACTTTATCAGCCCAACTTCTTGCTCTCTCGGTATCAAGTGCTGTCAGTATGTTCTCAGTCAGCAATTCATTTACCACAAAATGGCCCTATAAAAACACCAGGCAGTCACATATATTCTCTTCTTTAATTCTCTTGGGGAAATTTTGAAAAAGCAGCTACTACAAAGGCAAAACAGCCCTAAGTAGGGCAAAATTGCATTACTGCAATACATTCAGTAACCAACACTTCCTTAATCGGAGCCCAGGGATCTCCAAGTTGAAATGCAATGTCACTGCAACAGGCACACAACCCCCCTGGTACTTACCTATATTCATCTGACGTAATTAACCCTAAACTACTCAGACCTTCAAGATAAACATTTTAACTGGAAGAACAGGAAAACCACCTAATCTTCTAATATCAAATGTTGTTGCAAAAAGAAAAAGTGGAAGACACCATAGTTTACCCTGGATATACAGCATGTAAAAACATTCAGCACAAGAATGGAATCAGAGTAAGTATTGTGAAGATTACCAAAAACACATCCTGCCTTCTCACATTTCCCCAAACAAAAAGAGACTTGGGCAACATATTTCTATCTACATTGCCATCTCCTGCGTTCATTTCCACAACTGCCAGGTTGGGTTTTTTTTCTTAATTTCAAAATCTGTAGAAAAGCCTGATTGTAAACAAACAACATTTTGGATTAAACTACCAAATGTGATTCCTCAGAAACACCTCCCTCAGTCTATTCTCCCTGTCTACTATCCTGTTATTTCTCCAAGTAGCCAAAAATCACACTCACATTATGTTTTTTCTGTATTCCATATAACCATGCTTTTAAGCTTTTCAGATGAAGTTCAATTATTTTAAGACACACTTCTCTCAGCCACATTTCTGCTAACACAAAGAGCATGCTTACCCAAATATGAGTAATGTTTTCTTCAGCTACTACTAAGCCAAAGTAACTTTAAAACATCAACTCCAAACTTAAAACTTAGTTTTTAGGTTTGTAGAATTTTCTTTTATCCTTCAGACAAAGGGTTAACTTATTTATATTCACATGCTTCTTTTATTCTTTTTTTTTTTTTTTTGGCTTGGTTTGCATGCTTCTTTTCTTTAAAAGATTAAAAACACCCATTTTGCTGATAACCTTAGATAATAGTGAATAACCTCACATACGAATACTGAGTACTTACTAGCCTACAGCAGACTGAACTTATTTATAGCTAAGTAGCAAGCTGGGGTTAGTGATCTCTTCCAGGCTCAACAATCTTCCAACCTCAGAATAACCACACCATAAAACAAGCAGGGTTATTTCACTACTGACAGAAAAGTAAACATTTGTGTACTAGGGTGTGCTTGCAGATGATTGCTCTGGCTGCCTGTACTGCAGGAGACAGTAAAAGCTATTCACAACAGGCCAAAATTCATGAAGGAAATTTAAAATCTTGATCACAAATTGCCTTCACAATTTAATTGCATCTTTAAAACAGAGACAGGTGGAAGGATATGAACTGCTCTCCCAGCTGTGAATGAGGTTTCCCATTTCATCTTCTGACAAGTTTAATTAGTGCCAACTTTTTTTTTTCTTTATAAAACAGGTAATATTCCCTGCCTCCTATAATGCAGTTAAGGAAAACCTGCTCTATGAGAACACAGCACCTTGGCCCACAGAAATAGCTTTGAAACAGAAAACTGCAAAGAAAGTTAAACTTTTTCAAACAGAATTCTGTCAAAATCTCAGTTATAATGAAGAAAGTTTTGTTACAGTAAGCCTGGACATTCACAGAAACAGATACTCAAGCAAAGAAGACAGGTAAAAACTAAAAACTTCCAGAAAAGCCTGTTTTGATATCAGCTTACTGCTCACAGTTACCTCCCTCTCACTCCAATCCTCTGCTTTACCACTCACAAGGACTTGCACAGTTCACCAGCTCATAGGAACTTCCCAAGTCACTATGTGGTAATGCTCAAACAGCAGCACTCCTCAGAGGCCAGCGGTCCTTCAGGAGGAAAGAAAGAAGAGAAGGGATGCAGCTAGTCAAGAAATAAGCAATGAAACACACAAGGAGTGATACAGCTTTCTACCATTCACTGCAGCAGGTTATTTCATCTTGCCAGGGCTCACAAGGCATTTGAGCACTGTTAAATGGCTCTGGAATTTGCTGATAATAGCGACTGGTTGCATTTCTCAGCTTTATGGACAGACCAATACCAGGAAAAGGTTTTTAAAAACAAAGGCTTGAATTTCAATTCAAGGGGATAAACAAACAACTGAAGTTCTACTGTGGTTTTTACCTATTGCATCTCTTTCCTGTCTTACTAAACGTGCCCGTCATCTGAACATTTCAACTGACAGACACGCTGTGGTTTCCAGGTCCAAAATGTTTGTAGTGATTATCAATATCTAGAAAGCTGAATGAATAATACTGTAATCAACCACAAACTGTGGAGTCCACTCTAAACTCGGATTTCAGTTCTGCATTCATTTCAGAACCCCACATTCATAGCTCAGGGTAACCACCTTAAACTAATGCATTTATTCTTCAACTCGGAGATGCAGCTACAAAAGTGCTGCCAGGAAAAAGGCACTCTTACTCTTGATAGTATCATTGGAATTAGGACTGCATGAGGATGAATTTTATCATTTTATGAGAACCTCATTACCCAATCTAGTAATTTTAATGAAGTTCCTTAAGAATAGACTGCACACGCTTCAAAGCAATGAGTTTGTGTTATTTGAACAATATGAGAGTTCATCCTTTGGCTTGCAGCCCCTAATACTATGAAAGAGCAAGTATATTTCATAAGATGAAAGGGCAGAAAGAACGAAAGCCATCGACCCCCTTTACCCAACAAAAGAACATCCTGGGTCAAATCTACACACACACGAAAGCACTTCAGTTGGTTACCCCAAAACAAGTCTATCAGTCAATGACCACATAAGACAGATCAGGCAGAACACCGAGTAGAAATCTTATCTAAACCTAACCCAGCCACACCCAGAATATTCACAAGTGTAAGGAAAGGAAATAACTTGCTTCCTTTAACAGGTCTTTGCTCAATACGTTATTTAATGCTTACATATGTGGAAGGCACAAACACGATTTTGATTGATGATAATTTATGAAATTCACTCCTATCTTTTGTTAGCATCCAAGTCCACTGTACTGGAAATGAAGAACCTTTTTTTGTTATAATCTGTTACTCCTCCAAATTATTGTTTTTCTTGTGTGTTTCACCTCACCCTCTCTGAAGCAAGTGTCAGAGTGACAGTCAGAAGTCAGTTAAATCAGAAGAGGGCGTAAAGGCACAGCTACTTTCAAGCCTGCTATCTAAGTGGTTTTGGAAGGCTGCACCAACTAAACTTATTGAGTACTAGCACTAAGGCACTATTTGCCTTAAATAGCAGTCTGGTTTTACTACCCTCCATAAAGAAGGGAAAGAAAAAGCTCTCTCTCAAAACACAACTTTTCTTTGAGATGTGTCTGCATCCTATCAAGCAGAGATCATCAAAAGACAACACAGATAATCCAAATCATCTACCTGCATAGTCAGCTTCAGTAGATTTATGTATTTCCTGAAAAATTACTACAAATATATGCAGCCCATGCAATAAAGCACATGAAGAAAACGTGTAGAAAACCTTTTTCTTTTTTACAAAATATTTTTTTTCTTTCAGGCAGATGATAGAACGCTGCACAAACTTTAGTCAGCCACCTGTCTGACAGATAGAGAAGTCTGCTGAGATAAAAGGGCTTGGGAGTCGGGGGGAAGACTACAAACAAAAGCAATACATAACATTTTTATAGAGACATCTACCTCCACTATATCCTTAATGTTCAATTCTCCCTAGAGCTTGTGACTTCCATAGTCTACAATATACTAAAACCACCAACTGGACTAACAACCTATGGAGCAGGAGACACAGTGATTTAGCATACGGGATGAAGGTAATACATTAATACATTTAAGCTGTCCTCTGCTGTTAGATGATCCACAGCCAAGGAACTTGCACCCCTTTTCTCTAGTGATTTTCTCTATGTATTCACGTTTATGCAAAAATTAAAAAAAGAGAGCCAGAAAGCACATATTATCCAAAGGTATGACACAACTGAGCCATCTCAGCATCCAGTCTACTTTGATTCACTTTTTAAACTTAAAACAAATACTTAGCATACCCCTTTATCAAAAAAGCATGCTGTCTTGAGAACCTTTAGGCTTTAAACATTTATATATTACCTTTATCTTTTTTTATTATTATCTTTACCTTTCCATTTTATTCCACAAAACATAACAGCTCTTGTAACTGCAATTTCTTAATGTATGATTCCACAAAACACAGAGTGTTGCTGAAAGTCTGCAGGCCCCCCACGTACTTTGTGCCAGCTTCATTGCTTGCCAGACCTCTCTGGAAGCCACTTCAGTGCAACAGAAAACCACCCCAAAATAGCAAAAAAACCCAGACATCAGCAGCTTACAGAACATCTAATAAGCTTCAAGGCCAGCACAACCTGCAGTTGGGAGCACTGCAGAAAACAAGACCTTCCCCTCCCATGCTCCATTTCAGCAGCAGTGAAACATCAGATAAGCTCAGATGCTCATGAAAGCACAGCCTATGTTTCTAAAAACTGAGACCCCAGACTCTTCTGAATCACATTTCACATATTAACTATCAAAGTCAGAGCTTCCTTACATTCTGTAAGGATAACAATTTTACTAGTTCTCAGTCTCAGCTCTTAAACCTCAGATGATCTTTAACTTTTTCCAAGCCTCCCAGCAAACCCTTTCATTTCTCCTCCCATAACAACTACAAACCCTGTAGCAGCCTGTCCATATCCTCAAGCAAAACACATTGGCCTTGAGTCCTCATCTTTCCCATGTAGAAACTGAACTCTCCTCTTCCATTTTTTCTAATCTGTACATGGCATAATGCATAATCATCCTCTTTACCATTTTCCTTACAGTTTTTTTGCTTGTTTAAATAATCGGCTTTCTCTGGTTTAAACCTGAATTTACCCGCCCACGGAATTTTGCCGGAGTACACTCACCATACTCTCATCTAAGCCTTCCTCTTTTCAGTCTTATTTAAAATAGTCTCTGTCTCTCCTCATTGCTACACAGGCTTTTTTCATCTATCCAGAAAGACCAAAAGATAGCAGTAGCACCTCAGGAGGGAAAATTTAGGGTTTTTTTTTTGAAGTCAGCTTCCATCATTCATACTTTCCAACTCCTTTCCTTGTGTGTTTACTGCATTGAGATTGTAACCGGCAAGACTGCCTACTGTTAACGTATATAAACTGTGTGTATATGCCTTGTCTGCTCAATTTATTATAAAAAAAATTTTTCATGTACTCTCAGTCTTAAGGGCAAAAAATCCCAACAAAACCAAAGAAAGCCCCAGATAATTACATGTTTCTATCTTCATAAATAAATCCGGCTTTTACCTTACATGTAGTAAAACAATGTTATCATACACTGTGCTAAGACGCTAACATTTCAGGTATGCATTTTTGAGGAAATAGATGCTTCAATGAAAGTTAAACTATTTTATCGCAGCTGTGACAGGGAAAAAAAAAAAGAAAGAAAAAAGAAGGAAAAGGTTAGGCAAATTATTTGCTCCCATTCTGCAACACATCAGTAAGAGTAAGAACGTAAAAGCCACTTCTATCAACACATTGGTTCATCTGTATCACCTCTGACCCAAAACCACACATTCATCTTCATTTCTTTAAGTGATTTAGAAAATGTGATTTTGATTTCAGTACAACATGTAAACACTTTTTCTATTGCATGCTAATCTGACTTCTTACCAACATGAGAATTAAGAGTCTTAGACTTCATGAGCTATACCTAAGATTTACTTGAAGAACAAGAATTTTCGAAGAATCACTGGTATTATAGGAGAATTTTCTTTGAAACTTTACGGTGCACTCCAATATGAAGACTAAAATGACAACAGAGGTATCAAGATTCTTGCGTTTACATGCAAGAATGCTGCTGGCAAACGTAAATAAACCAAGTGCCCAACTAGATGTTTGATGTTTTAGAAGCAATTTTAATTAAAAACCAAGCCAAGTATTGACTCCTTATTAAAACATATAATAAAAAGTCTCTTCCTATAACCCAATGAGACTATTCAAAATGGATTTGAAGAGGAAGTAAAGGCTGAACAGCTAAGAAGCTTCACCTACTTGTACCTCTTCTAGCCCTGAGCTATTAATTTTCACTCAACCATACTTACACTGCACCTAATCACCAAGTCTGACTACAGTAAGATCTTTTTTTGTTTAAAGCACCTTTTCCAACAAGGTATCTATTTTTGATCACCAGAAGATGGTGAAATAGAGACACCACCATTCTTCTTAGGAAGCTGTTCCAACACTGCAAAAAATACTTGTTCAGTTCAACCCTTGGGAGTTTAGCCTCTGGGTTTTTATACCTGAGTGTGATCCATTAGTGAGCCTTTCAGTACTCCAACTCATCCCTGTAAAACTGTACATATACCAACCCAGCTGTCTTGGAACTCTTTTGTGATAAGACAAACACACTGAACTCCTTAAGTCCCTCACTATCTAGGATTCCCTGCAGCCTTTAATGCTTTTTAGCAATCATCCTCCTAAACCCTTGCAGTTTTGTGATATTCTTGAACATAAAGTTTGATTCCGGAACCACATGGAGTTCCAGCTCTCCCTACTCCCTGACACAGCTCCCTACTTCCACACAATCATCACATTGCTCTGCTTTGACACACCATCTCAGTACAGGCATCTCATCATTTTTCCACCATCATGACTTTCAAATGCACTCAACTACTGCTTCTGAGAACAGTTTGCTACCTTGTACATTTGGCCTGCATACCTTTTGAGGACCTTTTTGGTTTTGGCGTTTTTTTTTTTATTTGGGTTTTTTAATGGATTGACCAAGTCCATTTTTTGTCCTTATTATTTGTGAGGACAATATTTATCAACTATGACATGATCTGTAAATATTTATCAGCACTTGCATTTACTTTGGACCACCAACAAGAGTATCAAGTAGCAATACCAAGTAGTAATTAAGTAGGTTTGTTTCCATTATGTAGCACTAAGGTGCACATCATGCTAAATAGCCTGCGTATTCCCAAGTATTCCCAAAATTCTGCTGTTGGAAATACAGATTAATGTTTTTTTTCAATACAGTGTTGTAGTTACACCGAGTATTTTAGAGTTAGCACTTCTCCATCCCGGAAGATAGGTCCTTAGCAGTCCGATCTCAAAGTAATTTCTACTTTCAGCAGGGATTTGGCTGGAAGTCACTTCCATAATTCTTAAAGTAAAACCTTAAATTAAAATTAATTCCAGCCAACTTTATACTAATTTTGCTGTGCTTCATAAAACTATGATAATGA
This sequence comes from Nycticryphes semicollaris, assembly GCA_013400055.1. NCBI lineage: Eukaryota > Metazoa > Chordata > Aves > Charadriiformes > Rostratulidae > Nycticryphes > Nycticryphes semicollaris. The sequence continues at coordinate 193,570 of VXBJ01000654.1, forward strand.
CACGTCTCTGGATTTTTCACTTTACAGCTCTGATGCTACAAATGCTCAATTCCATATGCATCTTTATCCACATGAGCTATCTTGCTGAAGTCAACAGGAATATTTAGTTTAGCACGGACACAACTGTCAACCTGCTCATGTTTTTATTTGATGCAGATGGACAATCAAAAAGGTGACATGTTTACATATAAATATTCATTAAGACATTTTGAAATTGTGAATACTGAAAATTTTACTCCCACAAATACTCAACTGTACAGCGTACACGGAGATAACGCTTTGTAAAAGTATATGATTCGCAGAAGTGATGGGAAGGAGAGAACAGCACATGCAGTAGTGGCAGCAGAATTGTGCAAACACCAAGAAACAAGGATTCCAAGCCTGCATAGACCCTTCTTTAGCCTTATAAAAAAAAAAATTAATGTATTACAAAATTACAAAGATTTGCACTAGCTCTTCAAGTAACTTAGTAAAGCCTCATCATCCTTCAATAATGAAGGAGTAGCAATGAAATCTTAACTGAAGAACATAACATTTATTTTCTCTCCCATCCGATGTGGAATAGCTGCGGAATAAACACTGTTCCTCCCCTCTGACTGCTTTATCTAGGTCAAAAAATTCCTTAAAGGCAGGAAGTCGCAGGAAACAAATGTCACTACACATCAACTTTTTATCATGAAAACAAGCAAGACAGTAGATAAAACCATCACCTTCCCAATATTTCAGTATGAAGTTCCATGAAAGACACCAGCTTATTAGTAAACACAAGACTGCTGTGGAAACTCCTTAAAGGCTGCAAAAGAGAAGGCCTCACACTAACACATGACAAACTTATCATTCTTTGTAGGGTTTTTTTTTTTTTCCTAGTGTTTTACATCATTTTGCATAAGTTAATGGGACACGAGAGGTCTTGAAGGCACTGCTGAATTTACTGAAAAATACAGTATATCACATGCACAATCATCTTATTTTGAATAGCTTAGGCATGACCATGAAAAAAAATCTTTTGCTTTGTGCAGGAGAATTACACATGCTGAAAAAAAAAAACCAAACATCTAACCAAACCCAAAACAAAAGCAACAGGAGCAGAACTTCTCCACAGCAGAATTACTCTCTCTAAAGCACATCCACCTTCATAAAGGACTAATATTTACAGGACAATGTAATTTCCTAATTATAAACAAATTAATTATACACATTTATTTTGAAAAGCAAGGGTGAAAGATTAACTTGCTTAGCTTACACTTATCCAATAGCAAAACTTGTCTCTTCCTGCTCAAACATAGTGCACATCATAACCGAAGATCAGTATTGTATTCTCATTTAATCAAAGCAAAAAATGAGAGATATGCAATTCTTACCTCCTTATTATAACTGAAGGTAAGAATCTCAAAACTCTTTCAACTACAGATTCTCGGAACAAACAGTTTTAATACTGACTTTGCACCTTTAAACTAAAACAAGACTAATCTTGTTTCTGTCATAGAACTGGAACCTGACAGACAATGAAGAAATCATCAATTTTTAAGACGATTTCACAGCTTATAGCATTTCATGTAACTATACAAAGAATGTACTTCCTAACTACAGATGCAAGAACATTTGTAAGATCAGTAAAACTGTAGAATTGAGTATGGAAGTTTCATATACATGTCAATCATACCAATAAAAAAAAGCAGAGCAAGTGCAAATTTACCCAAATGTAAAACTGTTCAAGCTTTACCTCAACTACCTGACTGATGTAGGACAATTTGTAACACTGTTTCAGGAGAAAAAAAATAATAATAATTCACTCATAAGGTGCGTGCAATTGAGAGGGAAATACGAAACAAATGAGACAGCAGAAACAACTGTAGCACAAATTATGACTATAGAAACTTCATGTTCATCTTTCTATTTTCATTTCAAATAATATGCCTTCCACCTTCTTCCTCCTACGTTCTTTCTCAGTCGCATCTGCTTATGGGAGAACACTATTGCTACTGAGCTTGACATTTGCAAATCCTACTCTGAAGTAGCCAAAAACCCACCTATAAACACAGCCCAGTTAACCTTATTAGTCATCACAGCATGGGACACTGTCTGCTAAAGAAAGTAAATAAAAGTTTCTGGAGTCTGTTTCATAAGTCATGGCCAAGTCCAACATCTCTTAGTTTTATGCTTAGAGATAATTTGTAAGTAATTCGTAGTTTTAATATAACCAGTGCAGAACTACAAAATACTCCTCTGAGCAAAAATCAATCATAAGGTCTCAAAAAATTTCAGCCAGCTGTCTTCCTTACGAGCAACTGTATCTATCAAGTGTTGTCAAGAAGGGGAAAAAGCAGGTGCCAATCTGGCCTGATGTATCAATCTATACTTACAAATATCTTCCTTGAAAAAAGTGTTTTGTTTGATTTCTTGAAGTACTTAACACATTCATAAAGAAAATATTTAAGACATAAACAAGCAAAGAACGTTCTTCCTGAGCTAGCAAGGAACACTACCTGATGAACTGTTCACCCCAACTGTTAAGCCAAACCTCAGCTGTTTCCAGTGAGAAATTTTCACTGAGCACACATGCAGCCACAGCTCTAACTCATTCAGAATCACAACTTTGCATAGAATTTAAGTAACTGCAATAAGACAACAGAAAGAAGTGCATTGGTACATTAGAGGTTCTCTACAATCTGTTGCACTATTTCCTGCTCAGGTAATGCTGAACACAATAAATTTTTCCAATTAATTTACTTAGTTAACAGATACATACTTGATCTTTGTTCAGAATCTGGCTGGCTTTCATCGGCAGGAAAACTTGTACTACTGACAAGGCAGTAATAACCCCACTTGGTAAATACAGACCATAAGACCAAACTAAAAAGATTGATTCAAGCCTCTATATACTTGGAGCAAAAGCACAAGAACAACAAACAAATTTTCAGTTTGCAGCCATATAGGCTTGACTTAGGATTAGTTAATAGATGTTAAGCAGAAGTAAAACATACTCAACACGGTTTACTGTAAGAGTTCCCATACTTAGTGATGTAAAGAAGTCTACAAAAGGAATGGAAGAATGTGATAATTATTTACTGTCTTTTATTATGAAAGAGCCAACTTAAGTTGCATCAAAAGAAATTACCAAGTGCGAGGTTCAAAAATCTCAGCAAAAGGACATAGTTTTCCTAACATGGGCTCCAATTATGTTGCAGAACTCACTGCCCAAGGACGCTGTGGATACAAGAGGTTTACAGGGATTTAAAAATAATAATAATAATTTATAAGAGAAAAAAATGCAAACAGTAAATGGCTATAAGTCAAAAAGAAATCAACTCTGACTTTGGGATCCAAAAGAAAAAACAAGGGAAACAAAACTATTTGCCTTTATTCAGTTTTTCCCCTCTTCCTTAGGCATCTGCTACTGACTACTCTTGGACACAGTACTCAGAAATGCTGGGTTTATGTTAATAGCATCTTATTTATGATTCACAAATCTACTTCCACAAAACCAAAGCCAAACATAATTACTCAAATACAATATATGGTTTTATCAAAATGAACAAGACACTGTCTTGAAGGAGTCAAGCCCAAGATGACAGGATCTTCAGGAATTCAAATGCTAATACACAAAACACATGCTAGAAACACAAAAGTAGTAAGGAAACAAAAAAACTTATTCAGAGCTAAGATGTACCCAGAAGTCAGCCTGCTTTTTCCAGCTGTATCAGTTACATCTGTCTGGAATCCTGCCTCTCCAAAAGCTGTATACAAGACCTCTGTCAACAACGGCTGCCGTGCCCAGCACAAAAGGTATTTTCAAGCCAAGTACCTCAAAAAGTCAAATATTAATGTTATTATTTACCTGGCAATACATCCCAACAACGCTTTCACTGAGGTCACGTGAAATCTGACAAGCATCAAATGAAACCAATTAAAAAACAAGAACTTAATGAACTGGAGAGTGATAGCCCACGCATCTTTAATGCAGTTGTAAAAGACCAAGTGAACTGCTTTGAGTTGTGTGTATTTAACAGGAGGCTCTAAAACCTCCTCCATCCCATGCCTCTGTGTCTTATGACGTTAACAGGAGATTTATATACTGGACAAGAACAAAAAATTACTATTTTCCCCCACCCCCATTTTATTCATCTAATAAGATGACAGCTGGCTTGTATATACACAAGTTCTTATGTGAGTCTGTCAAGAACTGGAAAAACAAAAACACACTTCCCACTGCTATTACCTCCTGCTTCATAACTTAAACATTTGAATTGTGAGTGAGGCTTCCAGGGAAGCATTAAAAATAGCAACCAGAACAGTTATCTTAATGCACAGTAATTCCCTGTTTCATGGCATTCATATCTGCAGAAAGAAAGATGCCTTTATTACTGGTAAAAGTATACACTAACATTAATAATTTCATTTCCCCAGATGTTAAAAATGTGTATTTTGCAGAAGACTACAAAGTTGTATTTCTGTTTTTCCCTTCCAAAACCAGGAAGTTCAATAACCTTATTAATGCAATCATATTTAAATACTGTGCTGAAATTTAAAAAAAAAAAAAAAAGGCCAAGAACACTGGAACAACATACAATTAATTAGTGACGATTAAATAAGACATTTCAAGTCTGTAACAGTATTTTGCTTGGAGTCATCTGTAAGTCACTATTAATTAGACAAAAAAGAGATGGACCCCTCTGTTCCTGGTTTCCAAGATCACTTAAAAATAAACAGAAGGAACAGGCCATCCTCACTTTTTTTAAACTCCACCTGCCATTACAATTTCACATGGTTGCATAGTCATAGGCAAAGCATATTACTGGCAGCATGGTAGGATTAAACAACAACAACAAAAATAGATCTAGTGATTACATGAGCTGGAGGTAAGCGATCATCAATCTTGAGCTCACACCAAAACTACTTTCTTTCCAATCATGTTTCAATGGTTAATTCATGTTTACATTATACTGAAAGAACAAAGTTTGATTTTTAAAATCCAGGAGATCATCTTCAGTGTGACCAGTTAAATCTACAATGAAACTTAAGAACACAGCTACAAACAATATTAGTCATCAGTAATTCACAGTAATGAGTTGCTACAAGCAGATAACGTCTGCTTTGAATTTGCCTGAAGACTCCTGTGTTTAAGGAAAAAAAAAAAGCAGCTTTGCAAATAATGAAACTACTGTTTCCCTGTACCACTCCAGTAAGACCTTCCTTTTATACAAAGATTTATTTTTGTAAGAAAACAATAAAGCAGCATTTGATCTTAATCATCAATCTAACTATGACCCTGCAAATTCTGCATGCCCTTCAAGATAAAACTCATCCCTACGCCTGTTGAGTAAAGAAACCCCAGCGCACCCAGTGTACACACTGCTCCATTGTTTCAGGCCAGGACTGAAGGTATGCCACCTTTTATTTACAAGACTTGATGGAAGATCACACCTAGGTTTTGTAACCAGGAGATAACTACTTCAACCAGCTTACAGATCTTGAAACTGAAGGCTACTAGTGTGCAGTCTAAGAAATGGTGTAATCACTGAACACAGGCAGTTTCAAGCAAATGCTAGTTTCTGTCACACCACCCACATACACTCCTGAAGAAATTTTAACTGCACAGAAGTTTTCATCATTGTTCAATAAAGAAGTGGCACACAAAAAATCCTTCAGAATTTTCCTTCCAAAGTGACACTGATAGAACTAAAATAAATGATGGTTCAATAATTACATGACCAGCATGAAGTAGCAATACTTCTCCTGAAGTTTTAAGCCTTTAACAGAATGCTACTGACTAAATTACTTCAACTAATTCTAGACTGTTTGCAATCAACATATGTAATGCACAATGACTTGCTTGCAATTAGTATATTATACTAAACTGTTTACAAAGAAAAAACAAGTATTTGATCTGTATTTCTTAAGTGTGTTAGATTAAAATACAGATTAACCACGTGCCAAACTATTATTAATATTAAAAAGCAAAAATAGAAGCTACAGTTAAAGGTCAAACAAGTCATCCACTGTACTCATGATTATACAACTCTACACGTACTGGCACTGTTAAACCCTTTCAGAATGAGCATTTCCTAGAAAGCAGAAAGGTAAAACAATTTGATCTTCAAAAAAAAACTAACATTAATATGTCAAAGCTGAAAATCTACACCGTCAACATCCTAAACACACTTTAAAAACTTGTTAGGGCATTCAGACTGTGTCAGGAAAGGCACGTGCTCCATAAAGCTAAAATGCTTATAATCTTTTGTGTATTTCTTAGTCAAGACAGCTAAAATACTCCAAAACACCTTCACTTTTCCTACATGCAAGTCCTCAAAACATAGATTACTTGTTGACAGTTCAATGTATCTTTAATCGTAGTAGGTAGGCCTCAATTACTCCCCTAGAAAATTATTTTGCCAAGACAGTTAATGTTTGGTAACAGTAAAGGAATGTATTGCTGTTTACAAACCCTTAATACATTTGTTATGTAAGGAAATGCATTTTAAAACACTAAGACAAGCAGAAGTATTTCACGTGGATGATTCAGTTTACCCATAAAAATAAACGTTACAATTCAGGAAAGAGACAAGAAACTACCACAAAATCAGAAGGCAAGGACACACACAAAACCAACCCCCTACATTCTGCAAAAGCACCAAGGGTGTTACAAGATCGATTCGTCACAGATCTTAAATTCAGAAATTCCAGATATGTGGATAACCACTTGACTGGTTTCCTTTCAAGCACGTAAACAATACTCAAGGGTGTATCCGATTCTGTTTGCTAATTACAATACCTCCAAGACTGCTGCCGACAGATTTGCTCCCAAACTCACAACAGATACTGCTACCTGCCAGAGACAGCACAGGAGGAGGGTGACCGTTTGTCAGCCACTAGCCCCGGCGCTTCCCACCTGTACCACCGGCTGCCGGCGGGGTTGGAGTGGGAGGCGGACGTGCGGCGGGGGGACGGCGGCTGGAGAAAGGACGCATCCGAGGGCAGCAGGCGGAGGCGCCGGTGCCCAGGAGAAGGAGGCCTCAGGCACCGCTCGCATGTGTCGCCAGCACAGGGTCGGTTCCCCGCCTGTCACGCACCATGTGCCGGCGAAACGGCAATGGGGACAACCGGCGCGGAGGAGCAGCGGCACCACCCCCGCCGCGGCAGCCAGTCCTCTCAGAGAGGACGGGGTTGCCCGACGCGGCGAAGCGCCGTCGGGTGGGCCCGGCGGGCCCCGGTGTGATGGGGAAGGACGGCAGGCCCGGCCCCCGCTTTACTCACACTCGGGGCAGCTGCAGCGGCGGCGCCCCCCGCC
>VXBJ01000654.1:210837-222023 GCA_013400055.1 Nycticryphes semicollaris
AATGTCTAGCCATTTTCTAACAGGATCCTAAAACATAAACAAAACTAAATACTCTGAGTGGAAGTAGAGCAGAAATATTAGTAGGCTGCAGCTAAGGTATTTCCCTTTCTCCCAAGGGCACAAACTTAAAATCAGTTCACTTTCACACATCACCATTAACTTCCAATTCAAAATATTTTTGCAAAACACTTCTCCCCGTAAGAATGGCAGTTTTAGAAAATGGCTATAAATAGACCTGCTACACAAACCCTACACTGCAAACTGCTTTCACTTCCCTGTGGTTGGTCAGTGATGGTAGATGACTTTAAAAGTTAAATTAATACAAAGAGAGCAACTCAATGGTTTAATTAGTATGTTGGCAGGCTCCATGGATTCAAGTGAATTTCTAACATTCTACTAATCAGTTCCAAATGTCTATTTGTATTTCCCCTCATCGCATCCCTAGCGGCACTTTTAAGTCAAAATGCCTTTATTTTGCTTAATAAAGTCACTGGTTTTTTTTTTCTCCCCAGAAAATTCAGTGAGAAGCTATTTGCAGTTTTGCAGGAATCAAATTGCTTACTGATGTAAACACATCTATCCTCTGTAAGAAAAGCCTGAAAGGCTGGTATTTCCCATAGAAGAGTTACAGTAATTCCCAAGGCAGGGTTTTAGTACGCAAGAGGGGAAGAAAAAAACCATAGCACAAGGCAGATACATACAGTGTACTATTCATCACCCAGAAAGTGTAACTGAATAAAAGAAGATTAGAATGGAGGTATGCAGGAGAGGAGAAACAATCACTGCACATCCAAAACAGGAGCACATGTGTATCTAATAATATTTTTTTTTCCTCCCTTCAATTCCCAGTACAGAACTTGGGAGATAGAAAACGTAACCTCTTGCAGAACTCATGGTTTCACTACGCCATTCAATGCATCAACACCGTACTGCTTTCTGGAACCTACCTTTGCCATTTTTACACAACAAAAAAAAAAATCTGATATCACAAAGTATCAGAAGTTTTAAATTAACTTATTTCAAAATTTATTAAGTATCCTCACAAACATTTTTTCCCCCTCCTCATGCCAGTTTGTTTTCGGGTTTGGATTTTTATTTTTTTAAGAAAGGGGTGGGGGAAAGTGGGCAAATGAAGGAAAAAAAAAAGTTCTTAAAAACAGTATTCTGGAACCTCATAATTTTAAGTTAAACCCCTAATATTCTATTTCTAATACTCAGAAGGGTTTTGTTACTGAAAGTAGGTATTTGCCTGGAATCCCTGAATGATTTTGTATAATAGTTCAAGTAACTGGATCAGCATTTTCCTCAATGTTTTTATGAATGACTACAAGGTTAAAAGCTATTTCAAGTCACAGATAAATATTTAGCCAACTCACAATGGTAGTGTCATTTCCTGCGTTTGCCACTAGTTCCCGTCCCTCCAGCACCTCCCGTTGTGCCAGCAGATGTTTGTGTGACTAAGCGACAAACCAGATTACGGAAACAACAGGAATGAAGAAAAATGACAACACCGTTTTGAGGCCGAGTTTTTGTGGCCAGATGAGATCCTGTCCCCAGCTCAGCAGAGGGACTCACAGGGTGCTGTGCTCGCAGGGGGAGAGGCCGTGGTGAGACCAGAATAAACGTGCAGAAGAGGAGCGGAATTGCTGCCCGAGCCCTGGCCTCCCCTTGTGAACATCCTGCAGACTCCTGTGTTCCCCTTACCTCAAACACACCAGCAATAAGCACGCACCCTCAGTATGAAAAGCTGGCAGGAACAGTCTGCAAAGTCACTACAGCATTTCTAGACTTTAGGTAGGGGCCAGCTTCTGGCTATGGCTTTTGGCAGCTATCTTAAAAAATAATTAAAAATACCTTATTCCTGTATGTACATTTGCACCAAACTCAACCATCTTGAAATAAAATTATGCAAATCCTTATTTTATGACCAGACTTAAGAAAATATGCTGATTTCGGACTACTTTAGATATAGGTAGGCAACAGCACAGTTATGTTTTCTATGTGTACATAAAAACCACCTGCTGCTACTTCCACAGAGTGTCAGAGTTCACAACCAAAGTGCAATCTGTTGAGGCATTTGCGCTCAAATCTTGTGCACGTTCCAAGCTGTGAGACCACACTAACATACTGAATCACAGTATTAAAAGACAAGAAACATTTTCACCTTTGAGAATCAACTACTGCAACTTGTACTTTCAGTTGGCTTTGGGAAACAAAAGGATAGACAAGTCATTGGGATGTGTGAAATATGTTGCACTCTGTCATCTGCAAGTAGTTTTATCTAATTTGGGATTAAAAACAGGAGAAAAGAAAAATCAAATTTAACTTTTTAACTAGCATTTTGTCTCCATATGGGATACCCTGCTTTTTCAATGTCCTTACCTACTGCATATTCAGAGCATATCCACCAAAGATTTTTCCACTAATACAAACACAAGCTGATTACAAACACCAAATATAATAATAATCATGTGAGAAATAATACTTCAGACATTATCTGCGGTCATCTCACTTCAGATCATGTCCTCTCTCAAAGACAGAGAAAGTTATTAAGGTCTTTGTGATACATCTTAGAACACTCTCCACATGCGCATTCACCACAGACAGAGCTACTAAAATGAGCATTTGGCTGTAGTTGTACAATATAGGTGCTCACATATTTTAAACACCCCCATACCTTAAAAAACACCAATGAGAACTTTACTACAGTAACAGTAAAAAAAGAAAAATGGAGAACAGTAATGCAAGATGAATCTTACATTCTGGATCCTATGTTCTTTTAAACAACATTTCAAAATTCTACAAAATACTTTGAGATTAGCAAAACTCAGCTCGCCAAGGCTGCGACCAAACCCAACATCAGCCTTGGTTTGAGCAGGATGGACGAGAGGACCTTCCGAGGTCCCTTCCAACCCGTCTTAGGTTATGGCTTTATAAAATAAAAGGGAGAGTGGGAGTGCATTTGTAGATGCACTCAAACACATTTGCCCTCTTTCCATCCAGATAGCCCAGCCAGTCTATAGATAGAACTACACTGAGTACTTCATGTGAATCAAGATTACAGATGTGGCTGAGAGGCAGGCTGATTTTGATGCCTTAGATATACATCAGTTTTATACACAAGAAGTACAGAAGAAAGTACTGCTTTATGACTTAAGTGAGGTGGCAAAGACAAAAGACTTCTCACCCGCTCTATCTGATCTCAGAAGTGTGCAATTTATCTGTTGAATACTCAGCTTCATGAAAACACAACCCTCACTACCCAGAGCTGTGACTCCTGTAGTGGCGAGGAACCTCTCCGGAATTAGGAAGGGATGAAGTGTTAATTGTTTCTGCTGAGACATGAGAAGGGAGAGGAAGCAGGTTTGTCCTGAGACAGGTAACCACCCAAACCACAAAGACATTCAGGTTCACCGTTCCTCTCTAACCCACCTTTCATTTACACATCTCAAACTGAAACTCCACTACTCCTACCTTCGGAATTCCTCCTTTCATGCCTTTTCCCTTCTGCCATCCACTGCTCAGTATTTGCAGCAGTGACACATGAGAACGTGCTTAGTGTGACAGAGAGCTGAAACTGCTTTGGGCTGCCTTAAATTAGAAGCCCAAAAAGACATGCCACCAACTAGACACAGGCCGTGAATATTTTTTGAACAGGTAATGACAAATATCATCACACTTATGGTAGTATTTCATACTATTAAATCTTTCTTACAGGCAAGCACTCATGCCTTATAACAGTTACATTTGAAATTTAGCCCCATTTTACAAGAGAGAAAAAAGGAAAGAAAAGCCACTTGAACAAGATGATCTACTAAGCCTGAAGAATTCAGAATAAAACCTGCATCCCTGTTACATTCTTAACTAACATGTCTCGGTACAGCATTCTGCTGCCTCCTCAACTTCTGACTGTACAACACCTGACCAAGCCTTTCCAACAGGTATTCCCAAGAAGCAAAGAGCTGAAGAATTAAACAGCCATTTGAAACGACAACAGGGCATTGAATCATCATTGTTTTCTAGAGTAACCTTCTCCAGCCTATCTCACCTCAGTTCTAATGTTCCCCAAGCGATGTCCACAACCACCTACAAAACTACTTATTTCACAAAGACAGTGGCAGGAGATGTTTTAAATAATTTCTCACATTCTGTAAATTTTTTACAGGAAAAGTAAATCACAATATAGACTAGATCACCTTTCCCTGAACAACATGTGTCAAGCTCTCATGTAATTCTAACTTAACTGAGCTAAGAGCGCAATCGGAATTATCGACATTTTAGAAAATTACTTCTTGTAAAGGCAATATAATGGAATACAAATTTAGTAGTATGAAAACTGGTGCGTTGGAAATTAAGTTTTTAGGTAATAGTTTAAAACTTAAGTTCCAATACAGAACCTGTCCTTATTTGGATGTTTTTTTCAATATTGGAAGTTTTCAAAAGTTCTAGGGACACCAACAGGGACAAAAAAGCCGCATTACAAATACACAATGGGAAAAAAAGAATGAGGGTTTTTACTGTTTGCCTTTCACTATAAACCCATACTGAAAATTTTCTCATTTACACCTTAGTTGGGTCAGAACTCATACCCAGCATTGTCAAGAACTCAACTACATATTTTGCTTAGAGCAAGTCTTCTATGTGTATATTCTTACCGTATCATTGGAACAACAGCATAAACAATTTTTATGGATGGAGTTCTGACATTTGAACATATTCAAGGGCAGCAATTCCCATAGACCTGTGGATGCAGAAACACTTACTTGGCTGTTCTGACACAAGCAGAGCCCTTGCTCTTGTCATCTTCTTGGCAGAAGAACCTCATTTCAGAATCATTACCATTCACTGTTCTGCAAAGTTTACTGGGAAATACTAAGGATAATATTCTGCTCTACAGAATTCAGGTATTCAAAGGCACATGTTGATATAACAACCCAAAAATATACCATCCATGCATATAATAATGTTACCAAAGGAAATTTTGAAAAGTCTACTTTTCTCTTGAAAAGTCTAATGGGAAGTTTCGGGGGAAGCACATTAGTGTGGTCTGAATTGTACTATATTCAAGTACTATGCACCAGAATAATCATTCTAGTGGTAATTTCACATAGTGAGCTCACCTCAAAATATTATACGTTTGCAGTATTAGTTTACTTTCACAAGAATAAGTCGTTAAATAATATAATTTAGTATGCATTTATAAAGGCACAAGAACTAGGCTGAGCAGGCTAGTGAGGGTGTGTAAATGCCACAGAAGGGCAGAGCTCCTTACTGAAATAACCTGCTGCAGATGCAGATTCTTCATCTGATCTCGTAGGCTTTGGAGGAAAACGTGACCGATCACACTGAAGGCAGACTCCTCTTCCCTTTTCAGTGATGACACCAAGAACAGAAAATTGAGAGCGCTCAAAGACTCTTCACTGAGAACTACTGTCAGTAGTCATACGTTTTCTGTGAGCCAGACTGAGTCATTTCCATGAATGACTGCTTGGTAGCCAGAGAAAAATTTGAAAGTTACAGAGCAAAGAGAGCACAGACAGACATACAGACATAGGAAGTGGTGTTTTCAGCTTGAAAAAGTTTCAACAAATGATCTTCTGTCATTAAAAAAAAAAAAAAAAACAAGGTATTTGTGCAACATTTGGCAAAAAGAGACATTGTTAATAAGATAATGCTGAATTTTTAGGCTGCAAAAGCAACAAAAGAGTATTTGGGAGCAGCAGGTAGCAGGTGAAGTAGCTCATTGAAAAAACTGGATGTTGAGAGGAATGACCTATTTAGGGGAATTCCTCTATAGAGAGAGGCTGTTCTAACTTAAGTTGATGGGAAAACCCAGATGGTTTGAACACTGTAAGATCAAGACCTAAACACTTATGAAAGTGTGTGGTTAAGGACAAGTTTCTGTCCTTCTGACAAACGTTTATCAAATACAATCATACTAATTTCACAGTTTCTCAGTTAAGAACTTTCCAGGATTACTCATACATAGCAACTACTAAAATTCAGAACTGCCAATGCTATTCTGTTGAACTTCAGCTACTGAAAGTACTCCACACTTATTTCATCCTTGTTAAGAGAAGAAAATAATAGAGAGGCATCATTAATCAGCTTAAGTAGTATCAAAAAGCCACAGCAAGAGATCAAATTATTCAGTAGTGAAATACATTTAGATAAATGACATACTATCTGATCTTGATTACTCATTTTTCATAAGGCACTAACACAACACACTACATATATATGTGTGTATATATATACATATTCCAGTGGTTTTACCAGTCATTATTAAGTGCATCAATAACCTGCAAGAACACCACCCAGTGTGTGGGGCATGCTGAATTTGTTCCCTAAGAAAAAGCACTCCCAGAAAGGCATTGAGGATGGAACCATACTTGGTGCTGCTGCTGCAACCGGAAAGTTTTTAGTTGATTTAAAACTCAGAGGGCTAAAATGTGAGGAACATTTTCATTACCACAACCTACAGAAAGCTAATAAATTCTGAATAAGCTCCAGCAACACCTATGAGCATTTTGGCTTGTTGTTTCTTGTTGCCCTTCCGAGAACCACATACAGATTCCCACCGTGAAATAATCCACTCCACTCACTCACTTTATTAACTTTAACATAAGACAATAAAACTTTAGGTAATTAAGTTTAATGTGCTGTTCAACAAGTAACATGGGATTTCATACAACTTACAGTGGTTCTCTATAGTTCACAATACCTGCACAAGCAAAACCAAAATGGAACAAGCACTGCCCCAGTACTGTTATGCAAGAGCTTGATTTTCTTCTTGCTGTTTTCCCTGAAAAGTAACACAATGACAACAGTTACCACGTGACATTCAAATATCTCAGTATGAAGTAGGTTTGCAGTTTCACACAGCATGGCTTGGCAAGAACATTCTCCTCATACAACCTTCTAACTTTGAACTAACTGAAAGTATTACAAGAATTCATTCTGTGCTTTTGTACGTGTAACACACATAACCAGACCAACATCTTATGTTTTCACGATGGATATACATAGGTTTCAGTACAGTGAAATACAGATCAACAGTTAACATTACAATAAAGTAAATTATTTAATTAAGTGTCTGAGACTAACCACTCAATTAGAAAATCTTCATTTTCTGTGAGGAAAAACGGCATTACACATTAACTTTGAAGTTACATTAGTGAAGTAACCACAGACTGTGGTTTGTCAGGGGATGGGGGTGTGGGGATGTGTCAGGGTTTAATTAAAAACAAACTGTGAACCTAAAGATCAAAACCAATACATGCAGTGTATTTTAGTTCAATTAAGAATTGTACTTTTATACTTTGGCCAGAGTTAGTCTGAATGCAGACTATTCAAAACAAAGCATCAAAAATCAATTTGTTGGTAGAGGAAGCTGCCCTACCACACAGGTTTTCAAACTCCACCCCCCCACCCCCCCTTTTTTTGTTTTCCTTTTAAATGTAATTTAAGTTTTATGTTCTTGCTTCCTAAGAAACTCATCTGTTCACGCTGTGTATGGTAAATCTTCAGCGCTGACAGTTTGCTGCATGTTTCAAGACTGTTAATTTTCTTTCAAAGTTAGAGAATTAATTACACTTTACAACTGCCTTGTTGGGACAGTAGTTGTACAAATTTTCAGACACCAGGCTAGTTAAGATAAAGAGAAGTTCAGCAATACTCTTGTGAGATCCCATGATTGTGAGCAAAGTTACATAGCAAAAATTGCTATAAAAGGAGTTGCTACCACCATTTTAGGAGAGAGAGGAGCTAAAGCTGCCTTCAAAGTAGGGGCTTCCCAACTAATCCTTTACTACTGACAGACACCAACTCACCCCACAGGTTTCAGTCTTCCTCACCAACTGCTCTGCTACTTCCCAGTATTTATTTTCTATTTCTATTCTGTTTCATTTCTTAATGAATCAAGGCGAAGAGATGCATTCCGTAATCAAATATCAGGAAAGTCAGCTCTATCACAAGAATTTCTCTCATTAACAAAGGCCCAGGTAAAGGAGGTTTTGAATCTCCATCAGTAAAATATTGCAGCAGTAGAATAATCCCAAATCCCCCAAAGCTTCATCAAAAAACCTTATTCAACTACTGTCACTCATCAATGTTAACATCAGATTAAATAACAAACATTAAAGAAAAAACAGTAAGTTGTTTATTATCTGCTTTGACAGTTTTGCACTTGTTACATGTAAGCTAGAAAAAATAATTTGAATCTAGCTTGATTAGTATTCTAAATGTCAAATTTGGAAGTTAGTAACAAGCAGCATTAGAGAAGAACTGAATGTATTCAGGAACCTAGCTGGACACAGTTCAGGAACACTCCCCATTGGTTTTGCCCTGCTAATAAATCAGATTTACATATATTCTTCTCTTCACGTGTTATTCCAACTCTTCACAAAAGTCAGAACTCAAAACCCCATACCATCTCACCTGCTGAGAATCCTGAAATCCCTGCTACTTGACCCCCTCACTGTTTCTCCATCAACCTCATTCTCTACAGCAGCCACCTCTGAAGGCAAACACCATCAGGCAAAGCTCCATCACCAGCACAGAAAACAAACATTAAAGCCACTGACGAAGCAGGTGAGTTTCAGTGTTCTTGCTCCATTGTCTTTGATACTTCCACTTCCTCAACCGTTAGTGTTTAGCCAACCTAAAGCCAGACTAGACAGCAAACAGCCCAAAGTACACCAGCTGCTTTGTGGCTATTAATTCAGAAGTTGTTAATAAAGCCTCTTCAGTAAGACTCTCTTCTATTCCTGGCCCTTATGTAGCAGCTTGCAATTAAAAAATGTACTCTGTAAGGCTCAAAATAGTAACAGCAACAGGAAAACATGACACCCAAATGCCTGGAAAGCAGGAAATACCTGCCTTCATCTCTACCCTACAATAGGAAGTGCAGTACCACACCTTTAAAAACAAGAAGAAAAAAACAGGAGTATACATTAACATAACCGCTCTTCATTTCCAAAGAAAAACCACTATTTTCTCCAACAATTAGCAATTTTACCCACCCATCTAAAAACACCGACTGAGTTATTTGAGTTTAGTCTTACTTTGAAGGCTCAAGTTCAGCTACCAACGTGAAGTTGGGCAAATCACTTGAGTGCTGGGCACCCCAGTGTAGGAATCCCTCAGTAACACCAACACTCAACCTCACTGCTGTGCTGTGTGAAACACAACCCAAAGCATCACCAGTGTGTCACCAAAACACAAAACAATTATTTTCCTCATAAAGAGGCCATACTCCTAGTAGGTAAACATCCCCTAGAATTATACAGCACATCCTAGGAAATCTGTCCCATAAAAGCCTTGTTATTTTTTAATCTCTTTATTATCACACCACTGTCATTTCTTAGCTTTAAGAATTGCCACTGCATACACACCTATTATTTGTCCAGCCTCTTCACACAGATACCATGAGGCTGTAAAAAAGCATCATATTCCTTACCTTTTTGGGAAAGAACGTTTTTCTCTACAAAACAGCTTTTCACAATACTTCTCACAGCTCAGAAGGCTAAAACAAGTAATCAATTTAAGAACAAACCCTTTGTCTCACCTGTATCAAGTCAGTCCCAGGAGTTAAATTAATGCTGCACTCCAAACTAAAATTATGTTTCCAGAGAAAAATGCTATTTTGAAGAATGTACTTGAATTTGCCAGCTTCATCAGCACTCATATTTATTTTCTCCTAGGTTCCAAGAATTCTTCTGTGCCACAGCACTGCTTTCAGAACCCAAACTTGTTCATCTACTAAAATCAAAAGTAAGAAGAATTAGGAAATTCACAAGCAAAAACACAGTGGAAAATGACATTCAGACAAACATGCTACATGCGTTACATACTTCATCGTTTCAGCAAGGGGTCTGGACACACCATGCAATGCCACTGCAGCGTCCTAGGTCCTCAGTGGCCCCCTGCACACATTAAAAGATACGTTATTTTTAAGGTCAGATAACCAAGACATGGTTACAAAATTCCAAGGAGTCAGTAACACTGGTGTGGATAATTGAAACCTAAATAAAGAGTAATGGACGAGCATACCTATTTGAGGCTCCTCTGATCTCAACTGGGAATGCCTCAATTACTGATGACACTGCAGTAAATGAAATCAGCAGTCGACTGATGGTGTGGTTGCCTCGTTGAGCGTGGCACTATTTTTAGACAACGAAGGTGGTCACTACACAAGCAGATTTGCTGTGAGTACTCTGAAAAGTCTTACAGCTTCTCACCTCAGAAGGCCTGGACCAACCAGTATGTACCAAGATGTTTTCAGATAATGAATCAGAGCATGAATGATGTGAGTTTCTAATAAACAAAAATGAGAAATGATAATAAAAAACAATGCAAAATATTTTCAAATGCAAAACATACAGAAAAAGCATAATATCACTAACGTGTCATCTGGCTCTGTTGACAAGCAGCCACATGGCATCTCTCTCTCTTCTTTCACAGTTACAATTCTCATAACTTCAAGTCCAGAACAAGCAGATTCCTGCGACAACTGGTCATCATTATCATACCTGCAAATACAACCCAAATTGTTATTAAAAACATTTCCTCTGCAAGAGTTTTGTTCCTGTTTCATCCAGACTAGTGTTACGTGCTCAACGATACAAACAAGACAAATACATAAGCTCTTCTACAAAGGCTATCAAAGAATCTTCCATTTCAATTAAATTATTAAGTACATGTATGCTTTCCCCTTTCTTATATAACTCACACCTCACTTTTTTGAAATGTCAGCTACAGTCTTTTAAGTACTATCAAGAAAACTATTTGATCTATTCTTTAGATACAAAGATGGCCTACTACTAACGTTCCATCAGCTGCTATTAAAGAAGTGCCACCCAACAATGCTCGCTCTTCTTTCACAGTCATTCTTCTTGTACTCTCAGGGAAGGAACAGATCGGAGCTTTTGACAATGGGTCATAGCTCTCATACCTAGAAAGACAACACACATTTGGTATTAACACCAAGAATTATTTGCATTGAAATATTAGTAAACAGAGGAGCATTGTGATAGTTTACTCACAAGTCCAGTAAAAACCCTGCAACTTCTGCATCATTTCTGAAGTCCAACTTTTCTTTAAGTGTCAACCAGCGGTCAATATGATTCCCCACATATCCTCGTTTCCCCCCTTCCCCTATCGAGGCTTTGCTTTCGCTTTTTCTT
>VXBJ01000655.1:1474-52437 GCA_013400055.1 Nycticryphes semicollaris
GGGGGGGGGGGTTTAGAACTAGATGATCTTTAAGGTCTTTTGCAATTCTAACCGTTCTGTGATTGTGCATAAACTTAGCAACCTGTCAGAGGACAGCCTGGGGAGATCCCTGGTAGGAATAAATTCATCTCATGAGCAGGGAGCCTGTGCTGAACCTTTTGCTGGGGTTGCACAGATGGCTTTGGGGGCGTGCAGAAGGCGATGGGATTCAGTGAGGGATGGGATGCAGGGATGTATGATGCAGCGTGGAAGTGGCTGCTCATGGGTGATTGGCATCACCTGGGACAGGCTGATGAGAGAAGGCAGCAGATTTCTCAGGCATTGGCTGCCAGGTGTGAGTTGTAAACTTTTCTGTCTCTTTCTCAGCTAATGCCCTGAGTGTATTTTGCAGTGAAAGAGTACCCAAATGGGTCCATGAAGTTATTCAGCCCATAGCAGCAGAGCTGGAGTTCTTTATGCCACAGCCCTTTGCGGGGGAAATTGTGGGACTGTGCAAAGCACTGGGAATAAGCCTGGGAGATGGACTCCTGCTTAACTTCGCCTATGAATCTACTGCGTAAGTGTCCGGTACTTACACAATCTGGTAGAAGCAGGTGTAGGGATGCGTTTTAGTTCCGGATGGCAGGGTGCACAAAAAGGCAGGTGACTTGTGGCAGGTGATTCGCACTGTTCATTCTCAGACAGGTTCACACGTTCAGCTGGAAGGCTTTTTTCTCATTAGGCAGTCTGTACCCTGAATTGAACAAGAAACACAGAACAGTGTTTTTTTATTATTATTTGTTAAAGGTAATGTATAGCTGTGATGTTTTTGTGTATGCTTATTTGTATACAATAATATCTGCTAAGAAGCAAAGGCCATCTGTTCGAACTATGTGGGTTCATTTATCTTCAAAGATCATGTAACGTACTCTTTCATAATTTACGGTGCTGTATTTCACCAAAGAGGAAACTAGAAGAATTAGTTGCAATCTAATTATTTGAACCGTTCATCTGAGATAAAGTTGCTTTCAAACCATTTTCTGGATGGATGTTTACAGTGACTGAATACTGTAATTTTTTGATTTGTACAATGGAAAACGGATGTAGTATCTTTAAAACAGCAAACAAAACTTCAGTAAAAAACCCACTCAGTTTCATTTTCTACTTTTTTTTGCCCTAGAAGCATCTGTAGGAGAATAATAAACACTTGGTGTTTCCTGTGAGGATCCTAAAAATGTTTCTCTGCGTAGATTTTAATAAAAAACAGGTGCATACAGCCACTTGTATGCATTTTGGTTACTATTTTTTGTTATAATGTGCTATTCAGTTAATATGATCTTTTTTTTTTAAATAAGGATTAATATCGGGTAAGACAGTCAATCAAATGCTTCCTTAGTATTTCACAGAGGATACTTACCATCCTTAGCCATGGTAAGGCCCATGAAATTTTAAGTTTCACGATTCTAACAGTACTAAAGAAAACACATTGACCTGGAACAAGCTACTTGTCTGCAAAATGTTTTACCTTTGCAGTTTTGAAAGACAGTGCTATGCATCACTGGAATGACAAACTCATAACTCCAGAGGAAAAATTCCCTGCTCATTCAATATAGTTCATAAAAAAGCCTGTTTCGACCAAACTGAAATTGTTATTATAAAAGAAATTTCAGCACACTTCCTCTTTGAGAGAAGAGGTTAGACTGTTACTGAAATGGCCGACACTTCAACAACAACTGATGTTTTCAGTTTTGTGGACATTTTTAGATGCCAGCTTTTCATCACAATTTAGAAATTAAATAATAAAATTTTCCCCAAGTGGGAATGCTGCTTCCTGCCTGGTCTGTAAAATCTGTCCTCATGCAGACAACAGTGTAGCTTTGACTTTCTGAGCCAGGTGGGACCTCCTAAGTTGAACATTTTACAGACTCTGCAGGAAAGGACTTTCCCTTATGGATATCGCGCATAAATCAAATAGGATATGGAACTGTTGTACTGCTGTGTAGTTAGGCAGAGCTTCAGTCAAACCATTCTCTCCTTTTTTTTTTTTGCAATTTGAAAATAAAACCTGTAAGAAATTTTTTCAAAAAGTATTGGATGAGACTGTTCTCTCAGCTTGGGAAGGGTAAGTGTTAATGGTACAATGCAAACTTTTATTTGTGTGCTTGCATTAGTGAAATACTTTGCAGAGGGTAAACTCAGTTACTCCTGAAATGTTGAACTAGTTCAAGTATAATATAGAAAGAGGTGTAGTTTTTTCTTAAATCTTTCTTTCTGCTTTTTGTTTTTGAAGGTTCTGTACTAGTATCGTTGCTCAGGATGACAAAGGAAACATTTACCATGGTCGGAACCTGGATTATGCCTTCGTCGATATATTAAGCAAGATTACAATCGATGTGCAGTTTATAAAAAGTGGGCAGGTATGATCTGTGGTTGTCATGGCTGGTGGTGGTCTGTGAAGGGACGGGCTGCAGGTGTATAGCTGCGTAGGCGTAGTGGGATTTCCTGCAGGAATGTGGATCCCGACCCAAGGTTACTGGATTATTAGAGCACCACAGTCACCCACTCCAGGAATGCGGGTTGAATGCTGCTTTCCTTTGCTTTCTGGAGACCAGTTTGTGGTGATAAACTGGAACGAACTGAACAGCATAGTCTAGTATCTCAAGATTGTTATTTGGAATGAGGTGTTGAAGAAGGAAATACTGAGATACTAAAAAAGGAAAGAAAACTGGAGAACATAGAGGACAGATTGGTTTGAGCAGGGGCTGATTCTAAGGCTTCTTTCTAAGGCCTTGTTAATTTGTGACCAATGTTTGTGTTTTAGATCAAAATTTCCAAAAATGAACTAGTTACTAGTGCAGTTCTTAATATTCATTACTCTGATTTGGAAATGGAGAATTCTTTCTTTGTTTCTTTCTTGGCTACTCGCTAACTTGAGCAAAACTTTTGTAGCAGTCATTGATCATTAATAAACTAAATGTAGTAAATTTTGGTTTTCAGAGTCTTTTCATAATTTGCTTTGCAAGTTTTACTGTGATATAAGGCAAAGAGGTTTATAACAACTTATGTGTAGAAGTCACAGGAAAAAGTACAGGATGCTGCTTCAGAATGCTGCCTCTAATGTAAATAGTGTTCTCTTCCAGAATCCTAAAGTACTGCATGTTTCCTGATTGCAGGTAGCATATCAAGGCACCACGTTTTTCGGTTACGTAGGCTTATGGACTGGACAAAGTCCACACAAGTTCACAGTCTCCGGGGACGAGCGAGGTAAAATAGATGTGTCTGCCACGCTTGTTCCATACACTGTTTTTGTTGATTGTTGCCTGTGATGGCCCTTTTCTACCATTCTCCCAGTGAGAAACATACAGTTAAGGTTGCCTGGAAGAAGCTGAATGTTACTGACTTCTCTGGCCCTCAGGGGGTGAAACTACACATGGCACTAGTTTTTGGGTGCTGCACAGGGTACTGGCTTTGTTAATCAGCGCAGTGTCATCTGAGCTTGAAAAGTGTCAAAGGAGACAGAGGACCTCAGGGACAAATGAATGTGATCTGTTCAAGAGACAGGGTTGGAGATGGCAGAGTAGGGGTTGAGTGAAGACAGTGCAGTCATGTGTAGCAAATAAACATCTGCTTTCCTAGTGCTCTGTCCCTTCTTCTGTGTTCCATGTTTCTCTGTCCTCATAAAGCAGCTTGAAAGAAAGGATGAGAAGCATAAAACTCGGAAATCTAGGGGAAAGGCAGCAGGGCTTGAGAGATTGGAAAGGCGGCTGAGGAGAGATCTGGTAGTAGAGGAAAGTTGAAAGATGTCACTACTGAGAACTAAAACTCGGCAATAGGAGGGCTTGTGACAGGAAGGCAGAGGCAGGGTCACTGCCTTTTCCATCAGTGCTTGAGTTTCACATATTCGTAGGTATGTCTAACTCAGAGCTTGGATTTGCCTCTTCCCTCCCTTCCCCCCTCTCTTTTTTGCTCTTTTTAAGATGCAGGTAATTTTTGGTGCTCTTTATTAGCAGTTTGTTAGAACTGGAAACAATGTAGTCTGAGTTGGAACCAACATCTAAAATAAATGTTTATTTTTCACTTGTGATTGTGGTAAGCAATTTTTGTTTTCTTTTTAAGCTTTTCTTTTAATTAGATAATCTTTTGGGGTTTTATTTTTTTTTTCCCAGATGTTATGCAAACACTATTCATTATTTCTATGACTAGGGATTCTGCTGTGGAGCAGGTGTGCCTTTTGATTGCTGTTTCCTTTGTTAATATTGTCTTGTTGCATTCAGTAGATTCATTCCATAGTTAACACTCAGTATTTTTTTTCAAGAGTCTATTTCTGATGCTAGTGAAGTTATTTAATCCTTTCAAAACTGGAGTGTGCTGGGCTGACATTGAGATGCAAGCTGCTTTTAGTTCATACTAACATCAGCTTGGAAGTAAAGTCTTAAGTGTGTTTTTTTAGAAGATCTTGCAGACGAAAGTCCTATATCTGTGAAAAGGCCCAGTCTGAGGACAAAACCAGTGCTGACTTGTTCTCCCTGCTGCTGGTGGCAGCTTGCTTCAACCCTCAGTACAAGGATCATCTGAGACAGCAGTGAGGTGCTTTAGTCTGTGCTAAAACCCGTTCTGTTCTCCCAGTTCCGATAGAGGAATCCAGCACTGCAGACTGCAGTGTGTGATGGGCCCCTCTTGCCCATCAGGAGCCGATGTGCTGTCATCCACCCGTGTGTCTCGGCTTCAGTCACTGTTTAATTACAGACAGTAGTAATTCACTGAGCGCTCTGGTAAATCAGCTGTTGCTGGCTGCTTGCTGCTTTATCCGTTCCTGTGCAACTGAACTAAAAATTTAGGGAAACGAGCATGTAAACTGTAGCTGGAAAGGGGGATGACTTTAAACCAGGGAGAAGGTCTATCAAGTGACAAACGTATTATTTCTGCTTGCTTTTTCTGGTTTTGGCATATGAGTAATTATAAACTTGACCTTCTGTGTTTCTTAGTTCTCCTAATTTTCCCCAGTGGCACAGAAATACCTTCACTACCTCTTTTTTCAGCTGTTTCATGATTTCTGTGTAATTCTAGCCGCTGTTGTAATATTTCAGTGAGATGAATAATGAGGTGATTAATGCTGTTATTTGAGCTGACAGATGTAGACTATTATATCATACGAACAGACCTGCAATCCCCTTGGAAATACGTGTCACAAAGTGTGAGTCCCTGTTACAGTCACCTTTGACTTTTCAGTGTGGATCATTCAACTATGAACTGAACCGGTTTAAAAACTGAGCAGCCAGTAAGTTATCAATAGTGATAAGAATGTGGTAGCCTTTGATTGAAATTGCTAGCACTGGAGAGTTCTGGGAGATACTCTGCACAGTGCTGAACACCGACATCTTTCTTGTCTGCTGTACCTCAGACTCCCACCCATTTTATGGCCCCCCTGTAGGGCACTGGTCACAGGAATATTTGACCTTTCAGAAGACACTGAAGACAATGATCACTCCTGTCATTACAGGTCTGAGATGCTTTCTGGAAAGCAGGGGTGTTAATTCAGCTGCCCTGGTTGAACTTCAGTTAGGATTATGCTGTCTATTTATATTTCACCTGTAGTTTCCACTGGATGTTATGCTCTTTGTTAGCCCCTCTCCTGAAAAGCATTTTTTGCTGATTCATTGGTGCCCTGTTTCACTGAGGATTTAGCTTTCTGTGGTACTTCAATATACAGATTTAATGCTATAGAAAACTGAGCAGAAAGACAAATTTTGTAAAATGAGGGCTTGCCAGGGTACGTTAGCCTGGTTACGCAGCACATCCTGTGTACCTCGTGTATAGAGATTGGTAAAGCAACACAGAAGAAAAGGAGCACTATCAGTATTGAGTTTTCTAAAGAGTGGAGAAGCTCAAGATGGTACGGAAGCTCTGACTGCTTTCAGGTGGTGTGTCCTTTGTCAATTTGGTATAAGCTGCCTAAATTTGATGTTTATGATACTGGTATAGTTAGAGAATTAAAGAATTTATTGGACCACTCCTGTAATGCAGTAGAGGGAAAGATTACAGAACAAGATGTGGGATATGGAGAAGAAAGGAAGGTGGTAGGATAGATTTCACAGAGTGTACGTTAACAAGCGTGTATAGTAATTTTTTTTAATTATTTTTTTTTTTCCAGTGGGTGGTAGGTGGTGGGAAAATGCAGTAGCTGCTTTTCTGAATCGGAATTACCCAGTCAGCTGGCTTGTCCGAGACGTAAGTGCACTGAGTTCTTTTCTTATCTTTCACAGTAATGTAAGTTGCAGTTAAAAAATCCTAGTAAATTTGCTGTTCCAACTTTCAGTTTCAAAGAAAAGTCAATAAATTGATAAGTAAATGCATTTCATAAGGGGAGGATGTAGGTGTCATCCCAAAATTGTCAGTGGCAATTCCAGTCCTTCAGGGAGGTGATCTCTAATCAATGTTAGAAGTCTTTGAGAAGCTGTGCAAAGACTTTCTTACTAAGGACTATTTCAGTTAGCTGTGATTTGTAATTACATGGCGGCAGCTGCACTCTTAGATGGTCAGTATCAGACCCAGTGGTTATTTTACACTACATTTGGTAGGTTACCATATTAAAAATGCAGAGCTCACTGGTGAGAGGAAAGGGTTAGATGGGTATTTTGTATAGCACGTTTGATGAATATTATTTTAGGGTACTACTAAGATAAAGCGGGTCTGCTGCTTCTCAGATTCTTCAGTTACAGTAAAAATGAATTATATGGTTTGTAGGTAAACTACCTGCAGAACTGGAACGTTTTCTGGAGACTGTTGTTTGGATATTTTGAATTTGAGATGTGACTTGAGGCAGTGACTCAAAACTACTGGCTGCAGTGTTGCTGTCAGAAATAATTGTTCTCCAGGTCTTTCCTCATCTTTCTGAACAATTTTGTTTGATGTGTGTTCTCCATATTTGTTTTTGGTTCCTGCAGAGCATTAATTTTTAAAGATGTACTTCAGTAGGTTGTGGCCCTATGCCTGAAAATAGTAGCTTCATTGGCTGCAGCGGGACTGTCAATTTATTGAGAGGTTAGTCACCTCTCACAGTCACATAGCTGTAAGCAATTCCTCTGCCCTATTCACCATCCTCACCTAAATCCTCTTAAACCACTGGCAACACAAAGATAAGGAGTGGTTTCCCCCCACTCCCTTCATCCACTTTTTGTCTATCCCATCGTTCACATGGGAGGACTTTGCTGAGGACTGAATTTGCAGAGTGTGGACATGTCTGTCTTTTGAACGGCAGATTTTTCAGCTTTTTTCATTTTTCACCATATAGATACGTGTACGTATTTGTGTGGTTTATGTGTATGTATATTTACTGTTTTGTGAATATTTGCAAAGCTAGGAGTAATGAGTTCATTTACTTGTCATGTATTTTATGTTCATATGCCTGTCAGTTTGGAAAACTATTTTCAGAGAAATATTTTCAAGTAGCCCTTTACAGTCAATTGCCATTTGTAAAAAAAGCTGAACCTTTTCTTCTTTTTAAGATGTCCCAGTGCTTGTTTCTGTGCTTGATGGTGCTCTGTGATCTTTGTTTCACTGTGGCCTCTTGTTTGCTTTAGACCCTGAGCACGGCTGAGGACTTTCAGTCAGCTGTTCTGAGACTAGCTGGCATTCCCATCATTGCTGAAGTTTACTATATTGTAGGAGGTGTATCGCCCAAAGAAGGCATGGTCATAACAAGGAATAGAAGAGGGCCAGCAGATCTCTGGCCTCTTGATCCTTTAGGTGGAGCGTAAGTATAAAAAAATTACTTGTTTTGTTTTTGGTTTTTTTTCATATTCCCTCCTAAGTGATAGGCAGGGTTAGGGACACTACTTTCTTGAGAGATCCAGGACATCTCTTACTAATTCTTACAACTGAACAGGGAAAGCGTGAAAGCCTCTGAAAGGAACCCCAGTTTCTTCTCTTTGAGAAGGAATTACTTGTCACGTTGGGGCAGTCCAGAGGATCAAGGGTGGAAAGAGCATCTGCGTGTGTTAATTTTTCAGTCGGATTCCAAAGGAGACAAGACTTTTCCTGTCTGCCAAGTATTGCACCAGTAAATTCAGTGATTCCAAATTAGTTTTGACCCAGTGTAGTAGAAGGATTGAAGGCTCAAAAATAAATGTTCCTATCATTTTTGTGAAATCAGATGCTTAATATATGAAGGAAATCCTAAATAGTTGTGCTGTGGTTAAAAACCAAAACTTAATGCATACAGTCAGCCAGTAGGTACTGGCTTGGCAACATCCAGATGGGTTGTGGCTCTGTGTATTCCACATTGAACGCTGTGGGCTGCATCATATGCATACCCATAATCTTCTCTCTCATCATCTCTTTAAAGGCCTGATCTTGCTTTTATTCTAGTAGTTTTGCCACTGATGCCAGCAGGAGTTCAGAGGTCACTTCTTTTTCATTTGTATTCAGTAGGTGACAGTAAAAGCTGTCATGTGTATCAATACAGGATCCCCTGGGCTCGTAAATGATGCAAGAAAGGCTTTTAAGGGAGTTGGTTGGGGTTTTTTTTTTGCACTTGACAATACAGAGATACTGATTCTTGGCCTTTATTATTACCTACTGATTTGCTTTTTGTTTGCTTTTATGTTTCTGTTACAGGTGGTTCCGTGTGGAGACAAACTACGACCATTGGACTACCCCTCCTCCTTTTGACGATCGAAGGTAAATTTAATTAGGAGTTCTGTGGTGAGATAGCAGTTTTCTTTTGAAAAAGCTTGGAGACTTGGGTATTTTCTTATCTGAGCAGGTGCTAGCTCCTTGAGCAGTTTCTGTAATGCCACTCAAACGAGAACAGGTGTGAGATAAGGAGCGATATTCACATATGCCAGAGGATAGTCTGTGTGGCACTGAATGGCATAAAAGATGAGAAATTGCAAGGACAAGGCATGTACCAGAAACTTCTTTGTAAAGCAAAGTTTAGTAAAGTTAAAGGACTTAGATTTCACAGTGAAAAAGTATTTGATGGCACTAGGAAGGCTCTCACAGACATCATGCAATCTTTAGGCAGTGTAGTATGCAAAAAAGCTGTTGGCAGGTTCCCTCTTGGTCTGTACCCAGTGGTGCAATAATAGAGTTGCTTCAGCAACATGAGACTAGATTTAAAGTCACGCAGAACTCTGGATTATTTTAGGCCAAAGTAAGCATTTTAATGCAAAGGCATTTAGTGAGAATTTTTTCACATTGGTGTTTTGCAGCCTTTGGAACACTAAAGTGTGTTTAACAACACTCTCTTGTTTTCCTGCAGAACGCCAGCCATCAAAGCTCTCAATGCTACTGGACAGCAGAATATCAATTTTGACACCCTTTTTAAGGTATTCCTTTTTAATTTTTCATTGTGGCAATCAGACTTAAAATTCTTTTTCAAAGTGGAAATGCAGTTGCATTTTTGTCAGGCATTTAAAAGCTGTGCAACAAACGCATGGTTTAAAAGGTACACTGCACAGTCATGTCTGGAGAGCTTAAGACTGATCAGTTTGTTTGTTAAAATGTTTCTGAACTCCCTTGCACTGGCATTTGGTAAAAGCCTGTCAGTCCTAGTGGAAGTGCAAGAGATTAATCCCATCACCCTCATCTTTGTTCCGTTCCTTATTTCAAGCATGATTATAAATATTGCAGAAAGCAGAGAAAGTGTTAGGCACGAGTGACATTTATCAGTTAGTCTTGAGAATTTAAATGTTGTGTATTTCAGTGGGCTTTTAAAAATATTTTTGTAAAATGGTCTGATGTTTTAAAAAAACCAAAACCCACCAGCAAAGGAACCCTTGACTTTCCATTATTCCTTTTCATAACTTTGTCCTACTGCTGTTTCTAAATAGCCTTTTAATTCCCTCTTCATTTACCAAAATGACAACTCTTCAAACTTTCTGTACAGGTGTTGTCAGTGAAGCCAGTCTTAAACAAGTAAGTATTAGATTTAGAGATGTTAATCAGTGCCTCCCACCATGCCTCAGGGCACTTCAGTCAGTCACACGCTTCCTTAGGATCTTCCTATGTGTTTGTCTCAATGTCTTGCGGTTTCCCAGATTAGATTTCTGCTTGTGTACTTGGCACTCTTGTTTTCACTTCCACAGCGCCCTTCCTCTTGGGTCTGCCACTGGCCAAAAAACTACCCATTGTTAGGCTCAATCCGGTAATGGGAAATTCCTTTGTAGTAGTGAAACAGGGGACTTCTTAGAAGAACAGCTGGACCTTCTGCTGAGTCATTTGTGCCTTTCACGTTTGGAACCTTTGGACTTGTGTTAACACTAAAAAGGGCTTTGTCTGGAGTTTCTGATGTAGCTCTGCTGGATGTGTAAAAAGGGAAAAAAATAGTAAATGGGGACATAGCTTTTAGGTACCATTTACTAGCTTTTCAAGAAAAGTTAATTTCAGTAAACCATTATTGTTTTGCATTGCTCCTCAAATGGCACCTTTGCAGCTTATCCTGTTTTGTTTTAGTTTTATATGGAGCTCAGTATATTCCCTGCATCGGTCAGTCACATTAGACCTTGGCAATGGCTTCTTCAAAGTTAATATCTGGACTTCCTCTCCTCTCCTCTCCTCTGTTTTAGAAATGTGAGGAAATTCGGAAAGGAGATCATACCTGTGTCACTGCTAAGATTAGCAATACTAGTTTTTTAATACAGTGATCAAATGTATGTTGAAGTTACAGTTCCTTTGCTGTACTAAGTGGGAAAAAATACTAAAAATTTGTGCCAGCAGCCTGCATTTTTGTGGGTGTCTCTCCCACTTTTTCTAACTCTTCTGTACCTAAGCAGAACATTTGTTTCCACTAAATTTTCTTCTGCTGCTTTGCCAGTTTTATAAATTAATCTTACTGCCTTTGGACTGCCACTCACTCAGTCTTTTCCTCTTTCCCTACCAGTAACACAGTGTACACCACAGTAATGAGTGCTGCGCTGCCAGATAAGTACCAAACATGGATCAGAACTGTGAAGTGAAGAGGTGTAAGTAGTGTGCTGGTACTCCTGGTTGCTTGTACTTAAATAAAATTTTCTGCTGAAGAGTCATTCAGGGACAGAGTGCTGCAGTGGCACTCAAGTGACCTAGTCTGAATTCCTGATTCTCCCCTTGGTTTGCTTATTGACCTTGGGTAAATACCTTCCCTTGTTGGTTTAGAGATAGAGTTAAGTATTGGAGTTGTTTGCAAAACCCTTGGAGATTATTTTAGGAAAAGTGCTTTATCAGAGAGGAAGGTGTGGGTGGTGTTGTGACCTAAAGTAGAGGTTCCCTCTGAACATTTTAGCTATTATTTTTACTAGTTCCACTACTGCAATAAGTTTCACAGGTCTCCAAGTGGTTGACTGTGAGAGGAAGTGCCACCAGAGTGAACTGAATCCCAACAGGAAAGGTTGATGTGCTTGGCACCGAGAAAGATCAAGCTTAATTTGCAACAGCTGCTCACAGGTGACTGAACAGGAGCATCCTTTGAGGGTTTTGTCCTGTGAACTCGCAGAAAAAGTCCAGATGCTTGAACTCAGAAAGTGCCTCATGTGGTAGCCTTAATGAGTTCAGAGAAAGGTATTAAGTTACATTCGTTTCTATTCTAAGAAACTCTGGGTACATGGTCTTGGCAGGAGCAGAAAGAGCTGTGTTCCAGTTTCAGTAGCGCTTTTTAAAACTATTACTAGTATTATATTTGTAGCAGTTATATTGGATGTTTCATTTCAGCAAGAGTCATTCCTTCCTTTTAGAGAATCTGAAGTCTGTTTCTTTATTAACTCTATACAGACCTATGCTGTCTTAATTTATCTTTTTTTTTTTTTTTATTTCAACAGACAAAATGAGTGAAAAACTGAAGCTTTCCAAGACCAGCATGTGCTTTTAAAATCACTCTTGCAAGCAGTACAGTTGATTTGGCTTATTAATTATGTGAACCTTTCAGGAAATAATGACTTGTTATTTCTTTGAAGTGTTGCAGATCATACCATTAATGAACTATAGTGGAAGCTCTATTGATTTTATTGGAATTACATTGACATTCTAGCAGATTTTGATGGCTAAAAATGGCTTTTACTATTTTTGGAAAGAGTTGTGCAACTTGAATATACTGGTGTGCTGACTAATAAATAAAAAAAACATACATTTTGTGGGGCCTATAGGTCTGAACATAATTAAATAAAAATATGCAGCTGTTAGCTTGATTTGTGAAGACCAATGGCATTACTCCTAATGTGTCATCATCCTTTTGCCTGCTCCATGAGAAGCTGGTGATTATGGGTCTCGTCGGGTGAGATTCAGCAGTTAGCTGCACACATAGGTGTAGACTGATGATTTTATTAATGATAAATCAGGAGCTGGTTTAGGAAGTGTGATGATACAGATTTTTCTCCCCAGTAGAAGAGAGAAGCTTGTGATGGGGTAGCAAGGAGGTTAGGAAAGGGATAGTTTTCTGTATCTGAAAGTTGCCTTCAATAGGAAGTTTACAGTTAATTTCTGTAGTGTAGAGGGGTGGGGTTTGTTTTGTTTGTTGGGTTGTGCTATGACTGCACACTGAATTCAGGCACTTCTTGGGAGCACCCCAGAAATACCAAAGGATTGAAAGAGTCAAGACTGGTGGTTCCCTTCACATAAAGCTTAGAGGTCCTGTTCTTCACTGGACAAAATTCCTGGCAATACCAGTGAGAATTTTACAAGGAAGAAGAAGGTGTGATCAGAGCATTAGGTCAGAGCACCATGTCCAGATACGTGCAACGTTGCCTGTGGTATTTGTGCACTGGTTATGCAAACTGTTCCTGAGAGAGCCTTCTGGACCTCTGGGCCCTTTATCTCCTTGTGCTGAGTCTGGCTGAGTGTCATAACCTACTTACCTGCATCCTCTACTTCTGCCTGGATAAATATGCTGCAAGCTTTCCCTTGACCCACTTTGTATAATGTTAGCAGTAGGATGTCAGAACGATAAATTTGAAAAATGGAGAGTTCCTGGAGGAAGATGTAACTGACAGCAGTCACGTTATCTTTGACATTTCAGAATTATGTTGCTTTAATTCACAGAGCAGGCAATGTCTCCTGATCCCAGTAGATTTTTGTTATGTAACAGTCACCCACAAATAAAGGCAAAAGTATCCTTAGAGGTGTAACTTCACAGTCATCTTGACCTCCGCAGTGTTAGGCTGATTATCTTCTGGCAGTGGTGTGCCCACATTCTTAGGGGTATACATAAATTTAATCAAATGTATTTGTTTCAATATGTACAAGCAGATCTGGATTGTATCAATATTGCTATCCATGAATATTCAGGAAACAATTGGCTGCTGCTGTCGTGTTTATGTTTCATCAGCTGTTCAGAACTTGCTGGGGCCCGGCCACAGAACAGATCATGGAAATGTGGGTTTTTCTGAGATTTAAACAAGAAAAGAAACTAGATTTGAAGAAGTCTATTTTATTTTGTGGTTTGTTTGGTTTTGTTATTTTTTTTCTATTTTATTTTGCTCTTTTAAATATTTTCTTAAAGGAGGCCTTGCATTGCATCCATTTATAAATGTTCAGACACCCTGATTGCCAATAAAATAAAGCCCTTAGACTAACTTGAATCTTTTTTTTTTTTTCCTAACCAAAAGGATACTTAACTTTCTAGTCTTAGTTAAATGACAACCTAGAAATATAAACGCTAAGGAAGTGGTAATAAAATTTAAATATAGCGCTGATTGGGTTTGGAGGGTTTGGGTGTTGTGTGGAATCTTGTTAATTTTTCAAAACAGAAGGATCATTTGTAGTTGTTTCAATTGCTTGCTAATTGTCCTTCTGTGAGAGATTTCATCTCCTTTCTGTGGCTACTTTTAGAGAATTGGAAATAAATAACTTTTCTTCTTTCTCAAGTCCAGTCAGATTCATGACTCAGAATTGTTAAGTAATTAAATAGAACTAGGATAAATACATTATCATTTCTTCTTCCATCCTTTCATTTCTGCAGTACGGATTCCCTGTCTCCAAAGCCCAAAAGGTTTTTCAGCCCAACAGAGGGAACAGGTGAAACCTTTAATTCTTTTTCCTCCAGAAATTTGCATTTAGTGAAAGGCAACTTGAAAATGTGTAAGAGCTGACTCTTAAGCTGAGAGAGGCCAACATACCGTATTTCTCACTTGTAATCCTCTTCAGTAATCCTAATCCATTTCAGATCTGTAGCCTGTCTTAAGTATCACATGGGAGAGGATTCTGAAGGCTGCTCGGAACAACTGTGCAGTAAATACATTGAAGGGGCTGCACTTGCTGCAGAACTGCAGGCACATTCTATACCGTGGGTGCTGAAAGACATGGCACTTTCTGCTGCCCGCCCGAGGGAACTGCTTACTTGATTGTTTAGATTCTGAGGAGGAATTTCTGAAGCTGTAACCAAGCAAATCACTTCAGAGATTATTGATTGCTTTAGGTACTGAATAGAAGAGTGGGGAGCTTCTATTGTGTTTATCTTAATAAATGCGTAAGTTAGAAATTGGTGGCAAGGTAAGTTGCTTTTTTCTTTCTCTGTAGCAATGTCTTGTGTTTGGAAGTAGTTACTTGGCCCCCATTCAAACCATGGTTTGAGGTGAAATATCCTTTTTATATGCCAAGCTGAATAAAACTGCAGTTGGGAGTGTTTTATCCGCAAATCTCCTATCTGGCATTGCAGTAACGATGGAGGGGTCTGTGCATGTGTGAAACAAAACAACCTTCACCACCTTGTTTACAGCTATGAGATGTACCCAGATGTATGCCTGAGACATACATAGGTAATTCGTCTAAGACAGCAAGGCAGGATCATCACTTTCTCTAATTCTAGCTAGCGTTTTTATTCCTGAGAGAAATTATTTTTTTTTAAATTAAATCTGTAGTCTTAAAAAAACCTGTTGCTATTTTATTTTAGAACTTAAAATTTCTGTTTCCTTCTGATGTCTTTGTCAGTTTTTTCCCCTAGTATTCTCTTTCTGTAAGTCTTGTATCCTCTCAACTGCCTTCCAGATGCTGCTCATCTCTTTCCTTAGTTGTCCAAAAGTCTGTAAAATTGTCAGGTTAGTTACGCATGTGACAGGTGAAGTGTATCATCTTTCCTATGAGTCCTGTTGTTTTAGAGGTAGGTTTATGTTAGCTTCAGTGTTCCTTGCAGGAAACCTTTGATTCACTTGAGCGGAGCACCAAATTCTGCACAGATGACTAATGTGGACAAGCTCAGTGATGTAACAGAGTGTCTAGGACTTGATTCATAACACTGTCACTTGCTTTGGTGTTGAAGGAGTTAAAATAATACATATAGTAAGCCAGGAAATTTACCTAGGCTTTTGTTGTTATTTTGGGGTAGTTGACACAAATGGACTTGTGCAAATTTTCCTTTAATGAGTTTTATGTGGTGTCATAGGGTATTGTTAAACGAGTCAGCAGCTTTGCTTTTAAGAATTTCAAGCCCAAGTAAGTTACCTGTTGGCTTGGGAGGTACATGTGGAGTCTGGCTGTTAACATATTTCTCCTGCCGTTAGACTGCTAACTCTGGTGAACAGGGATTGTGCATCTTTTCTATATGTCTGTGGTCTGCTGAGGCACTGAACTTTGTTCTGGTAGTTCTCTGTGTCCATGTGTGTCTCTTGAGTCCGTGCTTTTTTTGGTGGTGATTTAGTTTTGCCGTGGTTTAAGTGCGTACAGTGGGTTTTATCATCTTGCATGTGCATTTGCTAACAGATGCTCTATGCAGCAGCATATACCAGGGGAGAGCCTCATATGATGAGTGTGTTGCAGCTTCTGAGGAGGTGTGGGGAAAGCCTTGTGTGGAGGCCTTTAGCTGTCCCAGAGAAAATTTAAACATCTTTGCAGGAAGGGGATGGTGGCCAAGAGCAAGATAAGGGAGCAGTCTGTAGCTGGCTGCCTCCTAGCTGCATCAGTTTGTCTCGCCTGATTGTTTAATGCAGCCTGTATCTGAGATGATGCCCCTCTTAAACTTCATCAAGTCTTCTAGGCTGCATCTTTATGGGCCCCTGCTCATCTTCTTTTTCTTGGCTACAGGGTTTTAGGAATAGAAGGGGTGCATCTCACTGCTGGGTGGGTGAGGAAGGATCAGAGGTGCTGAACAGTTGGACTGGCTCTATTTCTTCCTCGCTCCTCCCACCCTTGAAACAGGTTTGATTCCATGGGAGTTTCTGGTCTACTGCTGTGCACTGCTTTGCTCAGGCTGTGGCCCTCAAAAAAATCTGAGGGTAATGAAGTGAAAAAGTTCACTGCTGCAGGAATTGTTTGGGAGAGACCTGTTGACAAGATGGTTCACGATAAGATAAATAGGTAGGTGCTGTTGCCCGTGCTTGCTCTCTGCAGGTGCTCCTAGGGCACACTAATAGTAGACCATCCCTTGGCATGGATGGTCAAAATTTATGTTTAAAGTAGGGCTGTCCAAATAAGAAACGTCTGTTTGTTTTGAAGGGAATGAAGGAAATAAGGAAAAGTTTTTTTCTGTGTTTCCAAAGGTAATCTCAAATCCAAGGTTACATTTTATGAGAACAGATGGGCAGTGCATCTGAATATATCCTAAGCAAGCAAAGTACCTCACACTGTGCTAAAGTACTTGCTTTAAATTTGTTCATCTGGGGGTGTTCTAGTTCCTGAAAAAGGATTTTTTTTTTTTTTCTCATGTTTGCATTTGAAGGTTGCCTTTAAAGGCACTCACCTCTTCCAAAAAGCTGAAGCACTTGCCTTCCCTTGAAGCTGGTACTGTCAGGTTCCTGAGCAGCACTGAACACGGAGCTAGGCACGCAGGCTGCGTTGACCTCCACTGGGGAGGAACAGTTGTCTACAGTAACTGGGTTTCAGGGTTTTTTCTTGGGATTGGCTTGAATCTGGTCCTGTGGCCTGAACCCCCATTAGTAGCTGGAGTGTGCTTTCTGGTGTCATTTCATCCAAAAGGAACCTGTGTCACACTGTTTCTGGCTGCCCTGCCGGATTATACCAAAATGCAGCAAGCGGAGGTGCTTGGGAATGATTGTTTCTAAAGCAAGCTCCTGTTACAGATGGAATCACTTGTATCATTGCTTCCTGGATAGCTAATAATTGCTGAAATCTTTGAATTTGCATCTTTGAATAGAAATTTTTGGTTGGATAGCCCGGTGGGAGTTACAAGTCTACAATAAGGAATTCTGATCCTGAAAATTTATTTTTCCTGAAATGGGATTTGCCTTGTACAGGAAGTTACAAATAAGAGCCTTAAATGCTAGGGATTCTAATGTTTGTGTATAACTGTCCGTTTGAGTAGTTGATAATCTGAAAATTTGTCAGAGAACCTGCATTATTTCAGCACAAAGACCATAAAGGACTGGGTATAATTAGGCATAATTCAGCAGTGATTTCAGGCTGTTCTTGACACTGATATGGAGAATGTTGTTAGAATAAAACTAGAGTGACTGGTATTTTGTTGAGTACTGCTATGTTTCCTCTTGTTGCATCACGCATTTACTGTGAAGATGCCATTGTGCAATTCGGTGTCCTGGGTAAGGTAGAGAGTTTCAGCATTTCATCTGCCTTAGAAATTTTCCATGCTGAAATGTTGCTTAGCATGGCTCATCTTCTGAGCAAACACTGCACACATGCACCTTAGACAGCACTGGGCGTGTTAATTCTATTAGTGTTTGTGCAGATCTGCAGCTACTTTGCGAGGAAGGACATGAGTTAGGTGGAAAGAGATTGAAGGAGGCAAAAGCTTACAGAAAAGGAGAAAATGAGGACTTTTCCCTCTGATGGGGAGAAGTGCCCCTGTAGTCACATTGTCTAGATCCTTCAAAATCCTTTGAGCTGTGATCTCTTGCTAGCACTAGGGCTAATATTTTTACAGGTGTTTGTTTTCTTCTCTCCCTGACTCAGCTTTGTCCTCTCCTGCTTCTGGATTAAAGTAAAAATCTGTACAATTCTTACGTGAGCAGCCTGGGACTGTTTTGGCAGCAGTACGCAATTGGATGGGGTTTTTTTCCAGAGGAAACATATCTAACTGTGAACAATATTCTGGTTGTCCTCAAAGTGAGAGATTTCAGAATTTGACCTGATCTTGAAATAGGAACCCTTTGCTCTGAGCAGAGCTTTCTACAGCAGTGAGGTTACAAAACTCTGTCTGTCCTGTTCTTTCATACTGGCCAGGATGTGAGCGTTTGATGGTATAATATGCTTGCACACTCAAGCAGATCCACAAAGTGAAGGAAAGCAGCGCTTACCAAAGCTGACTATTTTCTTATGATAGCTAATTGTTATTTTAGACTTACCTCCCCTCTGAATCTATTTGCAGTAAAACAGCTAAATACCGTCTGTGGGTTCATCCCTAATAATGAGAGCTGTCCTTCACAAATGGCTGTATGCATGAATATTTGCCTGCATATACTGATTGTTAAGGAATCAATTTAGTGACTTTTGCGGTTCCTGATCAGTATTGAAAAACTTGGTTTTTTCTCTGTGGTGTGTCACTGCTGTCACGTGCAGTATTTTAGCACCTTTGTCCAGATGCCTCAGCTATGCAGGAGGCAGGGGCTGAAATGATTCCTATTCGTATAGCTGACTTGAAATTTGAAACAGTGAGACAGAATTCCTTATCCCAGATTGTCTAGAAGACAACAAAGTAGTTGGAAAAAACGGGTAGTAGAAGATGTATTTGGGCTCAAGACAGGCCATCTTCTCTTTGATCTTAAGTGTTAATATATTTAATTATAGATTCTCAGCACTGTGGGACATGTTACAGCTGTTTTGATACTGACTGGATGGTCTTACAGTCTCTCCTGAATCCTTCTTGTGATTTTGGTAATATTGGGCCAGCCTGCAACATTCTAGGAGCATTGGTTGGACAACATGGGATCTGGTAGTTCTGTAAATGCCAACTACAAGTACTCCCTGCAGAAGTCTGAAAACGGTGAGTGATTCTTTAAAAAGTAATCTTTTCCTGTCTGCCCCTGCACATGCTGTTGGGAGGTTGCAGTGGATGTGGTTCTTTTCTGAGTTACCTGGGTTTTTTGATAGTACTGAGGCAAGGTTCCGTCTTTCAGTATCCCATGACAAGGAGTCTCAGCTGTCAGGCAGAAGACTAACAGGCTTGAAAAAACAACAGTTATTTAAACCAGTATTAGATTAGAATAAAAAAAAAACCTTCACAGTGAGGGTGATGGAACACTGGAACAGGCTGCCCAGAGAGGTTGTGGAGTCTCCTTCTCTGGAGATATTCAAAACGCGCCTGGACACGTTCCTGTGTGACCTGATCTAGGTGTTCCTGCTCCATGATCAATCAAAACCTGACCATAAACAAAAGCAATTCTATTAGAACTAACATATGACGGATTAGTCGATTGCTGGCTAATGCTTGTGTTGTCCTGTGCTGACAGCGAGATAGGTGGTATCACCCACCTGCTTCGGGTGGACTCTGTTTTTAAAGACTGTGTTAGTGGCACAGGGCTGATACAGCAGAAGCATTAGCAAAGCCAAAATAAATCTGGTTCTAAAGAAGGTAAGAGGGTGTGGCTAAGAAAAGCACAAAAGCAAAAAGTGTGCTTTTTTATAATTATGTCAGCGCAATGCTCTTAATCTCTGCTAAAAATCTAGGCATTTTTATGGCTCTCAAAGCTGTAATGATTTATTTTTATGAAACCCTCTGTATAGAGGGTATCTATTTTCTGTGTGTGTGCCTCGGTCTGCTGTGGAGCAAAGGGAGTTTATGAGTGAGAGTTTACACATAAGGAAGTGCAAAAACGTAAACAGATAACTTTGTTGTTTGAATCATTCAGTCATCAGCACTGGCAGAACAGCCACAGGGTGCTTTGAAAGGAACAGTAGTGGTTGCACTTAGAAATGAAGAAAGCAGGGATACCATTGTGACTTGGCCTTTTGTGTTTGTAAATTTTCTGTTTGAAAAACTCCACCTTTTTTTTTTTAAAGTAAATTAGACTTATCTGTTGCCTATAGTGCCAGAGAACCATGGACTTTCCAAAAGTAAATTAGACTTATCTGTTGCCTATAGTGCCATGGACTTTCACAAAAAGTTCAGGGCTATTTTATGATAATGGCTTGTCTATAACATAAAACTAGTTACTTATTTGAAATTAGATCTGATAACGCATCAACAGTTTCCCGTGACAGTAAAACCTCTTGAGATCTCTTGAATCTGTTTCTCAAAATCCTTCAGATCTGCTGAACTGCAGATGTATTGCTGCTTAGGACTTTCCACCCGAGTATAATGTGCCATGTGGTGTCCTCTCCCTGTTGTACAGGACCCAGGGGCTGTTCCCTATGGGAAGTGTAGCCGGCAGAGCCCTGTTGAACCAGCTCCACACTTGAGTGAGGGGGATGGGGAACCCAAGAGAGGATGGTGATTCCCTCCTGTAAGCTGATTTGTGAACTCTACTGCTAGCATGATTTGAGTGCTGCCACTTTGGCATGCTTTCAGTACCTCATATCAGGATGGATAATTCAGTTTATACTCCTTGGGTCCTCATAAAGGGTGGATAAATCTCTTTCTCTTCTTTTTTTTATTGGTTTTTTT
Organism: Nycticryphes semicollaris; assembly: GCA_013400055.1. NCBI lineage: Eukaryota > Metazoa > Chordata > Aves > Charadriiformes > Rostratulidae > Nycticryphes > Nycticryphes semicollaris. The sequence continues at coordinate 21,933 of VXBJ01000655.1, forward strand.
TTTTTTGCTAAACTAATACAAACACTGGCAAGTGAAACTTACACAGGTAACTTGGTAAATTAGAATACCTGGCTTTTTCAGTTGCAGAGTCAGTCTTTGTAAAAGTAGTGTAAAAACCCAATGCCTTGCCCATTTGGAGCTTAAAATGCTGCAGATGGTGGAATATATGCTCACTGTGCGCTTGATAACAAATCTTCCATGGATTTTATTTTTCATGTTTCAAAGAATCTGTTTTCATTGGTATATGGGGAGTCATAACTATCAATTTCTGTTTGGGATTCAGTAGAAATACACCTGACTCCTACTGCAGTAACTGGGCATTTATCCAGTCCTTGGAGAATGCAAGATGTTTAGAAGTTGTTTATTTTAAGAGAGTGATTGTGGCTGTGGTTCTGGTTACGTGCCAGCCAAATTACTGTACAGGGAGTAAAGCAACTAGTTTTGGGTCTGTTACAAAGGAGGCTTGAAGAGGAGCTCCATCAGGAGCCCCAAAATGCAGAAAAAAAGAAAAAAAAGTCAGCCTCTTTTATTTTTTCATAGCCTAGCAGATCAGGAAGCATTTTCTCAGTAAGGTATAAGGCTCAGGAAAAAATACACATTATTTTTTTAAATAAAGCTATCCAAGTCTTACCTTCTTACCCATGACTTCACTGTGACTTTGTTCCGCAGCTTCACAACAGCAATAGGTTTTCCCTTTTTGTGCTCTGCAGTTCCTAGTGCTGTAACCATAAAATAATTGAGAAGGATTATTATTTTCAATGTATAAGCCATCAGGATATTCCACGATTCCTTGATAACTTCCTTAGGTAAAGGTCAGTGTTTCCTGCTGCAGTACATGGAGGGTGGTTTATGTTATATAATTAATGCACACAAATTAATGTGATCTCTTTGTCTCTTGCTAGCACTTAGCAGACTTTGGGGTAGGGGATTTACTTCTTTTTAATAAAGTTTTCCCATCCCACTCCCATCCTGCTCTCCCTGTTATGGTGAATGCAGCAGTGCCCTCTCACAAACCAGATGCCAAGGGAATACAAGCTCCTGCAGCAGGAGTAGCTCTGACCCTGGTGTTGCCATTTGATTTTGGGGCCGCCTGTTAGATAAAGTGGTCATCCCTCCCTCAGCTAAAGATGACACAGAGAAGCATTGTTAGAAAATAGTATTCTAGGTAGGGCTCCAGAAACGAACGGGAAGGGACAGAGACCGTAATCAAAACAGAGATGCCACATAGCTGAGCTGGTTGGCAAAGTGCTGTAAAGTAACCAGTTGGTCCAAATGGGGTCAAGACCAGCTAAGGAGGAAGGGTTTATAGAGGTACATAAAGTTCTGTGGCCGAACTTCAAGGACATGGAAAACTGCACAAATGTACTTAATTTTAAATATGCACACCCCCCATCTGAAATAATCTTATAATGAAAAATACTGGAATTGGGGAAATGCAGAGGAATGGTTATGTTTTAAAGCTCAGGGCAAACAGCCATCATTTGGAGGGAAATGCCCAGTGCCAGTGGTGGCTTTGGACTGAACCACAACCAGGCACCTGCAAATTCCTGGCACTTTGTTCCTTCTGTGTCATTAAGTGGCTAAAGATGTGTCTCCCGCTTTTCACTGTGGGTTTTAATTTTGTCTTTATTTTATTACAAGGTAATGGTATGTTAACATTTATGCTAGAATAGATCCTTTCTGAAGTGTGTCTAGAACTGCAAAAGCTGTAGTATTCATTTGGCTTAAAGGAAGGTAGACAAACCCCCTATTTTTGAGGCTCTGGAAGGGGACTTGGTGTCTTGTTTCCCCCGAGCTCCTTGCCTGGCCTCTGTCAAACCTCTGGTTTCCTGAAGCCCCAGTACTTGGCCTTTAAGACAGACATGAAAGTGATCAAGGTAGATAGGAAGGAAGGAAATTGCCTATTAATACTGAAGAACGTGTTTGGATCTTTAGGCCTTAATAATTTGTTGTTAATGCTGGTGCTGAGGAGCAGTGATCGTTTAGAAATGGTTCAGAGGTCTCTGGCCAGTCAGAGTGAGATCAACCTCATGTAATATGGTGAAAAGAAGTGGGTGTTTTGTTATCCTTAATATTTAGGCATCAAAACACCTTTCCTGAACTCCCTCCTCAATTTTCAGGGTTGGGAAGGAAGTGGTGGGAGGGCACCTCAGCAGAAGCCACAGCAGCTCAGCAGGTTGGTTCTGCTTCTGTCCTCTAGCTTTCAAGGCAGCTGTCTTGATCCAGCGGTGGTATCGGCGCTATGTCGCTCGGCTGGAAATGCGCCGGCGTTGCACCTGGAGAATTTTTCAGTCCATTGAGTATGCTTGTGAGCAGGATCAGATCAAGGTAAGGTGCCAAGGAAAACAATATGTAGGAAAATACATAGAAGGGTGGTTTCTGTGCCACACTCTCACTCGTTTCCAGCTGGTAACACTGTAATGTGCTTCAGTGGGCCAAAGACTGGGTTTCCTGCCCCTTTCTAGTGTATTGATATCTTGTTTGCTTATGTCTGATGAAAACCTAAGTAATGAGTCTTGAAAGAAAGCAATAAGGACCATTTAACATTGTTTTTCCTGAGTCTGAACACTATAGGCAAGCCTAGTTGGTTTGTTATACTTTAACTTTGATTAATATTCTCTTATATGGTTGCCTTGTTGTCAGACAGGGAGAGGGAGGGCTTTTATAGGTGTATTTCTGTCTGTATGGCTGAAGGTAAAGCTACTTTTTTGATTTCATCATGAGGTATTAAAAACCAGAATTGGTATAGTATGACTTGTTGTACGTCCCAGGCAACGTGAGAAGGGCACAGGTAATACTTCCAGAAAGAAGATCACCTTCAGTTGTCACTCTGCAGTATTTCATTCCAGGGTGAGTGACGATGGGCTCTCTTTCTTCTTGCAGCTTCACAACTTCTTCAGTTACCTCATGGACCACTTCACGCCAAGCAGCAGTAAAGAGAGTAAGTTTCCACGTGTCTTTTGTAGATGTGGTACCAGCAGCTCAGAAGGTTGCACCCTGTATTGGTTTGTTGCCCAATGCTGTTCCTTCAGCATAGCAAAGGGGGCCAAGAGAGTCTGAAGGGTGATGGCATCAGGAATTTGGATAGGGAGTGAATTGTCTGGAGGCTGTCAGAGCTGTGTGAGGGATATTGGGCAATTCCTGCTGGAAGGGGGATAAAAGTTCAGTATGTTTTCTAAGAGCAGTGTTAGAAATCTGCCTTTTTTTCAGTGATCCCTGGTAACCACAGCTTTGCACAGTCCATTTCTGAAGTGAGAGAACCCATCTTTAGGGAACTGTGCTCTAGGATATCTACCTTATTTACATTTAGTCTCTCACTTTTAACTGGTGGGGGGAAGTGCTGTGGGAACCGATAAATATCTTCCTGAATCTGCAGAGAGCATTCTGCAGGGAACTTGCTAATGAGCTTAGCTCTGAAATGTGATGGTAGTAAATCAAAATTAACTGTTTACTTTGCTGCCCATAACCTGCTGAAGCCCTCGCTCCTTCCTTTTAAATTGCTACCCTTTTCCTCACAACTTTCCTCACAACTACCCCTAGTTTACAGCAAAGCTCTGTTGAGGAAGATTGTTTTTTTAGTGTCTGTATAAAACAGGACAATAATGTCAAATTCCTTGAGTTGGGCTCTGAGATATTATAGCAATAAAATCATAATGCATATTTATAGAAATTTTGTGCAACACTGAGAACTCAGGTGCAAGCTTAGAAAAAAATAGTGGGGTGTAGGAGACAGTTCCTTATTGTACAGTTTGCTTTTGGGTGTCATTGAAAGCCAGATTACAATTAGCCATGGCAACCAGTGTCCATCTGGCTCTAGAGAGTTTTGCAGAAAAAAGGATACCTGCCAGCACTGCCTAAGTGATGTAGCACAAGGAAAACTTGTCCCTGCAACCTTTACCCCACTGTAAAATCTGTAGTGGTGTGAAACTAGAATTTAGACTCCACCGCCGCTATTGCTCATGATCTCTAGCCTAATGAAACAGCTTTTCTTTAGCAAATTACCAGAATGGTGCTTTAGGCCAAATTGACTTTTTCTTGTCTCTTTCTCTTTTTTAAAAAAAAAAACAAAACCACATTCAAACTGACCAATCTGCCATCTAGGGGATTTTATCAGTCGCATGTTCATAAGTGGGGAAAGCTTCAAAGAGGCAGAGCTGGAAAAATACTGTGACTATGAATCCATGGAGGTGCCGGACTCCTACACTGGACCCCGTCTCTCTTTCCCACTCCTTCCTGACCATGCAACTGCCTTGCTGGAAGCTTTCAAACAGAAACAAGTAAGGATCCCAAAAGGAAACCACACTTTCCCCTTCTTGGCACAGGGATGTAGGACAGATAATTTGGTTTTAGTCTTCCAAAGAAGCTAAGCTGATTGGAGTACAAAGAGCTGGCAGGCTGTTAAGCAAAGGGGCTGGAAATGATCGATGTGATATGATATGAAAAGATAAGATATGATGATATGAAAAGACATGATATGATACAATATGATATGGTATTTCCCCCTGTCATAGGAACGTTTTTCCTTTCTGAAAATGCAGTTCTGACAAAACTGAAAACATTTTGTAGGCGTGTGCCAATATTAACCTGAATTTCATTTAAAAAAAAAAAAAACCCACAACAGTACATATTGAAACATTCTGTCATTTTTTGTTACAGTTCCTCAATTTGCAAAAAAAGTATAGGATGGCCTAGACAGAAACAGCTGATTAGAGTTATGTTTCATGCCTTGCAACTTTGATTCATATCTACAGTGTGGGGTTTTGATGAGGAAGTCAAGTTCCAGTTCAGCAGCACTAACCAGACAAGCCCTCGTGCAATTGCAGTATTCTGTTGTCATCCCTCAGTCAAGGTTCTGAACTGCAAAATAGGCCAAAACATCCATTCTCCAAAGAAAATGACTTCTAAAACAAAATGACTTCTAAAACAAAATGACTTCTAAAACAAAGGTCTCTAGTGTCTATTAAATGCCTACACCCTAGCTTTGAACGAACATATTTCTGGAGGACACACAGCAGCTCGTAGCCTGGTTTAATGTGGAAAAGGCTAAGAAAGATCTAGAAGAGCAGCTTCTTACCTGTGATACTGGGCTGGAATTTCTGCTACTCTAGGAGGTGGTGTTGCCTAGCAGATATAGCCTTGACCACAGGGTGCTAGGGCTTTTGGGTTCTCTTGCCAGCCCTGCCAGTGCCAAGGCTGGGCTGCTCTGAGTGAGTCCCTCCTGTCCTGCTGTTGTACAGCATTTTCCTCATCTTGTTTGTAAGCCCATAGGTCAGCATTGAGTGTCGTTCCAGTGAGTTTCTGCCATTCAGGCTATTATGGTGAGTCCTTGGGCCTTTGCAGAGAGAGCTGTGTTGCTGCTCAGAGGTCACTGATTTCCTGCTTTAATCCCTCCGCTTTCTCCTAGTAGCAGCTCCACGCTCGCTATGTCTTAAACCTTCTGCATGAGACCAGGAAGCACCTCAAGCAGCTGCCAAACATCAGTCATGTCTCCACCTGCTACAGCGAGGAGGTCACCGTGTGTGGTAGGTCTGGGTGGGAGGGCACTGCGCAGTCTCTTGACAAGAATGCTCACGTGGAAGGGATGGGAAAGATATAAAATGGTAGCGTGGGCACGACGCCTTCCTCTGTACTGAGCGTGGAACACAAACACAGTCCATAAGCAAAACGTGTGTTGCACTGTGAAGGACCAGAGGCTGTCTGAAATATCCGGGTTTACCCTACTAGGCTGTATTTGAGCTGCTATGAAGACTATCCTGAAGGCTGGAGGGAGCTTGTCTGCATCATGGCTCTATTTCTGCTTTGTCTGGAAAGGGATAGGGGTGTTGATGGAAGGTGGTTTGTCTGTTTGTAGGCTGTGTCTACAAAAATCTCTCTTCCGTGAGAGATTTTGGGATACATCATTAGAAACCCTGCTCCTAAGATGGTAGCATTCATCTTGCATACACAGCTGTAGCCGTGGTGCTGCCACAGCAATTATAAAAATGCAAGGAGAGGAGGAGTTGTGAACAGAAAATAAAAGGATATACCTAAGGGAAGATGAAGGGCGATAACGATAGCTTTTGCCGTCTTAAAAACAATTTTTCAACTTAATTCAATCTTGTCTTTGTTCTGTCACCCCAAACTTGGAGTCATTTCACTAAACCACAGAAACTACACCCAGTAGTTGTGGACTGGCCTCAAAGCTCCGTCATTTTCTGTCCAGTTCTATGATCTGGGATTTTTATTTAAACAACCAAGTCCTGGAGCTGTTTCGACTGTTTTCATTAGCAGCAGTGTATGCATTCAGATCCAGAATACTAACATGTCTTTGGGTCCCATCAAGTAAATTTGAAAGAGACAAAGCTTTTCACCATAGTTTTCCTATTCTAGGACTGATGTTTAAACTTTGAGATTCCTGAAAAATACATACTTAGCACAGACTTTTGTATGCAGTGAGCTTCTGAAAAAACAAATATCTCTCTCCGGTATCACGTTAAATAGAATTTTGTTTGGTTATTATTTTTTTAGCAAAGCTTTCTCCTGTGCGATGATCAAAGTCACACAGTTTCTTGTGCCATATCATGTCATTTTAAGAGATAAATGAACAAAACTTCTGAATTAGAGTCTTCAGAAGCTGGTGTATGTTTTTTGCTGTCCTTCTCAGGTTTCGGTTCAAGCCTTTACATTATGGCCTTTTCCTTCAGGCACATTGACTTGGTGCAAGGGAACTTGTACCCTGAACTTCACAAAATATTTGGATGGTCATTAATTTACAGAGATACTTCATAGGAAGTTATTTATTGATGTCTTTTAAAGGTAAACATAACGTGACTTGTCTTTTTATGCCTGTTAGGAGACTTGCATGGCCAGCTGGATGACTTGTTCCTCATCTTTTATAAGGTAGGCACTGTATTTGGAGAGGGAGGCTGGCCAGGCATTGTGAGAGGTACCACATGGGTCACGCTGAGAAGTGTTTGCAAAATTGGGCCCTTCACATGCAATTCTCCAGGTCAACTTGATCAGTTTTAAATGGCTTCACAAAGCAGCAGCTTATTCCCTTGCCGACTTCAAAATCTGATATACACGGACATTTGGGAAGTGCCAGTGGACATTTTTGTAAGTGCTGATGCCATTGGCTACCCTTCCTGAGTGCCAGCTTTCACTTTTTAGTGCATTTGCCACTGGAAGCCTACAGGATAAAAATAAGAGTCAGGACCTACTGTATAAGGTAACCTGGGACAGGAGTGAGAGAATGTACAGCTGGGGTGGGGAGATCTGTGGAGCTCATGGGGAGGCCTCTCATGTAACATCCACCTCTTTCTTGCTTTTACAGAATGGCCTTCCTTCCCCTTCCAAGTCCTACGTGTTCAATGGGGACTTTGTAGACAGAGGCAAACAGTCCCTCGAGATCCTCATCATTCTCTTTACCTTCCTCTTGATCTATCCAAAGGAGGTTCATCTCAACCGCGGGAACCATGAGGACCACATGGTGAATTTACGGTATGGGCTCTGGGTGGGGCTGATCACAATGCCAAGGGGCTTGCTACAAAATCCCACTGAGCTTCCTTTCTCCTGTTCCTTTAGCTACGGTTTCACCAAAGAAGTAATGCAGAAATACAAGGTAGGCAGACGTTTGTGTCTCCTTTACTATGTGAGATGTGGACTTTGAAGGCTTGATGCTTCATCTTTTCCCTTCTGACCTGTCCTCCTAGGTGCATGGGAAGAAAATCTTGAAGATGATTCAGAATGTTTTCTGCTGGCTGCCCCTGGCCACCCTGATTGATCAGAAAGTCCTCATTATACATGGGGGCATCTCTGACACCACTGACCTGGACATGCTTGAGAAAATTCAAAGGAACAAAGTAGGTTTTATCTCCTAGATATTGCAAGAGACAAAAGTGTCACTGATTTGTAGTGAGGAGACTTTTTTACACATCAGCTTGGATATTGACAAGATAAATCAAATGGATGGTCTTCCTACACAAACCACATTTAGGTACAGGCTTGAAGTGGATCACTTTGCTTTAAGAGTGTGTGTGCAGGAGGTGTGAAGGGAAGAAGTGTTCTTGGCTTCTGGAGGATGTACGGGTCGTAGCCAGGGTAAACAGATGTGCTGGTGCTGACTGTAAAAACACAGTGATGAGGAGACTTTGTCCCACAGTCCCTTTGCCTGGTTTCCCCCCCAGATTCCCAGAAGGATTTTGATAGGTCATTTAACTTGCCTCTGCTAAGAAACACAACTTCCTTTCTCCAAATGTAATGACAAGCACTTGTATTAGTCCTTCCTTCATTCTACTGCCTAGTTCCTGTTGAGGTTAAATCCATGTACTCTGTCTTTTGTGAAACATCTAGCAGCATAAAGTCAAGGAAGAAGAGATAGATCTGTAGTCAGGATGAATGTGGGGCTCCAGCTGTAAACCGGGAATGGCACATCTGAGAGGACAGCAGTAGGTGTGGGTCATTTTTACAGTCTGCCAGGGGAAGATATTAGAACTGGAGATGTAGGTTTCCAAGCAGCGTGACCAATTCTCTATTCTCTTCTACCTCTTTCAGTTTATTTCTGTATTAAGAGGAAAGAAAAGAAAGGAGTCATATAGAAATGTGGAAATACAGGAAATAAACGGGGAGAGCAAAGCAGAAGCTGACCCAGCTGGGAACGAGACAGCTCTCAGTTTATGTCCCCAGCCCCGGCCCGCCCAGGCTCCCAGCATGGCCAACAAGCTGGAGTTCTCCAGGTGGGTCCGGCAGACGGTGCAGGAGCAAATCGAGTGGTGCCGCCGCCTGGTGGACATCAGCGAGTCAGAGGACGAGGAGCTCACCTATTCCAGCATGGTCTCCTTGACAGATTTGGATGGGCCTTGTTGGACTCGCCAGGAGGAGTGTAAGCAGGTGAGTAGTCTCAGCAGGGCCATGAACTCAGTGGGTTGTGGGTATCTCCTGCAGCTTTGTTCTGTTAGGAGGAATCTCAGTATAAAACATGGGTCAGTGGACAGACCTCTCTGCAGAGAGATTTTTTGCTGCTTTGTATAGTGGACTAAGGAGCAACTTGGTGTGGAAGTGCCGGTGGGCAGGTTAATGCAGTTTGTGCTCTTTTGTACTTCTTGCTCTGTTCCCCGCGACAGCCTGGCGTTGATCGTTCAATGGTGAGCTGTCAGGGAGGGCTGTACTGTGAGCATGTGATCTCCGCTGCTTGGGGATGTGTTGTTAGATACCTGTGCTACACCCAGCCCGGGCTGAGGCAGCACAGTTCCCTAGGAACTGAAGAGTTGTGCACAAGAGTCACACAGCAGAACATAGGCTGTGCACAGGACTGGTGCTAGCTGCTGTTCTGCCGGTGCCTTTCTCCTGGCCTTAAAAGTCAGCCCCTTAACCAGGCTTTTGGCTTTCTGTGCTCAAAGCTCTGTCCCAACGTTTGCCCCTGGCACCACACTCATCCAGTGTTGTATAAATAAACTTGCTGCTCAGGCACAGAGTGGGGCAACACATTTTCTTGAGTCACTTCAGGGGAGAGAAACAATAGGGAAGACTGTAGAGCTCAGCGTATGCAGGGTATCTGAAATCAGCTCTGTAGATAATGAACGAGCACATCGTTTGCTGAGGGAGTTCTGATCTTTGGCACTAAAAGTGGACTGTGTTTGCAGTTTTAGCTGGACTGCAAGTAGATCGCTAGGCAGCTCAGAGCCCAGGAACTTGGTTTCTTGTTTGTGTTAGTCCAGGCTGCCTGTAAGTCCCTTCTGTGCGTTCTGAAACCATCGTTACTTACTTCACATTACATATGACATCCTGGCACTGCGTGCCTTATCAGTGTAAAGCTGTATATTGAGGTCAGGGTTAAAGAGATTAAACTTTAATCCAAATAGTGGTTACTGAGTCGGTACTTACATTACTGGAGGCTGCAGAATGTCCTGGGTAGAGAGAAAAGGAGTTTAATACTAAGCCTCCTCACCGCCTTGGGATCTGTTGGGTGTTCTTGCCCTGGGACCTGCGTTTTGGGATGGAGGAGGCCTTGTAACAGGCCTGATTTATCGACACCCCCAGGCACTTTGGATGTGCCTCTAGCTCCAGGCCAACAATATGGTCACCTCCACGGTGGACCAGGTCTGTGACAGTCCTATGGAGCAGTACGGTAGTTTAGCTGGGATGCTGGAAACATCTGATTGCCTACCCTGTGGTAATAGCAGCAGTCCAGGGAGGGATTCAGAGAGAGAGCTGTGTTTGCTTAGTAAACCTTAATGGGTGATATCTGCCGAGTACACTATATTCAATGGACTTTTCCAATCTTTTCAGATTTTAGACATTCTCTGGAGCGATCCCATGCCTCAGGAGGGCTGTAGAGTGAATACGGTGCGAGGTGGTGGCTGCTACTTTGGGCCTGATGTGACAGGGAAGATCCTTGAGAAGTACAACTTGCAGTTCCTCATCCGCTCCCACGAGTGCAAGCAAGAGGGCTACGAGTTCTGTCACAACCGGAAGGTCAGTGAGGCGGATGGCGTGAAGGTTACTTGGGTATCCATCCTGCCAGGGTGGGGTTGCTGTGGTGGCTTCTTTCAGCTCTGTATTTCTTCCAGCAGGGCTTTGTTAAGTACACACAAAATCATTCCACAGCCTTACTGGGAGTTACTGAAGTGTGTTCCCAGCTGAGCTCTTAGGTCAGGACAGTATGGAGCCACCTACTCTGTTGTGGACATCTGTTGTGCAGGCAAAGAGTGTCCTTGCCAGTTGGTAGCTGAGAAAACATCTGAACCCATTTGTGCCACTGCCCCTGCTTAATGCAGCTGGTTCTGAAGATGATGTGCTAAAGGGTGTTACTAAGCTGCTGCAGCAAACTTTTGCTCTTAGAAGACTCAGGGTCACTTCAGTGACTTGAAAAGGGGCACTTTTGACTCTGCTCACTGCAGTGAAGAGTGGAATTTTGTTGGAAGAGTACAGTGAAATCACAGAAGGCCCAGAAGGCCCACATGGCCGTATCCATGTGAGACCAGTGCAAGGCTTGAGGAATTCACACCCGTAAGGCTTCCAGGCTGGCTGCCACCTCACTCTTCCTTTTCCACCTAAAACATGGTGGTCTCACAGTCCGTTGACTCCAGATGGGGATGAGTTGTGTTGCTTTCACTGATGTGTGTATATGTATGTATTGACTGTAAATGCCTCTCTCTTCTGGGGGTTAGGTGCTGACCATATTTTCAGCCTCAAACTACTACGAGATTGGCAGCAACAGGGGAGCCTACGTGAAGCTGGGACCAGACCTCGTCCCCCATTTTGTTCAGTACCAAGCAAACAAGACAGCCCATACTCTCACAATGACCCAAAGGCAAGGTTTTCCAGTTGCTCTGTATTCACCAAGTCAAAATTCCTGAAGGGAAAACTTTGTGAGCTTTGAAAAAGTTTAACTCCGGAGCTGAACTTTCACAGCTTCGTTTTACTAAATAATAGCCTACAGACTGCTGATTTTCCAGCTTCTCTTTTCAATATGAAGTTTTAACTTTTGACAGTTGCTGAGGTTCCCTTCTGCTTTGTTACTTCACAAATTGATGCAGAACTCTGCTATAAGCATGCAGTGCCTTCTCATGAGAACTGAGACACAGCTGTAGATGTGCATAACAGTTGTGCAAGGGGCTGGGCAATCCATGGACAGGACAGAGGACTGGGAAGGTGCAGCTTCTCTTGCGTTTTGTAGCAAGTCCTTAACGTGCTTCTCTTTTCTGCATCCTCCAGAATCAGCAGAGTAGAAGAGTCAGCCTTTCGAGCTTTGCGGGAAAAGCTCTTTGCTCACACCTCAGCTCTCATCAGCGCGTTCAAGGCCTACGATAAGGACAATACGGGTAAATCTGAGCTGAAGGGCACTCAGGTTAATTCCCTGGTAGGACAGGACAGCTAAGTTGAGTGAGTTGGGAGGCTCCACACTGATAGCTGTCAGTGACTGTCACAGGGGAAGGCTGTGTCAGTGACATTTGCTTGTGTTCGGTGTCTGTTGGGAAACCCATTAATGCATCAGTGGCATTATAATGAGGGAGTGTTGGAGAAGCAAGAGGTGATTAGCCTGATGTATAGCAATTTAGGCTTGGTACTAGGATAATCCTTTGGAACAAAAGTACTGATGAAGCATTGGAAAAGGTGACCTGGAACATGTCTGTCACGTGTCAGTTGGCAAGGGCTGGGTGGTCTCTAGAGCCCCTTCATCCCTGGTGTCCAAAATCAAAGGGGAAAGGCGAGGGATATTCTCCGTGGCAGCTCCCTCTGCCAAGCCCTAAGGAAGGAGCTGAGAGTTCATAATTCTCAAGCTGCCAGGAACACTCTGCTGGTGCAGTGACTGAGACGTGTTGCTGAGATCTGTCCATTTGTGGGCCGGGGAAGAAAAGGGACACAGTGGTTGGCAGAAGTGGTTTCTTGTGGGTAGAAATGGTTTCCTGCTTTCTGCCCTGGCAGCAAAATACTTCACAAGAGTCCTGTTTGGCTGTTACAGCAACTGCTAAATTAGGGGCTTTTCCATGTCCCTGGGTCCTTGAGGAGGTACTAGTGCAGTTCTGTGGGCCAGGATCTGCAGGCTGAATGTGGCCATAGTTCACAAATTTATAATGAAACGTTCAAAGTTAGCATTTCCCGTTGTTCAGATGTTTGCAGCCCCGATTTATTGCAATGACCAAAAGCTTGCTGAGGCTGGGGGGAGCAGCGGGTGCGCTTGTTCCTGCAGTGGCTGATGTCTCTATGATCATGTAGGGTTTTTCCTGTACCAAAGTGCTCATGTGTGCCATGGAGAAATAAGACTGTTGCTGTCAGGAGCATGGTAGACAGAGTATGCATACAGCTCTAGGCTTTTTACTTTGCCTTCACGTGCTTTCAGATGCCAGTCTCTCAGAGGTTTCCATGGCTCTCCCTTTTCTTTACAGGAAGGATCACGCTGAGCAACTGGGCAACTGCAGTGGAGTCAGTCTTGCACCTGGGATTGCCCTGGCGAATGCTGAGACCGCAGCTGGTGCGCAGCACGGCAGACGGCATGCTGGAGTACAAGTCCTGGCTGGATGACTTGGCCATGGAGCAGCGGAGCCAAGAGGTAAGGCCTCATCCCCTTCCACCAAAGTATGATGTGAAGCAGCTCACAAAATCCCCAGCACGTGGAACTACGTATGGTATGAAAGGAGAGTAAATGGTTCCGGTTCCTGTACAACCCAAAATCACACTGAAGTCAATTGAAAAGCTTGCATGAATTCAAGAAGTCCAGTGGCATTCAGTCCATGGTAGAAACAGATGATGCACGTGCAATCAATACCTAGAGGTAGTTTTGAATGCAGGCTTTTAAGTAGGAAAACTATATTCCATTCTCTCGGTCACGGACTTTTAATTACACCCAGCAAAACCAACTCTGCAGTGGTTAAAAAACGTAGCCCAAATCACTGTCTTCTCTGTTAGCCTGGAAAAGTTGTTTGGAAACAATGAAATGATGATGTGCTGTAATGCAGAGCTGCACAAGTGTTTCATAAATCACACAGGATGCAAAATGCGTTGCTGGCAAACTCTTGAGAGCAGTAAACATTTTTGTTTATGGGGAGGTCTGCAGTAACTGCTCAGAGAAAGCAGAGTGTCAGAAAGGGTAGGAGTATGACCATGTTGTCTTTCAGCACATCCAGTCAAGCTTGCTGGAAGTCATTTATCGAAACAGATCCAACTTGGAGACCATATTCAGGATCATAGACAGAGATCATTCAGGTAAGCAGGTGTGCGGGGGGTGTTGGTCACTGCATTGTGTTCCATTCTACTTTTGGGCTCCCATTAGTATATACAAAGGCATTTGTATGTCTTGGTTTAAATGGTTTAAATTCTGGGTCTTCTCCCTCAGTTTGGATTATTGCCGCCTTCTGAAATGTCATTGCAAGTTTCCACACAGATGATGCAGTCCAGGTCAAGAATTAATAACTATTTGTTCTGAAGCAGTTTAGCAGAACAAAAAGTGAGATGAGAGCAGTGACAGTAATGTAGTGTATTTGGGATCTGCCTTCAAGCAGCCATCTCCACCAGGGTACATCTGAAAAGAGAAAATAGTCTTTTCTCCCAAATCATGTCTCTTTGCTGCTTAAAGCTGTAATTTAGCCACAGTTCTGTACGCTAGGAAATTTAGTTGCAGCACGTGAAATTAAGATTACGAGTGACTTCTTTCCTTACTTTAGGGTGTGCAGGCAGCAGGGGTGGGATGAGAGATCAAACTTTGTGTAGGGGTCCCTCCTTGCACGCTGAGAGAGGACTGACTGGCAGCAGTGCCTATGGTGGCCTTGTGCTGAGGTGGCTATGCCTTCCTTCTCCACAGGTCTCATCTCATTTGAGGAATTCCACCAAACCTGGAAGCTGTTCAGCTCCCACATGAACATTGAACTCACAGATGATGGCATCAATGACTTAGTTCGCAGCATTGATTTCAATAAAGATGGAAACATTGACTTCAATGAATTCCTAGAAGCCTTCCGCCTTGTCAAACAGTCACAGTAGTAAGAAGCTGGTGAGGGTTGCCATGTCCGATGCCTTGACTGTCTGCAAAGCCAGGAGGACCACTTCCCACCTAACCACAGAGCGTGCCTGCAGATGCGAAGCAGGGAAAGGGAAGGCAGGTCCCTGTAGTGCTTGTTGCTTGAAAACAGTGACTGCCGTAGCCAAAAGCTGTGATCCACTTGGGGAAGGTAACAGGTAAAATAGATAAGCTGCACTTCAGTTCTGATTGGTTTTAAAAAGGAGCTGCATTTGAAGTAGAAATTCCTCCTCAGAGAGAAGATACAACTTAGTTTATCTTGTCAATGCATGTGATGAAATGTTACATGTCTATTCAAGTGTCGTAAAATGGAAGTAAAGGTGTATTTCATAGGCAGTGTTGTAACCAGGTAGCAACTGCTAGAGCACAGCTTTCCTTTTAATAAACAGTTTTTTCTAGACCACTGTTTCTGGGCTGTTCATGCCTTCTCTTGTTAATCAACTCTCTTAGCAGCAGTGCCGTTTCAATGATGGTACCTACTTCCCCCCTCTGTCCCTGTGCTGTGCTAAGCTTGTTGTTTGAAGCTACTAAATATGTATTTGGAAAAAAAATAATAAAACCCCACTATCTCAAACACACAAAGCTGTCTCTAGCAGGGGGGCTTTTTAAAGAAATCTACTGAGACCAGTTCTTTTTCAAAGGCCACGGTACTAGATCAAGTAGCCTGCTGCTAGAGTGACTATGCTGCACATTCAAAATATTTTCAAAGCATGGCACAACTGCAATTCAAAAAGCAGGGACGGGATTGAAGAGTTTGAGAAGAAAAAACAACCTATTTATATTGAAGGTGCAAGCACAGTCACTCTAGAAGCGGTGCTATGGTAAGAGACCTCACTTAGACTGCAGCCCTGGCCCTTGAAAAAGAGAATTCTAGCCTCATTTGATTTCTTAGTAGAAGCGCTGCTAAAGCCTATACTGTACTTTTGAGGTATTTTATGAATTGCAACAATGCTTCCTAAAATACACTAATAATTTCCCCCCTTACTTACAGTTCCACATATACTTTTTTCAACTGTAGTACAACCATGTTTCCACAAGTAAACACTTTCAATGAACAATACAGCCTTTGGCACGCTGAAACTCTACTGCTATTTTTCTGTCTTTCAAATGTTATGAATTTGTGGCTAATGAACAAAATGATTCTATCTCTTCTGTCTTTGAGTTGTTTCTGCTGTACACATGTCTATTGCAGAGAATTATGTATTTTATTTTCAGTGACTTTTGTAATGGGGGGACAAAAAAAATAATAAAGCTCTCTCCAAGGCATATAGGAGCCACCTGCTCTGCAGTACTTAGTCCCAGGTATGATCTAGGGGACATGACTTTGTATTTTATTTGGGAGACTGCCAAGCAGACTGCAGGTTTGATGGCCTGGTACCTGCCATGTGTGAAGGGGAGTAAAGCGCGTGAACCCGGAGATGTCAGTAGTTTCACTTCCTTGCTGATGTAGCTGAGAAAGGGCCAACACCATCCACAAGTTATTACAAAGTCAGACTGAATTTATTACTCTCTGGCAATTAAAAAAAGGCAGAAGACAATGCCTAGACATTCTGTTGTTATTTATGGGGCAGCAAAGCTTTGTAGTTTTCACGTACGTAAAGCGATAAAACCATAACCTTCAGATTCTTGCAGTCCAAAGGAATGACAAAACTGGAAGCATCAACTTCCTGCAGCTTGCCCCAGTAAACTACTTGTATTGCAGAGACAGACATAGTTACAGCAACATACAGATCTGTAATGATTTAAATTAGCTGTTTACACATGGATGTTACTTGATTGTTTTGACAAAAACATGGAAGCTGGCTAAGCTTTCCACAACTCAAGTCACAAGTGGAACAATTCCCTCAGCACTGCATTTCTAGGACAATGCTGTTGTAAAAAAACAGAGAAAAAAATGTACAATAGTACATATAGTTTTATAGTAAACCAGTATCTGAACAGATTCAGTTTTCCTTCTTTTATTAAAGCATATACAGCTTTATAAAATATAAACCTTCCAAAGGTCAAGTTCAAAAGCTTTGAAGAGGCTTTGCTAATTCTACAGATAACAGCCAAAATACCATTGCTCCTAGTAGATAAGTGTTTTATTTTACCTCAACAGTTTTAGCCTTGGAAGGTGAACCATGAACTTGAGTAACGCGTTCTGTGTAAGCCCAGCAGCAGCATCCACCATGTCAACTGAAGACTCCTCCTCTGATGGGAATGCTCTCGTTCAGGCCATGTTCTATAAGTTTGATGTCCTCCAAGTCATCCTTTATAATGCTAATCAGGTGACTCAGGCCTTCTTGCTGCTGCTTCAGATGCTGCAGATAGTTTAAAAAACAGCATAAGCATAGTTCAACTTGATAGATGTTAGTAATATTTCTCAAAGGTGCCACATCTGGTGGCCAGGGCACATTGAAAAGCCTGTCATAACTTCTTTGGAAGAAGGAAAAACAGTATTTTCTGTGCGAATAGCCTAACTGCATAGAGTGGCTTTGCACAACACCCTGCTGCACTGTCACTGAGAATGATAAAATGGACTTAATCATCAAACAATTACAAGAGTGTGACATTCTAGATACATCTCCCAAGTTAGCATATAGCTGGCTTAAATCATGAAATTTAAAGAGTATCCTGGGATTCTACCCAATAATACTTACTTGCTTGATTTCCCTTAAGAGGTCTGCATCTATGTAATAGCGCTCTTCAGCCCGCACTGCTCCAAAGTGGTTTTGCATCCTGATTTGGGACATGAGCTCATTCAGTCTGCCCTGAAAAGAGAAACAGGCTTAAATCAAACATAACTCATTTACATCTGTCAGAGCTCCAGCACGTACCACTCCTTAAGTCACCAGAGCAGGAAGCACTGCCACTCGGTGCGTTTTCAACTGTTTGGTTGTTTTTTTTAGAGGACACGCAAAAAGCAAGCAACTTCAATACTTTTAAGAACTCAAAAAAATACTTCAATACCTATCAGTCATGCAGCAAAGAACTTGATGATACAACCTTGTAACGCTACCAGACTTCTCTTCTAAAAGCTCTTTACAACAAGTATATACACGCAGTTTGTAAAACTGTGATTCTTTGGTGAGGAAAAAGCAGAGTTATTGGCAGGTTTCTGTTAATTACTCACCTTGAACTGCGTAGGTGCATTAAGTTCACACTGAATCGTATCTAACTGTACACGAAGCTGCTCCTCATCTGCTTGAATGGCATAACCGCTTTTCCTTTGGATCTCCTGCTTTATTAACACCTACAAAAGAAGCCTTTGAGGTTCATTAGAGAAGACTTTGCCCACCTCTTTCCCCACTGGCCCATCCATATGTGTTTTTGCCCTTCCTCCAGCGTGTCTCTCAGCAGATTTGTTCTGTCACTTAGTCTGCTGCTCTGAGACCTCGGGGCAGTCCTGTGGCTTCTGAGTAAATGAAAGAGAAGGTTCCAAAGCAGGAAGCCAGACTGTGCACATGATGCTTTCTGTGACAGCTCTGCCTGTTACTTTGCCTGTTCCTGTTCTTTCATTTAGATGAAATAAGGATTTCATTTTCAACATGTGCCATGCACAAGACTGCACAGGTCATCCTGCCCCCTCTCAGTTTGTTTCCTGGCGCTACACTGTGTGTCAGAAGGAGTTATTTAGACTATCCATGTTACCTGTAATGTTCTGTGCGAAAGCGCCATCAGCTTCCTTTTGTACTGTGCAATTTTTGCCATAGTTGTCGTTTGGTTTTTTTGCAGCTCACTGATATCCTCTGATATTATCTGCAGAGAGGGAGATGGAGTCAGCTGGAAGTCATAAAAGTTTCTGACAACAGAACACATTAGTCCTAATTTGAAACCAGAAGCTTCAAAACAGTACTCAGTCCAGCAACTTAACATCCTTGCCAAATATGCTTTCATTTCAGAATGCTTTTTGCTAGACCCCTACTGTTCTGGTTTCTATTTATTTTCATATGCAACTGGGATGTTCAGAAGGCATCTAAAAACTGGGTGCCCAAATTAGAGTCTGTGCCAAGGCAACTAATTCCAGCTGGTTTGAATTAGCCTGTAACAACACAGCAAGCCTGAACCTCTCCTTGGGATTTGGCCAAAAAATACAACCAAGGAATGTATTAAGAAATAGTGATAAAGAGTCACAGCCCCGTGCACATGGTTCCAGTTTCAGTTTTCTACACACAGGAAGCACTGGGGAGACTCATTTAATAGCACATTCTCTGTCAACAGAAAGCAGTGATGATGAAGATGGGAAACCTTACATCTAATCGAGTTTGATGCTGTTTGGTCATCTGATCTTGGACCTTCAATCTTCTCAACAGTTCCTTGAAACCCACCATTGGTACAGGAATAAGCCTAGAAGAATACAAGTATTTCTTGTGACACATTTTTATATTAGACATGTGGCATGGATTAATAATTATGAATATAGTCTAAAGTTACAGATGATCTTGACTTGTTATAAATTAAGATAATACGTAAGCATATCTTGTTTCACTAAGTTCTACAGTCCTTGCTATTATTCCTAACAACCTATTCCTTTTTCATAAAGAAACCAGCCTAAATTATCAGTAACCACTGGAGGGTACAAGGCTACATCACTTTCAGCTGCAGGAATAAAGAGAAAAAAAAAAACCATAATGGTTGCAAAATCCCAAAAAGTCACACAATAACTAGTCCATATAATGGAGGACACCACAACTTGCAGTGATGTAAGGAAGGCTCTTTATCCTGACAACCCTTAAGCGCCTAAATGGGTAAAGGGATTAGACAGGCATTTCTAGTAATCCTCACTGCTTCAAATGAGATCTGCACTTGACAAAATTATTCTCTAATAGGTTTTTTACAAGTAAACAGAAGGGTACTACACAATATTATATAGTTCTCCCTTTTTTATGTCTTTAATACTCCGACAGATTACTGGACTTACTTGTCAGGATCAGGATTGTCAACTTTGGCTTGTTCCCATATAATAGGATCAACACCTTAAAAAAAAAAAAAACAAACAAGTTTTTAGCATGGATAGATCTGAATAAATAAGCAGGAAAAATATTAGGAAATACACAAGCCCTCTGAACTATGCCAGCATGAACAACTGTTACATAAATTGAGTTTAATTAAACAAAGGTGGTTCTTAAAAGTTTTGGTCCTGGACTGTGGTAGTAGACTCAGTCCAAAAGGCTGTCCAGCACTACGACTGGTTTGAAAGGAACAACCCACAGGTGATCAAATTGGACAATCCATACTTGAAGGGGAAAAATTCCCATGTTTCCCACTGTATGATAAACTTGGGTGATCTTTCCTCTTTAAGTTGCTAATTTAAAAAAAAAAAAAAAAAAAAAAAGTAAAAATCTGTCATTAAGTGATCAAAGTACCAAAACAGTTTGCAAAATAATCCCAGTAGGAATTACTGTGGTTCCTAACTGGATTTGTCTAAGGATTTTCTCTGTTGACAGAACAGTTGCTTGTTTTGCCATGAACTGGTTTAACAGGTAAATACGTAAAATAAAAGCAGCCTAATTGTACATGTACTTCGGCAACATGAGGCACGTTATTACATTCTCCAAACTTTACTGCAAATCAGATCAGTGTATAAAATGCACACACCTAGGTATGTTAGGAAAAAAAGAACACAACACTGACAGGGAAGCAGTTGACATTCTGACCAGAGAGAGACATGCAAAAAGGGAAAAAAAGTGCTGGTAATTTAACAATTTCAGGGCAGCTTAAAGAGGAGACCAGAAGAGTCAGGTATAACAATATTCTTCACTGTACAACACTCAAGCTCATGCCTCATAAAACTTATAATCTTTATACCAAGGTCTGACTGCTTCTCTAGAGCTCAGCACTAATACCTCTTCTTGCACATCTCACTGCTTGATTAGCCAGCCTACAAACCTTCTCAAGTCAAGCTGTACCCAACCACTGTTACACAGGCCTTATGATACACCTCCAATATTAAAGAAAGCCAACTTGCTTGTACACAGAGCAACTACTTCTCTCCAACACAGCTACAAAGCACTGCTGCTTGCCTCTAATTTTTCTCCAAGAGTAGATCAAGTTTTTGTAATCCAGATGATATAACTTTTAGTATGTTTTTAAACTCCATGGTCTTACTGAACATGCTACATAGTGTCTGCTAGAAACCATTTCGATCCACTGCAGGGAGTTCACTGCTAGTACTACATCTGATACTGTATAGACTTAGAGAATAAGGTACAATTATCCTATGAAATGGCATGAACAGCGTTTAGCTGCTCCAAAACAAAGCTGTATACATCCTCTCTATGGCCTCATATACAGGCTAAGTGACTCCCCCGAAAACTAGGAAGTGAATATAGGACACAATTATTCTGATATTTAACTTGGACAAGTTGAATTGATTTATGATGACTAAATCACATAGTATGGTGCTGCATGACATATTACTGATAAATCATAACTGTCCTGGTGGACTACATTGCACTTCAGTGGGAAAACTGGCTGTAATTAAAATCACACTGTCAGTATGTCAGGGTGCCTTGGAAACTCTTGTAGTTTTACAAGGCGTTTTCCAGTGGGCTGACAGCTGCATTTTCCCCAGAGACACAAAAAATTCCCAGCAGAAACCCAACTGTACCCCTGTGCAACACCAGACCACATACCAGCGGGAGGGTTCTGCAGGAGCTGTTTGACTTGTGCTGGGGACAGCTCTGTTCTGGCCATGGAGAGGCTGACCCCCAGCTGCTGCAGGGATGATTTTATGTTGGCTTGTTCGAAGTGGGCATAGAGGGTCGTTGCAGGAACTCTCCTTGACGTGCCGTTGGGTGAGCGCTCAACAACATAAATGATCACTTCTGTCCTGCACAAGACAAAATGCATACTGTTAGAAAAAGATCAAAGTCACCACTTCTCCCAACTGACTTAACTTCCTCAGCTAAACGAGGTATAAAAGTACCAGTAAATGCAGGGTATAACACCACAAGGAAGAAAGAGAAGAGCTGTAAATACCCTACAAAATTACAATCTCCTCCCTGCCAGCTTTAGCAACCATATTATATGGTGATGCTAGTACTACATTAAGAATAACCTACGACCTTTGGTCTTTAAGACAGAACAAACAAACTGGGAAAGAAGCAGAAATGTCTGAAGTACTTCAGGCAGACTAGGCTGAGGCCCCCAAACAAGTCGAAGCAGAGAGCGCTCTGACAGAGCATGCAAAACAAGCCAGCTCAACTAGCCTTGGAACAGCTTTCCCACTCAAATAAACGTTTGTGATACGAAACACTGCCAAGATCCTACTAATATACACCCCAATGCCCTTCCTCCTTATGCAAGGCCAAGTGAAGAATACCTCACAGCTCCTAAAAAACTAAATACTTATCCTACCCTCATGGTTTGCATAATCATCTCCAATTTTTACTGCTGAGCAGGGTCTGGAGAAGCCTATTTCCTGACCTGAGCTGAAGTCCTCAGCTATGCACTCCTGCAAAAGCAACTAACAAATACAGGAAAAATACTGAACGTAATGCTTTAAGAAAAAGCAGCATGAAGGAATAGGAGACAAAATCAAACTCAGGGATGAACACATCTAAAAACAAGGAGAAAGGAAAACAGAGTGGACTAAGTGCCAACCCTTTATAACATGCAGTACTGGATAAAACCACAAAACCCTGTAAAGTTCACATACTGGTCATCTGGCATCGTTTTGACACCTTCTACATTGACAGTGAGGGTCTGGTTTCCCCCCAGAATTTTGTGTAGTGATTCTACAAGCTGCTGCTGCTGGCTTCGTATATCTGTTTCTTTTCTGTTGAAGACCAAGACCACAAGACCATCTTCATCTTTGTTGTTGGGCATTAAACTGTAACCCACAGCCTGCAAATGAATAAACAAAAAACAGAGATACATTACTTCGCAAAGGCATATCCATGTGGCATGGATGGGCTAAACCCCTCAATTTTTAAAGCAACTGACACAAAATTTAAGCTACAACATACTCAGAGATTTGAGAAATATAAAATTAATTCCCCTTTAAAATGTTCTCTCACAAAGTCACCAGCAGAGTAGTTTTTGAAACAGTTCAGATTTTTACAAAACTTCTGTAAGTATCCATTCTTCATCTTAATGAAAATAAAAAAAANCCCCCTGTTATGTATGGATTGGGAGATGCCAGCTCAGCAGGGTATTGATGCTACTTCAGAGCTGATAGCAATCAGGAAGGTTTTAAAGACTTACACTTTTTCTAAGTTGCAAAAGGAACCAGGGGACCAGACTTTAATACAGAAATATTATGAGAGTTCCAGAAGACTTTTACAATGTTACATCTCCAGATGTCTGAATGGAAAACAGCTACTGACATAACTTAGTTAAAAGATAAGGCAACCATAAATCTTTATGGATTTCTTAGCATTTTCCTACTGTAGATCCAGACAGTTTGCCTGGCAGTACAAGCCAAAAGGCACACACAGAATATTTCTACTGGCTAAGACAGGAATCAATTAAGGCTCTCCACACAAGAAATTGGGACAGCCAATTTTCCTTGTGTTAGTAAGTGTCATGGTTTCTTTGTACAACTGTTTACAAAATTTAATGTTAATCTTTATCCTTGCTGTGATAAAGCTGTAGTAAGGTTAGATTTTTAATTCAATAATTCAATATCATAATCTAATACAGGAACACTTAATGCCGTCTGTGCTAAGTAACAACATGTTTTCTTCATTTCAGAAAAAAACCTGTTGGCTCCAGTGAAACTCCACAGGACTTGTAAGAAAGACCTAAACTGTTAATCATAGTGTCAGTTTTCATCTCATCTTGCCTATGAACCATCACACCAACACATCACTGGTGACATGTTGGACAGCGGGTACTTTTTAAAGCCCTGATATTGCACGTGGGTGGGCAAGTTGTGCCTTTCCCCTTGTGCAAGCTGAGCTGGAGAGAAATGAGTTAGGGATGTGCCCAAGAGCCTGGTCTCTGTCGGCAGAAGGTAATTCCCTGCAATGGTGAACCTTGCAGAATCAGCCTTCTTTGCTGGGCCATCCTGTCACAGAGCACAACAGTGACAATTACAGAAGAATTTGGTTTTAGCACGTTTCTTTCATTTTCATAGCTGTGAAAGAGACACACACTGTTGGGAAAGACTTGCCAGTACATGGAAGACTAAATCTCATGATGCATAGACTAGTACTAAGACCACGCATACATGACACCTCTGGTATTTCTGTTAGAATAAATATTTCACAATTCTTTACGCAATTAATTATTTTCAAACTGTACCAGATGTTTTACTCCATTGTGGTCCTTCAAACGATGACCTGTATCACATACTTCAGAAGCACACTTTTCTTGGTTCTGCATGCTTCTCATTCTAAGAGCTGAAATTGTGTACAAGTGGATTCCTTGAACCCCTGTGAAACCCTTCGGGTAATGCTTCATTCTTATCAGAAGTCTGATGCTTACAGAGGCAACAAACCAAACTGGCTTGTGACAATTTGGGCCTGTACCTTCGAGCTACCAACTTCTCCACTATTTTTCTTAGGCTTCTGCCATTGCTGGCATCCATCAGACTTTTCAGTATTTCACTAAAGGTACATGAATTCATAATGTCATTTGTAATACTCAAGTCACAGGGACAAAGTAAACCTAGCATACAGCATCATCTAACCTGAAATGAAAAGTTCTCCTTTTGGTAAATGAGGTTCTAAAATAAGCAACTGTGCATCACACAACTTATATTTTGCAGTTTTTCAAACCCCAGAAAACTCTAAAGCCATTTCAGGAAATAACTTAAAATAAGCTTTCAAGTGCATTATCAACAAAATATTCAAGATAACACCTAAAAAGGTAACGCAACAGAAGCCAAATACTTGTTACACAAGCAGATAGTTGCTGCAAAGATTTTATAAAAGTGTTGTGACGTGCATAACCAAACTAGCCTTAATTAGGTATTAACCTACATTCAGGTTAGAAAGTTTGCACTTCAAAGAATCAGCTTGGGAACGGAGGGTATCACCAAGCCTGACCCAAATCCACTTTCAAGTCTGAAGCTTAGCAAAAAAGTCAGCAGGCGTGAGATTTGCAGAGGATGAAGGGCTACATATTCTTTGTTGACATGAGAAGGAAGATCTGGAACTGCTGACGAGATCATACAAGTAATGGAGTCAGCTTTAGCACCAGCAAGGATAAAGGCAGAAAAAAAGCTGAAGGCCAGTGTATTTAAAATGGTATGCACAGTTCACAGAGGGTTTTTCTAGTATTGGCATAACAACGAAGGAAGACCCAATGTTCTTATTCCTGATGTTAACAATTTTTTAAGATGTGAGTTTTATTTAGTTTTTCTAATATTGTAACCTAAACAAGTACACATTAAAATTCATTTACAGAGATCTGCCCCAACCACACACATGCTAATCTGAATGCTATGATAGAAAAAGGTTAGTGTCGTGATCCATGTATGCACTCAGTATCTAGTACCTCAACAACATCCAGATTTCTAGCATCTATATATCTTCAGACCTTTTAATTAGCATATATGAGAACTGTGTACCTTACCTGGAAAAATGCTGAGGCAGAATACTATTAATGGTAACAAAATCTGATTTACCACTCATGAGACACTCAGCAAGCAGAACAGTACCTGTGAAATGCTTCAAAACTGTTTGTGGGGAGCTGAACAATCCCATACCTTAAACCTGCAAAAGGGGTTTTCCTGCGTGAACTCCACTGGAGCAATGTTATTGTTGAAGTACCCTTTGCCTGTGCCCCAGAAGGCCTGAAGCTGGTTCCATTTTGCCAAAATAGCATCTCTCTCATCTCCTAAGAGTGTTGGAGCTGAGAGGGCACTGGCTGTATTGATGAGCTGGTTCGACTGGGCAGGTGTCTGAGCAGGCTGGCTGAACAAGCCGCCTCCTAATGCTGTGTTAAAGGAAGAAAAACAAACGAACTCCTTTAGCAACCAAGACAGACTCACTTGCTGACATGTTCCATCTGCGTAAAACCAGAATCATATTTTTTCACATTTTGAGAAGCAAAATAAATGTACAGAAAAATACAAATCAATATCAAATGTTTTTTAAGGGTGTTTTTTTATGTCCAATCTTCATCAGCAACAGAAGTTCCAGAATGCTGAATTAGAAGAAAAGATTTATTCTTTCTTCTTCAAATGACGTCTATATTCACCCACAACATCATCTGGCCCCTTCAATGTCTAAATATGAAGAGTACACTTGTTATTATAAATTCAGTGGACTCAGAACCTGCACCTGGTTACTATCCAACTCACATTTAAGCTATGCTCAATGCTGGTTTTCTCCCCTTGCTAGTAATGCCATGACTGCCAATATCAATGCCATAACTCTTCCTATGACTGCCAAACCAAATGAGTGAATATTGTTGGAAACTCAATGGTGAAGCTCAGAAACTTGCTTCAGCTCTAGTTTAAGAAGGCGGCAGAGCTGCCAACATAGGCATTTCAAAAGCCAAATTTCTGAGAATTGTTCACCAATCAAGAGATAAGTGTAAGAGCCTTCTTTTATAATCTACTTTTGTCCCACTACTTGTGTGCCTGTTGCAGTATTATGCTTTCATTGCCAAGGAAGGGGTAAATCAAGAGAATGACATACTTACTGGTCTGTTGCTGCTGGGTACCAAAGCCTCCAAAGCCTAGACCAGTTCCCAACCCACTACCCAAGCCAGTTCCAGTTCCTGTGCCAAAACTAGTACCAAATCCAAAGCCCTTGTTCTGGGTAGCACCAAAGAGCCCTGGGGAAATAAGCAAAGAATTATTGAGAAAGAGAGGAGAACAGTACCTGTGAAATGCAAAACATTATTGTGAAGGGCAGATACTTTCAGGCTTGTGCTCTCTTACCAGTGGTGCCTGTATTGGTGGGAGCAGAAAAACTGAATGCTGGTGCTGCAGTGGTGGTAGTTGTCCCAAATCCTCCAAATGCACCTAACAAACAAGTTGACAAGTAAAGCTGATAGCAGCTGTGCATAACATGACAATAAACTACAAACTTCAAGGGGTGTGATGAGATGTTGACAGATGGATATATTATGTTACAAGCATGTACTTCACATTGATCATGGGTATCGAGTTCATTGTCCAAGGAAATGGGGGAGAAAACATGAACCAGAAAGCCAATACATCCATGGTGTGCCAGGAAAGCAAAAAAAGAAAAGCAGCATTTAACTAACACCCTGTTCCTCTACCAGCAGGACGTGCTTTCCTTAGTGACAGACACAACTAATCATAGTATTTCATAGATTCATCCTCAGGAATACTTGTAGTCAATGTTGTTGGTAAGTGTTTAATAAATGATCTGATGTTTTGTGAGCTTTTAAAATATTCCTAACCTCTTAAGAGCAAACACAGAAACACATCAAGTAAAACCTGAGGCTAGGGTACACACAATTGCTGTGCCTACATGGAAATGCTGACACAGCAACAATTTCTTTCTACACACAGGTAAAATTTTACAAGGTTTTGTTTTTGTTGTGTTGGGGTTTTTTTGGTTGGTTGTTTTTGGGTGTTTTTTTGGTTGGTTGGTTTTGTGGTTTAATGGTTCTCCCCACTAAATCTCATCTTGAGATTCAACCACTATCAGAGGAAGAGAGATGCAAAAGCACTCAGCCTTTCAGGATTTTCAGGAAAACCAGTCACTGGCTAGCAGGAGGAGACCTAAGTGAGGGCCTGAGCTCTACTATGCCAGAGAAAGCCCCAAGAACCCATCTTCCCACTTGCCCCCTTAGAAGCAGTGTCCTGATACAGGGCAACTACCAGCCCAAACAGCCTTCAGCGCATGAGGCTGCACACGTGCTGGATGCCACCCCATCATCTCTTTGCTATGGTGGTGCCAATGCACCACTGGCCCAAAGTGCAGACTATGGACACCTGACTAGCCCCGGAGAAGTAAGTTTTCTCCATTACATACTGTTTTTACATGCATTCAAATGAAGAAAGACAATCTGCTACAAAGGATCTGTCAAAAAGCTGCTGCCACTGCTAATCCACATGTCAACAGCAAAAAAAAAAAAAAAAAGTCTCTTTAGATCTGCTCCACTTACTGTCCTCCAATATACATACAACATAAAAAAGCTTAAACCACAGCTGACATGCAAGTGTGTTTTATCTTCATCCAGCAAACAGCTCAATCCAAGTGGATTGTTCTATATAACGTTCAAGTTTCAGTCCTACCAGCAAGAAAGAAACCCTAGCGGGAGTACCATCAGATGACACAATTTTAGGTAGCTTTGTACTCACAGCAACTTAGTCGTCCTTTCTTGCAAAAGGATCTGAGTGCAGATGGCTAAACGAAATTAAGTATCCAAGTTCTCTTCTGCACTAGTTCAAATTCAGCTACAGAAATACAGTCCAAGAGCGTTCATATCAAATGAAACCACACCTGGACCCCTCGAGTGCCCAAAACAGGTAAGAGTACAGTAACACAGGGAGCAATGACACTGTGGAATGAATATAATTCCTATACGAGCAGCGGCAACGAGACCCCATGGACTAATTCTGCATGAGTAAAAGCATTAGAAATTCATAGTTAGGCATTTTTATACAAAATAGAGAAGATTTAACTTGAATTTTTATCAGCTGATTCCTCAGAATTGATGGATCTACATGGGGCCATGAACAGTTTTCTTAATCAATACCCAGCGCACACATCATGCACAAGACCCTCCAAGAAGCATAGATAATCTCTGAATGGGAGCCTGGGATGTGTGCTACTTCAGGGTGCAGAATGATGGTTAGGAAACAGAGATCACAGCGAGGGCTGTTCATTTTGTGCTGATCGTATAAAATTTTGTTTCTCTACAGAAACTACTGAGGTGTAGTGCATTCATGACAGCCAACAGAAGGCCAATGAGGAGACACAGGGGAAGATGAAAGACATGACTGCAGTAGTCCAAGAATCTGACATCAGGAAATGTGGTGTTAGGGACCAGTTCTGCAACTGGTCATGATTGCCTGGATCTGAACAGAGAATTGATGTTGCCATTTTCCTGGGTAATTAAGGCTCAGTTTTTAACTGGGTCAGACTGATAGGTTACCACAATTCATTCCCATTTCAGAGACTGAGTA
The DNA here is from genome assembly GCA_013400055.1 of Nycticryphes semicollaris. Lineage (NCBI taxonomy): Eukaryota > Metazoa > Chordata > Aves > Charadriiformes > Rostratulidae > Nycticryphes > Nycticryphes semicollaris. The sequence goes on from VXBJ01000655.1 coordinate 50,471, forward strand.
TTTGGTACATGCTTAGTTTTCCTCAACAGCTATTTCTTGAGAATTTAATAGGCAAATAATCCTACAAGCCTATGGCTCTCAAACCCATTCCACTTCCAGAGCTTTTATTTCCAGTCTTCACTGGATATGAAGATTAGTACTAAGCACAGATTCTCAGTTAGAAATGGAATTCTTGGACCCCTGCTATTAACATTTATTACAGAACAAGTATTTATGCATTATCTACCTGCACTTGCCAGACTGTTACCAAAATTGAATGGTGGAGTAGAGGTAGTGGAAACACCGAAATTCCCAATATTAAAATTCACTGCAGGATTAGCAGTTAATCCGAAACCCCCAAAATTAAACCCACTGGCAGTGGAGTTTGTAGTTTCAAGCCCACCAAATCCTGACGAGCGGGAAGCAGAAAGAGAGCAAGGTAACATTAGTTCTAAGTAAAAGGCAGGTTCAGGAAAGAAAAGCTAAAATTTTTTTCCATCACCAAGAACAAGACAGGCATAGTTAAAAACTAGAGTAAGATATTAACTGGCATTAAACATTATTTACTGAACACAAGGAAGACAGTTAAAAGCTTTCTGTTTAACTCACTCTCCCTACATTACTGCTGTTAGCATGTTATCTTTCAACTAAAGCAGCTAACACTTTTCCTATCTAATTTCAAAGCTATATGTGAAAAAAACCATGTTTTTCAACATTTCATTTAAGGGTAATTTTTAACCGCCTGAGATAGCTTGTGAAATAACTATGCCACTGTCAGTTGCATTAATACAGATGCAGCTATCAGGAAAGCAAGAATAAATCATTTCATGCTAATATCATACCCACATATGAGCAACAATAGCAGAATAACCACAAAATACAACTCCAGCGGCTGGGGCAGCATGAGTACCTCAAATACTCGAGAGTGAGCTTATTCAAGTTATATTCACAAAATCTGTCATCTCCAGCACCTGCTGGAGTCTTACCTGATGCATCCAGGTTTTCCAGTGCTAAGAGAAATGGGCTAATATAGCAGCTCCCCAGTTCCCTCCCCAGGGGTAGCTGAGAACAGGTTCATGCTAGACAGACACACAGACAATGGGAAGTTCCGGGGTGCGATCCCAGATTTCCCTCTAATACTGGCCTGGGAGTACAATAAACCTTTTAATAGTATCCAAACAGTACAAGATTATATTTTCCTTTAAGATGGGGAAAGAAAGTCAGTGTCTAGAACAGCCAGAGTCAAGAGGGAAAGCCCAGTATAGCCCCGGCTAACTCCAGTGAAGACGAGGCCTGTCCGAAGGGCTTATTCAGAGTGTTCTACTCTAAGAGCCAACAAAGAACTATGTTGCTAAGTAAGAGTAAGGAAGGTCCTGGCTGACATTTCACCAAGACTGACAGTCAACTGACAGCAGCAAAACAGTAAGAAGGAAAACGTCTTTCTCCCTTCATAAGTTAATCACTGTCCTTTAATACTGCTCAAAAATTAACTTCCAAGCGCATGTCATCCAACCAGAAACACTACTAGCATAAAAGCGATGCGCTGAGTGAGCTGGTAGCATGAACCAGGCACCACCGCCCATCACTATAAGCGTCCCATGAGCGACCGACTCTCATTTCGGCAGGATGAAGTCCTGGACGCCTCCCGAAACGGACCTGCCATTTCCGCGCAGGAGGTGTTCGGGAGGGAGGAAGGAAAAAAAAAAAAAAAAAAACCGGAAAATCCCAAACCGGTGGGGACAGCGTTAGACCGAAGACAGGCGGGAAAAAGCAGCGAAGGCAACTCGTCTCACCGGCTCCCCTAAGAGGAGAAGACCAAAGCCCGCCCGAAAGCAGCTCCGCAGGGCCGTGCGCGCCGCGGGACCGGCCTCTCGCCCGCCGCTGAGGAGAATGCCGATGGCGCTGAGGGGGGCCGCGCGCGCCTCCCGCCGCTGAGGGGACGCGGATCTCATTGGCGGGCGGGGAGGGGGGGGGGGGGGGCACGCGGC
>VXBJ01000655.1:52494-90358 GCA_013400055.1 Nycticryphes semicollaris
GCGCCTCCCGCCGCCGTTAGGGAGAGGAAAAGGCTCCACCACCACCCACCCGGGCCCCTCCGCGCTCACCGGTTGGGTTGGCGGCACCGGCGCCCGCCGTCGCCCCGAAATTGAAAGCCATGAGCTGCTGGTTGGCAGGGGAATGGGGCGGGAGGAAGCGCGCGCAGCCCCGACGGTTCCGACCAGAAACAAATCACCGCCGCTTCCGGCCGCTGCCGCCAAAGCGCTTCCGGGTGGCGCAGCCTCCCGCTGGCAGGAGAGCGCTGTGGAATGTACCACTACGCGCGGCGGCGCGGGGACGACCGCGGGGGTGGAGACAGCGAGTCCCCACCCGCGGAGCACAGTTAAAAAAAGAGAAAAGAAGCCTAAAGAGCTCTTTTGGTTTTACGAGGAGAAGAAAACGCCCGGGTTCGGCACAGTTTCACGGCGGCACCGGGCTGGCTGGGGTCCCCCCGGCTGAGGAGGAGCACTTCCCTAGCAAGGATGGGGCGTAGCGCCGGACCAGCGGTGTGCTCTCGTCCTCTTCCCGACACCGTTAGTCTGGCCCCACGTCGGGAAAGAAAACTCCAGCTGGGAGAGAAAAACCCACTGGAGCGATTCTTTCCCGCCACCGGCCAGGGAAGGACGGAAGCAGCGCTGAGGGGGCTCCCGCACCAACAAGGTACCCGGCACCCAGGACATGGGCAGAAGAGCAGCGGTTGGGGACCAGCAGAGTGAAGAAGGCCCCCAGTGTGTTTCCACAGTGATTACTTTCATCCGGTCCGCCCAAAAAGCAACATTTTTGTGTGGGTGACGGAGAACCCCAGGCCACAACAACTCCCGGCAACGCCTACAGGCTTGGGGAAGAGTGGCTGGAAAGCTGCACAGCAGAAAAGGACCCGGGGATGCCGGTGGACAGCCAGCTTAACATGAGCCAGCAGCGTGCCCACGTGGCCAAGAAGGCCAACAGCATCCTGGCCTGTATCAGGAACGGCGTGGCCAGCAGGAGTAGGGAAGTGATGGTGCCTCTATACTCGGCACTGGTGAGGCCTCACCTCGAGTACTGTGTTCAGTTCTGGGCCCCTCACTATTAGAAGGACATTGAAGTGCCGGACCGTGTCCAAAGGAGACCTACCAAGCTGGTGAGGGGGCTAGAGAACAAGTCCTGTGAGAAAAGACTGAAGGCATGTTTAGTTTGGAGAGGTTGAGGCTGAGGGGACACCTCATTGGCCTCTACAACTACTTGAAAGGAGGTTGTAGAGAAGTTGGCCTCTTCTCCCAAGTGAATAACGACAGGACCAGAGGAAGCGATCGAAGTTGCAGCAGGGGAGGTTTAGACTGGATATTAGAAGAATTACTTTACTGAAAGAGTGGTCAGGCACTGGAACAGTCTGCCCAGGGAGGTGGTTGAGTCACCATCCCTGGAGGTTTTTAAGAAACGTGTAGATGTGGCACTTCAGGGCATGTCCTAGTGGCATGCTCTAGTGGCTGAGAGGTAGGGGGCTTTTGTGTGTATATGGTTAGACTTGATCTCAGAGGTCGTTTCCAACCATGACAATTCTGTGATAAGAAGCAACAGTTTGAGCCCCCAGTGTCGAATGGAGAGGTTTCTCCAGAACAACTTTGAGACAACCAGCTGCAGAAAGCTGTGATGAGTTTCTCCTTCTCACACTGTGTACGCTTGCGGTTCTCCAGGAAACAGTCCTGTTCCTTGGCTGAGGTTGAGGGTACCTGCTCTGGCTCTTCCACGTACCACATGGAAGAGGCAAGGCGACAACACTGAGGGCCCTGGGTTGTGCCAAGTGCTTTTAGCTAATCCAGATAATAAATACTGTGGCCACCATGAAACTTCCTGGTTGGAACTGGCTCCAGATGAAAACTGTTGAACAAATCATCAGCTAAGAAAAACATCCCAAACAACACAATGCAAAACCCAATGCCTCTATTAAAAGGCAATAATACATTTAAAAAATATGTTTCACTCTCTGGATCTAGCAGAAATACTTCTTAATGAGAATAATTTTTAATTAGGGAAAAAAATACTTTTGTGACTTTTAAAACAATTTTCTACTTGACAAGTAAAAAAAGTGTTATGACTTCTCAAGGTCCTACATATACCTTGAGATGAAGGTGTGCTTTTACCCTAAACAGTAAATGTAACTGCCAAGTCTGCACTCGCATTAAACCACACAGCTGATAACTGTGACACAAATAGCAGAGAAAAAAGAACACCATTTTTGTACCCTCCACTGTCAAGAATGATGTCATGTTGTGGTTTTGGTTTTTTAAATTGAAAAAAAATCCCAAAATCTTTAAGGATAAATGCATCACTAACATGCAATGGAATCTGATGCAGAGTTAGAACAGTTAATAAGTCTGTACAAAGAAGCATTTAAAATGCTTCTTTTTACCTGGTAACTACAGACACTTCACAAAGTTTCACTCAGTGTTTCAGATTAGTTGTACAAATCAGTTTTGTGAAAGGACCAATGACATTAATAATAAACAGTCAGTGCATATTGGTAATAAGTAGCGCGCAACACTTTACAGAAAAGACAGTATCAGGCCTAGAGCAAAATTGTCCGTTGTTCCTGGGCGATACAGGAGCCTGCTGTGTTTCCAGAAGGGCATTTCACAGCCCACACTCCTAAGGCCGTTTTTAAATTTTACCCGTGTCGTTCCCGTAACGAATCAGGCCATTTTATTTTCGCTGATACAGTGGTTATGATCGTCTATGGCTGTCAGTGCAGGTACAAAGAGAGTGCGTGGCTGCAAAAAGCAAGACCTCAAGCCATTCGTAAATGTAGTTGTAAGGTTGTAACTTAGCTGGTAAGAAAAGTCTCCTCCCTTGATGACGGTGCAGATTCTCCTCCATCTCAATACCACAGAAAGTTATACTTGACATGATCGTTTCTCCACAGTGGACAACACTGGGTAGCGGTAGTTGGTAGTAGGTCAGCTTTAACAGTTTATCCTCCGAGCTCATGTGTTAAAAGAAAACCTCCTAAGATGTCCTGATAAGTGGGGACCTTTCATCTTCAGTACTCTGAAATAAAAAAACCCCACAACACAGCAAAGTTAACTGTGGCACATTAGAGAGCTTCCACGGTGGGGAAGCTGGATTGCCGAGACTCCAAATAGGAAAAGAAAAAGCTCTTGGCTCCTACTTCTACGTACAATTTCCTCTAAGAAGCAGTACTGCACTAAAAAAGCGCCAGAGGGTGGATGGCAGCTTAGGCAGGGCCCTTGGGCTCACTGTAGCACCTTACAGATGATGGCAGGCCACGACTAGGCTGGTGGAAGGGGGATCCCAAGGGAAGCTGTAACTACCTGAATTACTTTTGTTTGCTGGAAAAGCAACAAAAGCAACTTAGAGAAAACATGGAATTTAGGTGTCCCTTTGTCATTTTCGTCCCGGTGCAGTGTTCAAGAACACCCAGAAGAGCTGGGTGGGGTAGGAATGCCTGGGACAGGGCCCCGAGGCAATGGGACAGTTTTGACTTTGTAGCTGCAGCTGCCAGTAACACAGGCAGGCTCAAAAGCTCAAAGGAAAAAGTACCAGCTCTCTTGTAAAGGAACCAAAAATACAGTCCTGAGAGCACCTGCTCATGAAACGCTTTCAGGGTACCCAGAGAGAAAATCAAGAATGCGGAGAAACAAGAGAGCTAAACATCAGCTACTCAAAGCCATTTCTTGAGGAAAGGAGGCTGCAGACCACAGTGCCAAGGTGCCACCACTGCTGCCACTACCACCACACCCTTAGTCCTGTTGGAGGTGTGATGGTAGTGACCCAGATGGGTCTCGCTGCCTAAGACACAGCATACACACGGCATGGCTGGGTGCTCTGGAAAGAGGCGTGTGGGCATCTTACAATGGTGTGAGAAAGTATTTAGGAAACAACATACATGCAAAGCCACACTAAGACTACAGCAACTCCAAGGAGCAAACAGCCTACTAGAGTACCCAGTCTATCTCTCTGCTTCTCTCATCTGAACTCGCCTGCCTTGCTTATTAGAGTGAAATATTGGTATAAGCTTTCAACGTGACTAGCAACTTTAATGCCAGCATGTTGTTTTGTGACAGAACTTTTCATAAAGAGATGCCCATGCTAGTGATGTCTGGATAAAGCTTTCTGCAGGCTGTTGTCTATAAAATTCATCTGTTCTTTAGTCATCAATTTGCATGATGATTCTGGAAAATAATCAACTGGTACAACACAATTGTTTCTACCGAGAACACTGTCAGATTGTCACTGACTCAATCTGTCCATCAAATCCGGTGAAATTTTTGCATCTTATCCTTCAGGGTCCTCTAGACAGGCTGATTTTATTTATTTTTTTTAACTACTGTTGGCAAGGGAATTAGGCACAGAGGATACAACCTGCCTTACCATGTTTCTTATATTATCTCCATTCCTTTGTTTTGGTGCATTTATTCTGAGTCTATTAAAACTTCCCTTCCCTAGAAAGGTCATTTTAAACAAAAACAACATAGAAAAATATTTGTGTGCAGAAAGTCACTGAACAGGTAAAATCAATGAAAAGAAAATCACATCCAGGCAGATGTACAGTAAACAAGGTTAAATTCAAATGCTACTTACCTCTTCACTTATTCCCCGGGACCTGCACACGAGCACAATAAAAACAATCCCAAAAACAATTCCCAGAGTCATGATTACAAAGGGGATTCCAGTTACAACACTGGCTTCCAGCAGGATGTGCTTGAGTTTGCTGGCAGATACTTCATCAATCAGAACACTCTGAAGCAGAGAAAGAGATGAAGAGAAAAACCAGATTTATTTCTGTTCTTCCTTTATGTTAGACTGCTTTATTTTTGTGAAGGGTAGGGAAATAAGACTCGCACAACTCTCCATCTCTGCTTCATTGCTTCTTGATATACTTTCCCTCTAAGAATTCTTAGCTTTTCTCACGTGGCCAGAGGGATCATCTTTGCTGCATTTCAAAAGAAAGACTGATTTTTTACTCTTAGTTTGGGAATGGAACAATATGGACCTGGAATAAAGTTGTATGTCATTGAAACCAGTCCCCTGGAGCCCTCCCTGAATCCAATGAATTCCACGAATATGCCCAGGCATATTCACAAAAGGTTGCTCAAAAAAAAAAGATGTGATTTTGTGAACTCTCACCTCCTCATCAGAGCAGCCCTTTTCCTTACAGCCAATACCTTGGAAATTAAAAGGACTGTTTGACTGAGAGTGCTTTTCAGGGCTGAACTTAATACTATGGTGAACAAGCAGCAGGAGGATGTTAGTTAAGAAATAGCAACAGCTTCCTAGTGTATAAAACAACTTACACTGTATAAAACAACAAGAATAACAGCATTTTCTTTTCTGGTTAGCTCAAAGACAGTATTTTTGCAAGCATAAAGGTGCCACAATGCCACAACAAAGTAACAAAAATATTTACCTCATTTATATACATCACTGGGAAAACTAGTGTTCGGATGTTGCCTGTTTCACTGTGTAAAAAAAAAAACCAAAACAAAAAACCAAATAAAAATTATGGTTTTGTGACTTTTCAACTTGAAGGTTTGGAAGACAGATTATAATAGAACAATGAAGGAGGAAACTCCCTAAAAAACCTCTGGGCTGTTCCTTTTAATTGTCAATTTTCACGCCCCTACTGGAGTAGAACAATCTCCATCTCCAAAACTAATAATAAATTCTGTTTTGGGAGCAATGGCATATTTTGGGACTTGGTGGGGAGAGAAAGAGAGGGCCTCCATAAGAGGCTCATTAATAACCTACTGAATGACAGATTTGTGCCCGTCAGCAGGAATGCTAAGCTAAGTTGATCTTGAAAGTTAGTCATATTTGTAAAACACAGAAACTATTGTCCAAGCAACATACGCATCCCCCCCCCCCCAGCATTTGGCACAAGTGAAATAACAGCTTACTCATAATGTTAATGTAAGAGCTCCTGGGCACTGAAAATAAGGTGGTGCTGTTCTGAAGAAACATCACTGGCTCTCCCTAGGGTATCGGGCAGATAAAATACTTCTTTTTGAGTTACAATATATAACAAAGCTGTGCCAATAAGCATCAGCTCAGAAGCTGAGCAGGAAGAATACCTACCACATATCATTGGTGATGAGTAAATCAATGTGTCAGAAAGACACAAGATGAAGGGAAAAATGTTTCTGCACAACTGAGCCGCAGTTTGGGGATGTGCCCCTCAAACAGGAACACCTATAAATCCACGCAGAATCCACTTCCCACAAAGAAGAAACGGGGCATTTTACTCACACATGACTTGGGACTGTACACTGTTCCCATTTGCAGGTTTGTACTGAGTGCCAAAGCTGCAGCACAAAGATTGCTCTTTATCATACCAATGCAGTCACAGGCAAGGTACTTCCTTTCAGCTCATCAAATGATCCCTGCCTCCTGAGTTTTAGACAGGACTTGTCTCAGTTCTGAGACATACCACTTGATCTCCTTTCTGTGCTTTTTGGGGAAAGACATGGGCAGGCAGCCCTATCTGGTGTCATGCCCTCTCATTCGGTTTGCATGTGGCCACTGCTGAGAAATGATGGCAACTGCAATATTGTTGTCTCCTAAAAGCTGTGAAGAGCAGAACAGCATGTCCTCACTGCAGTGAGTAGCCAGTCTCTGAGTTCTAGCTGCAGTCCACTGTGGTAGACCTTCTCTGTGAGCAACAAACCAGTGTGATACGACTGTTCCACAAGCACCTCGTGGAACCTGTCCATCTTGCTATTCGTGAATATTGTCTTTATTCCATAGATGGAACTGCAAAATTTACTTGATCTGAGAGAAGGAAGAATACTGCCACTTGTAATTGAGATTTGAGTGGATTTTTCTCTCTCACTCGTTCTCTCCAAGCAATATTCCACCTGAACACTGCAAACAAATTAGTTTTGAATATCAATTCACATCTGAGATATCCACCTGGCAGCAGAGAACACTTACAAAAATTCAGGTAATTTTCTGACGTGAACATTGATCTGCATCCGCTTGGCTGCTCGCAGGACAAGCCCTGTCAGCTGGGGAATGAAAGAAATCAGTGTGTCAAAAAAAAAAAAGTAAAGGTGACATAATAGGAACTAGTATTTACACTGGTGAGAAGCTGACAATGCAAGACAAGACCCACTTAGTGTAATTATTTATTTCCCTTCACCCAGATACTCTTTTAACTCATATACCTACATTCCAGTCTGCCTCTTTTAATTGAGGAGATGTGAAGGTGCTGCAAGAGCTAAGGGTGCCGTCATGCTTTGCAAACACACTTGGGCTACCGAGAGATCCCCTTCCAGATCCAGCTGTAGTTTTGGAAAAGGCTACCAGCTACAAGACAAACCTTTCTTTCTACAGGGTGAAAATCAGGTACTGACCACAGTCCATGGGAGTGGCCACAGAGATAATGAGCAGGAAACACTTTTCACTGTAATGTCACTGCTACCATAAGAGCTGCAATTGGATGCACAGGAATATTTTCCTCATTCAAGCAGCAAAATTTAGTCTGGAGAGTGGGTGGGACAGGGGAGGCACAGAGCTCTTTTTATGGTAGCACAAAAATGCTGGATAAGTAGAAGCAGGGTAACAGAAAGAACCTGGCAGCAAAGCAGTAGACCTTAAGAGAGGAACTATGCAATTTCCTCCTGCTTCAGCTGCACATAACAGCTTGATGAGTCAGAGTACTCTTTCTGTAAACTGGGCAGGTCATGATTTTGCTCTTTCCCTCGACCTACATTCCTATGTGTGGATACAGAGATCAGTGTTGTACGGGTTTTAGCTGGGATAGAATTATTTTTCTTCATAGCAGCTGATATCAGGCTATGTTTTGGAATTGTGATGATAACAGTGTTGATAACAGACGGATGTTTTAGTTATTGCTGAACAGTACTTACACAGCCTAAAGGCCTTTTCTATTTCTCACACTGCCCTGCCAGTGAGTAGACTGGGGGTGGGCAAGAAGCTGGGAGGGGACACAGCCAGGACAACTGACCCAAACTGGACAGAGGGATATCCCCTACTGTATGACATCGTGCTCAGTAATGAAAATCTAGGGAGAAGTTTGCCAGGGCTGACATTGCTTGACAACTGGCTGGTCATGATCAACTGGGATTTTTTTACACCACTAGTTTTTCTTGGTTTTGTTTGTCTTCGTTTCTTTTTTTTTTTGTTTTTTTTTTTTTTTACTTATTGAAGTGTCTTTATCTCAACCTGAGTTTTCTCACTTTTACCCTTCTGATTGTCTCCCCCATTCCACTTAGCGGGGAGAGAGGGAGCAGCTGTGTGGTACTCAGCTGCCTACTGGGGTTAAACCACAAGTGTTAAACTACGGATCATCAGTTGCAAGCTCCCTTTATTTCTGACATTTCATGGTAAGAATACCAATAACTCAAGTAAACTTCCATGAAAAACATAATCCCTACACTTCTGTATCACTTCTCTCATGACTCCATGCTATCTAAATGGAGTCCAACATCCACCAAAGCTTTATTGATTTGTTCTCTTGGTCCACATACTCAATTTCCTCAGCTTGGGGAAAGCACAGTCAAGATAATACTGAAATGGTTGGGGTGGCAGGGTGACCAGGAAAAGTAACCTCATCTGCTTCTAAGAAATATTTTAACCTCTTCATGTCATCATTACCAGTCTGAAGGCACGTCTAATTGCACAGGCACAACGGGAAAAAGTATTTTAATTCTTGTTATCCAGCATGGGACTATGTCAATGGGACACACCATCCAAAAATGTGACCTAAACCCAAGTGCTTGGATTCACCTATGTAACCCTTTAAAAAAGGCTGCACTTACAGGATTGATGTCCAGAAACGTCTCATGATACTCCTTTTTTGGATTCATGCCGTCTATGTCCTCTACAAACTTTGGATCTGCTTGGTAAAAATGGGGAGCCGATAGAAATATTGGAGCACCTGGAATGTGAAAACACAGAAAGTCACCACCCAGAAAAAGCTGAGCAGGATTTGAGGACGTCTGTGAGGACCTCAAAATTCTTCCCATGGTGCCATTTACAGTGAAAGGGAAAGTGCATTCTAGAGCTACAGAATCAACTCCTTGTCTTCAGAACAAGTCAAATTTTCCCTTGTGCAGCACCACCACAGCTTCATGTCTCAAGCTTGCATGCTGGTCTTTTGCACTGTTTTCATTCAACTACGGGGACGTGACAGCTACCTGGATAAGAGCAGGGAATAAATGCCCAAGCTGTTCAGTATGGATCCTGGTATTTCCTTCCGATTTCTTGATTTAAACCACCACTGGAGCAGACAGCATGTGACAGGAACATGCCCTCAGATCACTACTGCATTTTACAACCAAATAATCACTTGTCGGTAGCCAATTTCCTTGAGCACTGTCATAACCATACAGGTCTCACCAAACTGTCCTTATATATTTCAGATAGAAGGGAGAAATATGCTCCCAACTGAAGTCTTTCCAGTCTGCTTCCACCGCCTGGCAGCATACCTTGCTTGCAGATGCTGACGTTGAGGACACCAGTGCCAGGGCAGTTCCCTGCTGGCACACAGAATCCTGCATTGTCTGGGTTAACCGTCGTGTTGGCAAATACCATGGCAGAGGGCACAAAGCGGTAGGTTGGGATACCTGCAACAGTTCCTGAGCTGTCATACACCAGGTACAGAGATCTGCAAGGAAGAAACGCCAAACCCAGATTTGTTAGTCTTAAGCACACACTGATTCCCGCTGCAGATGTCTCTTTCCTGATGCCTGCAAGTTTACAGTAAGCTAGGTTTGGTTTAAGCCCATTTCAATGATCTTCTGTATTAAATTTAATAGGCTTTTGATAAGCAAATACACATCTTGTCATTCTGCTGCTGCACAAAACAGACGATTCTGTGCCAACTGTGCTGCTGCAGGGACACTGATGCCTGCCTTCAGCATTTCAGGCTCTCATTCTGGTCCCCATGTTGCTATCGCGCATTGTGTTAGACAGTTAGATGCTACTGACCGGGACAAGGACAGGAACACAGTTGTGGAAGACAGAACAATTTGGCAAGTCCTGATTTTAGTGTAACACACATTTGTATTGATTTAAATATATAATTTCAGATTGGCTTTGTTCTTCACAGATAGGGAAAAGGACAAGGGAGGAGACACGTTGTAACATAAGGAAGGAAACACCAAGATTTTCTGCATCCTGGTAGATTTGAAACAGCATTATGTCAAGTCATGAATCTCTAAAGTGGATGACCTGTGTTCTCTAAAACAGCAAGGCATGGAGGAAGATTTTGGAGGAAAGAAGCTTTGGACAAAGTTCATATAAATCCTTCCATTCCCTTCATTATTAGCTTTGGAAGGTAGTCCAGTCCATCCTTCAAGTCTTCTTCCAAATTTTCACCTTATCTCTATATTGAAATAGCACATCCTTAACTTGATGCAAATTGGTTTTTTTTTTTGGTATAACTCCCTCATCATTCACACCATGAATACATACACAACAGTCATACTGTTAAATAAAATCACGGGAGGAAAAACACCAGCCTAAACATGAAACCTCAAGAAGAATGGACATAAATGCTCTGCTTTAAAGTCTGAGTGACATTTTCTTCTCCTTACCTGCAGAAATCAGAAGAAAAGATATAAATGTTCTCATCTTTGCTAATCAGTGGGTGAAAGGATGTCCCATCTGTTCCATTGATCATGTTACATGCCTCTGTTGTCCACCAGCTTAATGACCTGAAGGAAATAAAGCAGAGAGTTAAAAGATCTTTGAGTGGTGAGGCGATGCCAGCTCATGATCCAAGCAAATGAGAACTAGACCCATATAGTGCTAAACCCTCTTGCCTCAGCTCCGCTAACAAAAAAGGGGATTAAAATGGGTTCAAATTGCATCAATGGTCTCTTTAAACTGTCACCAGGCAAGCAAGAGTATGTCTGCAAGAGTTCCTCCCATCTATGTAATTGCTGGCAGATATTTTGTTTAATGGGAGAGGGATGCTTTATGTAGTTCATCTTTGGCTTCTTTGTAACGCTGTTGCCTGTGAGGAGGTGTTAGATGCCCAGGCACAGGTTGGCTCTGGGTACAGAGCAGTAAGTAAACATGGCAACTGGAACACTAGCTGTGTAAATGCAGGAACACTGTCCCCACAGGTGGCAGGGATGGGTGTCCTAGGGGAGGGAGCACTCACAGCAGTCTGGTCTTGAAGGGCCGGCGCTGTCTTCCTTTCACAGTTATATGACACATGCCAAAATACTGGGGGGGCTGGTCTGAAGCTACAGCTGCTATTAGCTACCACCATCCTCAGAAAAAAAGGAACCTGCTTTGTAAACAAAGTTTGTGTTTGTCCAAAACATGGAAAGGGGCAGATTTTGACAGAGCCCACGACACACTGAAAAACTTACTCTTTTCCTTTCCATTCTACAATTCTTGAGAAGTTCAGGTAGTTCGTTTCCCCACTTAGGAAAACATATTCTCCATCATCAGTTCCATTCATCTGCAAACAGATACATGAATTTTTAATCACTCCACTCATTCTGTTACACCTGGCTGGTAACTACAAAGGGGTGGGAGGAGTTTAAGCTTTCATCACTTCAAATCCACCCTAGGAGTGATGGACTTCCCCTAAGGTAAGTGCAATTCATTATTCTCCACCTTGAATATAAATGAGGTGGAAGTGACTGGGCTAGATTCTTACACCTCCCTAGTGAAGAAAATGTAGCCTTTTTTTTTTAGCCTTTTTTTTCCTTTAAATTTGCCACTGAAGAAACAGCCCTAAGCACAAAAAAACCCCAAAAACCAAAAACAAACCCCAAAACCAAACCAAAACAAAAACCACCAAAACCCCACATAAAATAACCTGAGCACTGCAGATGATCTCCAAGACACAAGGTGTCCCTGCAGCCCAAAATGACATGCAACCAGAAATACTATGGAAGCCAGTGAAGGCTCCAGCACAGAAATAACATGCAATTTCAATCAATTACTAGGGATATTGGTCAGGAATTTTGTCTAGGAGTTTGCACAGCCAGGCCCACAAAGCCCTTGTAATTCAAGTGAGCGCAGCCAGTAGTGGAGTGGTTTACATCCACCCTTGGAAAGCTTATCCATACCTGATAAAGGGAAGTCAGATAAAGCTCACAGCTGTGCCACCAGCCAGTGCCTACACACAGCCCAACTGAAGAGGGAATATCCTTTTGCTATCCCTGCAGCCTACCTCCTGGCCTCAGCCCAGGCACATCCTTCTCAACTGGCTGGCAATGACAGTCCAAGCTCAGCAGCAATGAAGTTATTCCCCACCTAAAGCATCAGAAAGTCTTGCATACCAGTTACCTTATTAAAGAAACCAAAAACCGGATCAATCTCAGGATGCAAAAGATGAATGGTTGACAGGAGCTTGTCTTTGTAGCCCCACAGTAACTCATGAACGGTGTGAACTGTAAACAGGGATTCTTGGTACAGAAGCAGCAGCACCTCTGTGGCAAACTGAAGAGGGGTTGACCTGGTCCACTCCATTGCAGTCTGCCAGGGGATTGAATACGGGAGAAATGGTCAGATTGACTGTAGAATAAATAATACCAGCTGCAAACACATTCCAGCGTTGCCCATGTTTCAACTGCATTTTCAGCTTCATTATTTCCACTAGTGGCAAGTAATGTCCTGGGTAACAGGTTCTTCAGCTTCTCTCCCACAGGGATGTGCTCTTGCAGATTTCCATTCAGCCAGGCACTGGCACGAAACCAGCTCAGTTCTGTGCCATTAACTGCCATAGTCTTAAGGATGGATTTTAAGTGAAATGTGCAAAACTGCTTTCTAAACAGCCCAAATTTAACCAGTATATTACAGCTGCAGACGTGCTTTGAATTTCACCCTTAGGAAATTATGGTTTACATTTTTAAAAGGTAGCCATTTCTCCAAAATGCAAACAATACCAACATTTAATTCCTTTCTAGCTGACAAGTGATTTTACAATGATTTTACAATGTCTTTAAAAAAGCAAAAACAAAAGAAGGGAATATTCCTTGAGTGAACCAACCTGTAGTTCTAGTACTGCCTGTTACAATACATCACAGTCAAAAATCTGAACAGGAGATAATACTCACCACCACTCAAATGCCTGGGAGGAATTGTAAATACAGTGACTGTACTGTTTGCAACTTTTAGTAGAGTGGAGTCCTATCTTTTACTATACACAGTGCATTTATGTATTCATTCATAAAACCAGACAAGACATTTTTGGAAATGCTGGGGAAAAAGTAGAAATTAATGTAGCCTGTAATTGAAGTCAATGAAACTGGTACACAGAGTAAAATAAAAGGCTTACTTATACATCCAGCAAGTGTTTTAGTACAGTCTGATTTCCTTTACAGGGTATGACAGCTTTAGATCTGCTTGTTCTCATACTATCCTTGTATGAGACCAAATATAATTATCTGCCTCTGATCCCCAAAATGAGACTTTCTTTGCAGAGTAGTTGCACCCAACATAGTTTTGGGGGTGCATGTTTTAACTTTAATTTTATTCTCAGGGCACCTCTTCATTCAGCTGTATCTGAAACTCCTCTGCTAGAATTATGTTTAATTTTTTTTTCAGTTTGAGATGCAGATTTGGAGGCAATTTTTGCAATTTTGAAAAAACAACCCCAAACATTCCCAGCTTTCCCATTCCTAAGTCAGAGTTCCTCCTCTGCATTTGACGTCACTAATTCCTTAGTTTCACTCTACTCATGAAAATCCCACAAGCCTGATTACTGCTCATCTCTGAAGTGTGCCAGCTCTCAGCACAAGGGTGAGGCGTTAACACCACAGAGGCATAAAGCAAGGGAGGAACATAACACAAAAAACCCTACAAGAGTCCAGACCAAAACTAAACGTGGACATAAAGCTGCCTCTCTGGTTCTTCAATCACCTTTATCTACCGCAAGGGGACAGACAATATGAAACAACAAGCTGCTGCTTACAAAGTGTGTCAGGATAATTTCCAAGCAGACATGAAAGAGAACTCACCACGGCCGGAATATTAACTGTCCTAATCAGGTCTTCTTCAGGGTCTCCAACTGACTTCTGAGGTTCAAATACATATGTCTTTGGATTCAGAGCAGATACTTTGGTACCGTTGTCCAAAAACTGAACATGCACTCTTGGCCTGTATTCTCTGAAAAACAAGAGAGTTCGTTCTCTCATCAAGTTAAACAAGTACACACAAAATTAATTGCAATCAACTTAAGGCTATTCCACTGCTGTAAACACATAAAGGGTGGGATTTTCAGTTCATTAGGAGTAGATTAATATTTGCTACTGCTGCTGTCAGCAACAGAACTCCTCATTGTGTCAGTGTAAGGTGAACCAGACCTCACAGAATGCTTCCAAAAATGCCAATCCACGTGTTAATTGCACTTTATATTTTTGCCTCATCTTTAAAAAACTCCAAGGAAAATGAACAATTTCAAAATGAACAATTTCCAAATGAACAATCTGGAAAAGGAGGATTCAGAAGCACTATATATGGGACTGCCCTTGAAGTAGAATTTGAACACAAAACTTTTGCCTCTTTCCTGCAGGCAACATTCACTCCCAAGCAGAACAAGGCTTCATGTAAACCTCATTAACCTGACCTAAGAACCTACCGGAATCTTTCTGACGGTTTCAAAGTTCTTTGCACTATGACTTCTGGGCTTACATGTGACACACCCACAGAACAAGCCTCATTTTACCTCTTCCCCTTTAATTCTCAGGCAGGAATCCTGGACACGACATAAATTCAACTGAATTCTTCCTGTAAATTGCTAACAGCCTGGGAGGTTGCTTCTGTGTACTGTCTAAGCACTCAGACAAAGCAACGTGAAACTCAGGGTTGCTGAGAAAAAAGTGCAATTGGCAAGTAACATCAATGGTTGGCCTGATGAGAAAGTCAAACTTAATTACCCCTAAATACATTGTAACCATAATTCAGTCCATTGCCACTACCATTTTACAAAGAAACCTACAATTCTGCAGGACCTGCTGTCTCAGGCTCAAAACGTTCTATACATGTGTCTTCAGCAAAACTGAAAAGAGGAACAGCAGGTTGTCTGCTCCTGGCATGATCCTTCCGGCATATACATTAAGTGAACTGCCCTGTATTTCATAAGTCTACATTCACTTAAGAGTTTGCTGACTTTTACATTGCTTTGCTTCCTGTGTAAATTTTAATTCCCAAGATATGAAGGTGAATTATTCTGCAAGACCCTGCACATTTCAGATCCTAGATCCTATCCTAGCTGCACTAGATGCATCAATGCAGCTTCATGACAGGCTGTATTGCTCTGGTTCAAGTCTTTCAAATTTGAAGCCAACTGTAAAGACCTGTGAAACTCTTCTTGTTGAAAATGCACCATTTCCCATTTTCCTTACACGAGTAGCCTATCTGCCACTCTTCAGCATC
This sequence comes from Nycticryphes semicollaris, assembly GCA_013400055.1. Lineage (NCBI taxonomy): Eukaryota > Metazoa > Chordata > Aves > Charadriiformes > Rostratulidae > Nycticryphes > Nycticryphes semicollaris. The sequence continues at coordinate 67,856 of VXBJ01000655.1, forward strand.
CCTACCACCCATTTTGGTCTGGCAACATTTCCAGCTTGATTTGGCAAGAGTTTCTTGTCCAGCAACCTACTTTACACCCTAGGGCTTGAAATGAGGGGATGGAAACACGCAGTTGTGAAGTCCCTTCCCTAAAATAGGCCAGAGTTAACCTGAGAAGCCTCTCTGACTGTAAAAGGGCCAGAGACGAAAATAATACTCCTTAATTAGGGATATGAGTAGGAGAATCTCAGATGTTAAAGACAAAAAGCTGTAAATGTTTGCAAGACCAGACAATATTCAAATGTTCTTTGGGACTCAACAGGCTTGGGCAGATAAGCAACTCGCATTTTAGAATTCATTATTTTATATGTTGCAAATTCAGCTTCCAGGATTTGAAAACATAAGCACTACTACATTTCTGTTACAGAATCTACCTCTGTGCTAACTGGGCTTACAGTGCATGCTGGTCAGAACTATGAATTGCGGGAAGAATATGCTGGAAGAGATTGTATTTATCTGTCCCACCTCCTTTCTGTCACTCATTAGATTTTTTTCTGCAACATCCCTCCCTTCTCTCTCTCCTCCCACACGCCTCCTCTCTTCCCCCACCCACCGCTGACAGCCTGGCATAGTGACAGCCAGGCAAGGATTAAGGAATCTGCAGGAAAAGAGCACTCCACTTTCTAACTTCCCTCCTTCTTCCATCAGACAGAGCACGGCACAATCGAATCCTGTTCAGACATGTCAAAATCAGGCTAAACAAACAAGCCAGAAGCAATTGGAACGCGCAGCCTCCCTCCCTCCCTCGCACCGCAATAAACAACTCTCAGGGAGAGCCTGCCTTGACCAACCCACTCCCAGCCAGCCTGCGGCATGAGGTGCAGGGAAAGGCTCTTCCATCAAGCCAAAATGATACTCTTTTTGCTAAAAGAGTACCAGGGTGCAGAAGAGCATAAGCCTCCATGGCTTCGCGTAGCTCTATTATACCTAGAGCTGGCCCTCTTTACCTTCCTGACAGAGAGAATGTGCTGCTGACTAATTATCAGCATTACACTACAGAGGCCTGAAGAAAAGCTTGGGAACTTGAAAGCTTATGTATCTCTCCAGCTCTACTGGTTTATCTAATACAAGGTATTTTGCCAAAGTACCACATGTAGTTTGCTAAGACTACATAGGCACAGTACTGAAATAGAGAGGAGATGAGAAAATATTGATAGCAGAGGATGAAGCAAAGCTGAGGCGTGGGAGGAAAGAAACAGAAAGGCAAGACAGACTGCAGAGAACAAGGCTACCACAAAGACTCTCCCTTTTATTCTGTAGTATTTTTTTCAAATACTAAAAGCCAGATTCTGATTATTTTGCAGCTTAGGTAAAGACAACTCCTTCTGGCACTGAGCCGATGTCCAGTCTGAATGAGTGTGTGTGAGACTGGCAACAAGAAATCAACCTTTTTGCCCTGGTTCTTGTATCTCCATGACTTCAAAGACTGTAACGCTTCCTGCTACAGGACTGCTCCTGGTTTACGCTGCTGGATGCAGCAGAGCAGAATGAAGCTCTAAAGGACAACTAGTTTGTACAGTGGCTTTACAATCTCTCCATGTGCAGCAGACTCAGACTGTTCAGCATTTAGCCATACCACACAGAGGGAGATTTCAAGAGACTGGGTAAGCTCAGCTGCAACACTGCATGTGGCCTTTATAAGAGCAGCTGTCTGTAAAAGTAGTAGATATGTCTGAATATAACTAGGTTTTACAGTGAGGGTTGGCTAAGGAAGATCCCTGTAGTACCACTTTCTAACTGGTTTTCTGACCACATTTTTACTGATGTAAATTGTGTAACTTCAACTAGGAACTAATTTCAGAGCGAACACATGAATCACACTTTTATGCAACACTCCTTTCCCCAGACTCTCAAACATCACCCAACTAGTCACTGGTTTTTTCTCTCATAAGACAGTAGGCCAGGTTGAAAACAACTTCCTCTGTGTTCAGCAGCTCAGGAACAGCAGCACAAAAGCAAAATCTTGCCCAAAATCTGAAACTGACTGCAAGTCCTCCAAGTGTCAGTCCAGTTGCACGGTCTGGGTGGTATATGACCATGGCCCACTGAATAAACTTTTACTCACATGTTAACAGCTAGGTTTTCTCCTAGAATGGGATCCCAAGTGTTCTGGATCCCACTTTTTGGCTTTCTCACACACAACAGATTTAGTGAAATGTGAAAATAGTGAAATGGTCCTACCGGTAGGTGTATGGCCCAATTTCCTCCACAAGAGGATTATCGCCTTGAAGCACTTCTAAAGGATTTGTCACATTGAAAAAGTAGAACTGCATGTAGACTGGCGGAGGAGGATCCTCCCACGCTTCAAAGGTTTCTGTGCCATTTTTCAATACTGTTCCCTGAAACAAGAGAAAGACAGATTAGCTGTTAATGACAGACTCTGTAGGATATTTGTCGGAAAAAGAGGAATTCTGTGCCCTGGGAACATGCACAGTCAATGGGATTTGAGATGCCAATTCTACAAATATTTATAGGTATGTTTTACTTTGAAGCATCTCAATAAAACCCGACAAGACCAGACACATGCTACAACGGCTCACAGGCCAGGGGCATAGGTTTGTTGGGTTTGTTCCACTTCAACCCAACACAGAGATAGTATTTCATAACTCATGTCCTGGACTGCAGAGAGCTGGGAAAGTTCAAACATTTCTGCCTGACATTTTTCACAATGAAGACTTATCAGCCATTGCACAGCGATCCTGTTGCATTTCCCGTGTCAACCTAACCTGGTGTAAGGTACGATGAAACATGCCAACACTAGAGATAAAAGTCAAACTCAACAGTGGGAGGACAAGAGGTGCTAAAAGAGACCTCTTAGGAGGAACAAGGCTGGAAAAGAAGCTTAGATTCCTTGTGTTTATGATTTTTTTGACTAAGATTGTCAGATTCCAGTACAGCTGTGAGATTCCATCTCCAAAGCAATTAGACTTCATTTTTCAGCGGCCCATAAGGAAAATCCGCAAGTGACAGAAATTGCTTTCATGTAGGCATACTAGAATTTGTGCCTTTCTGAGGTCTCTGAATAGGGCAAAGATTCTGCCCCCTCTGCCTTTAATTATTTTCCTACAGCAATGACAGCACATGCATCTCCAGACCCATGGAACGTCAGTCCATTTTGTAACAAATAAAACATGGACCTACAAAAGAAAAGCTATAAATCATTATTTTATGACAAAAGAACTTGAGTAATGAATCAGTAATTCCTTTATCCACCATCACATACATATTATAAGAAAAGTCACAACCATACCTGTATGTACATAGATATATACATACAGGTATACATATAATACAGGTCCCTCATTTTATTCCCATGTCATTTTATGTAACATTCACCCCAACTATAAAAGCATCACCACCAACACCACCAAAATCAAGGCTTTTCATACAGTTATAACACTGGCACTGCCACTGTGGTAGTAAAGAGAAATTTGGCTCGCAGAATGTAATTTCCAGGACTAAACACAAAGAAAACTATATATTTAAATACCATATCACCTGTAGGTGGAAAAAGCCAGGGAGGAGGAAGTAATTAGCAATTGAATGGATCTCATCAACACCTGGTCTTTTTATTCTTCTGAGAAAACAAGTCAAATATTGTAAGTGCAAGCTAAAGCAGGGCAGACTGGACAGCTGCCGTTTCTTGGTTACTGTTTATGGGGTCCTAACTTTATCAGCCACAGTTGTCTTGGGCTTCATTCTTGGCCTTCCCACTTAAAGAGCTGTTTTCTCTCCATGTAGATTTTAATTTTCAATGATTAGATAAAGAGAAGACTGTTTCAGAAAACAAACTTACTGGCAGGAGCTTGGAATGGCAGCAGTATTGCTGAATGGCAATGAAAGCCAGCCCAGCTGGTAGCACTTTGCAGTTGCAGACTGCTCTCCTCTGAGAATTTTAAACCACGTATACTGTGCAAACCACAAAAAATAATATATTTTAGACATGCTTCATGAACTTTTTGCTTTTCTTTGGAACTACCAGCACCCTCACATTGTACCATTCCCTGCGTAGCCCAATCCTTTCGATCCTGTTTTCTTGTGATCTGTAACAAGGAGGCTCAACCCTATATTCAGATAGAGCCCTCCTAAAGTTGATTTGTAGGATCAGGAAGAAGAGAAAATGTCCCCAAATCAGGCACACTGTTTCCATGATGCCTTCATAAAGGGCTGGGAGCAAGACAGCAATGTATTTAAGACACCTATAGATGCTATGATAGCTTTTCTCCATATGCATATAACTGCATTACAAAGTCATTTATTTCAGAGGTGGTGTAATGAGCTACTCATCTGCTCCCTTCCTAACTTGTGCAAAGCTCACAACTCTGGTGCACTTGTAACACATTGAGTATAAGCTTGTCACTGATAAACAGAGTAACTGTTGTCTGTTCTGACCTTAACCATCCATATCCAGAAATTTTAACTGTTTCCTAAAAACTACTGAGCATTTTCAGGACACCTATCTATTGCTCAAATGTCTCTTATAAGAGGCAACTAAAATGAGAGATTATTACTCAGTCTAAATGTGCAATGTTTAAAGAAACAAGAGCATCCTGGTCTCGTTCATTCCAGGTTTAGGCTCCAGTCTATCCTTTATGACAGAGGGATCACATTTATGATGTACAGGGAGGCCATGTTCCCCGTCACCCTTTCCTGAGCTAGGCTGAAAACAAGAAGCGACCCAACTGGAAGTAGCATCACTAAATGTAACAGGGGTTTCTACCATGCTCTCTCTATATACATATATGCATCAGATTACATGCAAAGAGCATCAATAAGAAGGAAATTAGGGGGATTTTCTCTGGCAGGTTGATTTAAATACAGGCTCTTGAGATTTTGAAATCGTAAGTGATCCCCTGGGAGATGGGCTACAGAGAGAAAGGGTAGTGAAACAAAGTAATCTGGTGATTTTTCTCCTGCATTTGCATGACACCGTTTGGATCTCCCACATAAATGTCATGTCTATTTATAGCTCTGTACGGTAACAGCCCCAGTTGTAAATTCAGATTCACAAACTCCTGAGCTGCATTCAGACAGTCTCCCACAAAACTCTCTAATCATAAAATATGGTGAGCTCTCTTCTTTTGTTTCTCACCAAATGTTAGGAGGGGTATTTGGGTCTATCAAATGATATTATACAGCTTAGACTTGAAACAAAAATATGAGCATATATTTTTGAGCAAAACATATGCCCACGTCTCTCAGCTGATGGCATTTGAGTTTAGCTCTGCTGACTTTCCTCCACACCAGAGTAGGATCTGACATGATACGACTGGGATCACTTGTTTTTTTTGTCAGAGCTTGTGGTCACTACCAGGTTGGGCAGGCTGCAAGATATTAATCTAAAATATGTAAAAGATACAGCTCCACTGTACTTACTGCTACTGTACTGTGCAAGGCCAGAGAATCAGACCTTTCCTCTTGCTATATTTATAAGTAAAACCAAGAGACACAACTTAAAGTATTCAGAAACCTCAAGTCAGACATTTGTCCTGCAGACAGTAACCTAGAGAGGCCTCAGACTCAGAGATCCTGTCTCAGAGAGATGCAAGGCTGTACCTACTGCAAGACCACAATTTCAGACCAGTGGGTAACATGAATCCCTCTCTTCATGCAGGAGCACATCAGGCATTCTTCTTTCCAAGTGGAGTCCACCCTCAGTTGAAGTGTACCAAAGCATCCTTCCCACTGACTTTATTTATCATGACAGTCCTGAATCTGCAGCTACGTCATTCTATGGTGTTTCCTTGTCTTGACCACACTTCATACAAAGGAAATAAAAAGTGAGATTCCTCTCCCAAATGTAACTGTTACTGGCAGTGATAGTGGGAGTAGGAAACAGTACTGAACAATTTTGGAACCTGTATAGAAAATTAAATTTCATTTTTTTTCCCCTGGAACTGCGAAATGTTCCAATTCCAAGACATAGTTTTATGTGTTCACCTATGATAGAATTTAATTGCAACTTTGAAGACAAGTGATAGGGTAGCTTTCAGACCAACCTGAGCAGACGTGTCTGACCTTGTGCCTTGGGAATGGTCTGCTCAAAAGGAGCATTCGACTGATCCTTCATCTATCTAAGCCTCTACACTGAACTGCACTGGGAGCTCTACTACTTCACATTAAACAACAACAACAAAAATCAATACATAAACTCAGTCAAGGGACAAAATATCTTCCCTGTCCTTTTGGGTCCTAAACACTCCAGACAATCCAGCTCCAGAGATGGCTGGCAACTACAGTTTAGTGCCATTTCAAGGGGTTAGGAGACTTAAGCATTTTCTAAATCCGTACAAGGTATGGGGCATAAAGCAAATCCTTGAGGTAAAGGACTGATTGTCCAAATTTGGAATTAGGTGCACAGATCAAAGATTGTTACATTCATAAACTGCACGCTTAGGGCAATAAAATACCTAACACATAGCATAAAGCAAATACTGCTAGCAGCTAGGAGGGCCCTTCTCCAGTGGGTAGTTAATTTATTCTTGTTCACTACAGATTTTTCACCCTTATTCAGTGGAGTTTCAGGTGCTAGCCCCTGACAACGAACAGCTATTGGACTGTTCGACATCTGATCTGGCACGACACTCTAATCACAAAAAATCAGTTAGACTGGCAAATAAGAGAATAAATTGACAAGATTTGAATGCTTTCCAGGAAAGGAGGTGCTGCTATTCTTGTCACTGCACATCTGCCTGCTGATTTTCAAGGGGATGTGCAGTCTGGCACTGGGCTGGATTCCCCACTCTTCCCACACCTGCTCTATATCCAAGATCCCTTCCTTTGGCTTGAAATGATGCAGCATAAAACCCCCCTGCTGAAAGCTGACCCACCCTCAGTGGTTCACAGGTCCTGGGTTTGGACACACAGGTGCTTTAGCTGCTCCAAAATGCAGTCTTCCATTTCAGCTGTAGTTGAGACAGCAAAGCCAGCTCTTCACTGCAAGTCAGCTCTGTTTCAGGACTGCTGAAAAGCCCTCACAGGAACATGAACTACCTGTCCTGAGGGGAATCTCTTGCCCCTTCTGCAATTTCTCCAATGACAGAGAGATTGAGGAGGCTAAGAAGGGCCAGAGCACAAAGACAGTATTTCATATTCAATGTCCTGGGCTGCAGAGAGCTGGAAAAGCTCAAGTCTTGGCCATATTTAAAGGCAAATTGTGATTACACAAGAGACAGCAACTTTCTAGGCTACACACAAATGCGAAAAAGCTCACATGGCATAAAGCACGTGAAAAGCAGCCGAATCAGCAGAGTGATTGGGAGGACGTTGCTTTGGGGCTGAAAGCTGTACTTCTGCACACTTCTGCACTTGTGTGTGTGGCTCCTGGAGAAGGCCAGGAGGGAGCCAGTGGTTAGGGCAGGGAGCAGGAGGCTTGATTCTGTGCAATTCAGATGTACTAGCGTACGAGCTAAGAGCGGTAAGCAGGAAAATACTGATCTCTGGAAACTTGATCCTGCATTACCGAAAGCCCTGCTGAGAGAGTACCAACTTACTCTTACATAATCAACCACTAAGGGTAAGGAGCATGTAGCTAAGAGATAATACACGTAAGGAGGATCATGCCTAATTCCTGACAGTCCTACACTCTGCCACCAAACCATTTTTTTTACCCCACCGCTCTTTTGTTAAGAGCATGATACAGACTTGAAACTAGGATTGGGATGCAGAGGATGACAAGACTCTTTTCCAAAAAGACCTAAGGTCTGGGTGACGGAACTGTGCATGCCTATGCAAAGCTGTACTGATTTGGCTTGGTTTGCATACAACTTTGCATACATTAGCACTCATAACACTCTCACCTGGCTTGCAGACTGCCTAGAAAAGGTATGGGCTAACGATCAAATGACTTCAGGATGAACCATCCATTACCCATGCTGTGTTCCAGCATGGCAAAGGCACATACCTGACAACAACTACTGCAGGAACGCTGTACGAGTAGTTCCTGAAGAGCAGCTGACAAACTGGCAGGCTGCATGACAGCTTCCCCTATGGTAGCCTTTTTTTGGGGGGGTTATCCCCTGAAGTCTACAGGCTCACTTTGAAGTGCCAGAACTTGCTTTAAGCTGACTGCCAACCTAGAATTGCACTCGCTAAACCAAACTGATTCAGGTTAAGACAATGCAGCTTCTATGCTAGGAAATGTTCCCTGTGAATACCCCACAGAAAAGAACACCGCGTTGGTTAGGACATCACAGGGGATCAGCAGACTTTGTGTACCAGTTAGACAATATCACTGGCCAAATCATTTGTTATCACTCTTGCTTCCTCTGTCAGTATAACAGGGAGGATGATATTCCTAAGACTATGTAAGTAATTGTTCATTTACATGCTTCACAGGTATTTTAAGGGAGTTACTAACACAGTTGAGCCTTCTCACTGGACCACTTAACAAATGCAAAGAGCCAGTACAAGAGAGCAACAAATGCTTATGAAGACCGTGAACAGTGAAGGGCTGTACATTCATAACAATGTCAGGATGGGTGTGCTCAAACCATGCTACAAGCAGCCTTTAACCAGGGTGAAATGGCTCGCTGTCATCACCCAGACTGGGAAACTACCACATATTTCAGCCCATAGCACCTCTGGCTGTGCTCCAGAGGCAGCAGTAAATAGAGCAGCAGAACAAGCTGCTGTGTGAAGGCTACAAGAAATCTATGATAGGGATGGCAAAATAGGAGGGGTGTTTTAGGTGTTCCCCGCTCACCTCGTGTGCTGCTGCTGTGGAGAGGGCTCTGCTCCCCACAGCCAGTAAAGCTGCCTCAAGAGAGCACAATTTACTCATATTTACCCATTTTTTACCCAGCCCAGGCCAAGGGCAGTCTGAGCCCCATCCTGAGCCCCTGCCTAGCCGGGTAGTGCAGGGCAAGGGGGGTTCGCTGCCCAGGGATGCTCCTGCCTTCACCCAAGCACAGCTGGTGCAAGCAGGGAGCCAGACAACGCCACCCGCCAGCCCCCTCCCTCTCCTCCCAGGGTTATTTTGAGGGAATAAACCGGCTCGGGAGGGACTGGGGTGGGAATCGGGCCCTGCTCTCACCTGCTTCACCTGCAGGTCCACCACTCTCTGGAAGACGTGTGCCACCAGCAAGGAGATGCTGGCGATGAGCAGCGTCATGGCCAGGACCCCCACGGTGACGAGGCAAAGCGACTTCATGGCTGCTGCTGCCGAAGAGGGACACAGTCACCGCCGCCACCAGGCTCCGAGCCGGGCTGAGGGGGCGGGCGGCCGCCTGGCCCCGCCTGCCGACGGGCCGGGAGGAGCCGCCCGCCCCGCAAGGCCGGGAGGGTCCCGGGGCCGGGGCGGGGATTCTCCGCGGTGCCGGGGCGGTGGGAAGGACAGCGCCTCTGCCAGGGGGAGGTTTGGTGACCAAGGCCGTTCCTTGCTCAGGGCACCAGGTTGGTGGCTGTAGCCTGCTTCCGAGAAAAATCTACCCGAAATTAATTTGGGTTTCTTCCTGCCTGCAAGACGAGCTGCCGCTGGCACGGGCAAGATCTTCCTGTCTGCTGCAGATGGATCTGCTGGAGCACGTCTCTCCGTGCAGCAGGCATCTTTAAAACATGCAGTTTCTGGAAAACAAGCAGAAAAACAGCTATTATTATTCATAGAAGCATAAAATGATAGAGCGGGTAGTGCTGGATGGGGTCTGAAAGATCATTCTTGAGCAAGATGATTAGGGAAAAACTTGTAGGGAATATGAACTGCCTCTAAACTGAATTAAGCTTTGCAGGGATCAGATTCTACCATAGCTTTTAGCAGAGCCTGTTGCAATATGACAAAGGGTAATAACTTTAAACTAAAAGAGGGTAGATTTAGCCTAGATATATGGAAGAAATATTTTATGCTGAGAGTGATAGAACACGGGCCCAGGTTGCCCAGAGAACTGGCTGATGCCCCATCCCTGGAAACATTCCAGGTCTGGTTGGACGGGGCTCTGAGCAACCAGGTCTAGTTGAAGATGTCCCTGCTCATGGCAGGGGGTGGACTAGATGGCCTTTAAAGGTCCCTTTCAACACAAACCATTCTATGGTTACATGATCTCCACAGGTCCTTTCCAACCCCTATCATTCTGTGATTCTGTGTGATAATTTGATAGAGTTCGGTTTCCACTAACCCAGTTAAGCCACTGCTAAGAAATAACATAATTGACACACTCATTTCTCTTTAAGAGACAGTGGGCACTATTGTTCCAGCTTCCCACCCATAATTGCCTCCTGGTGCACTGCTAGCAGAGGGAAAAATACCTGGAACAGGGGCTTTCCTAGCAATGGGTGTTGTGCTAATTGCTTTCCATCTTCACAGCCTTCATGTTGCACAAAAGGAAGGAAAGTGTCTGTGATACAGGGCTCCCGTCCCATCACCATAATCAAGCTGCCAGCAACACCAGTGTTTCGAAAGTCATGAGTCAGTGTCCTTTCCTCTTGCCCTTCCAAACCATGAGGCTGGCAGCTTGCCATTATCAGCCTGATCCAACTAATACCTTCCCTAGAAGAGAGCAAGGAGACCATCAGGTGGATTTCCTGCTAAGGTGGACTGAAGTTTTTTCATGCATAAATAGTACTTCTTGTAATTGCAGACACACTCTTGTGTTACTTTGTGCATTTTTCTTTTGCCTGTGAAAGGTTATGAGGTCACATTTCACAGTTGTTTGGAAAACTAGAATTTTGTGTTGTTCCACCCATACAGTAACAACAACAACGAAAAAAAGATTGTTTTGGCAGCTTGTTTTCATTTAGATTCCCACTCTGAAGCGGTGCTCGTAGCTCTGTTTCATCATCATCTCTCCAAAAGCAAGCAACAGAGAAATAATCACAATCTGGTTTTGAAGGGTAATTTAACTACACTAATAGAATTCTCCTCCTGGAAAAAATCTTCCATGGGAATTCTCTCTCTGAAACCACAAGCCTTCCTTTACAGCATAAAATACTGGCCTTTAGTGGGAACCGGCCGTAGTGACAATTTTTACAAGCAGATGCCTCCTCCTGCAGCACATTAAATATGTTTTCCAATGTTTTCCATTGCTTCTGAAGCAGCGGAGTGGAGACCTCTTTCTCATCTCACATAAAGTAGTTTAACTGCTCTGGGACTTCTGTTTTTTAGTGAAGCCAACTAGGTCCATTGTCTCTAAATCAGAGACAAATACAGAAGAATAAGAATAGATAGCAATTGTCTAGTTATGCAAAAGACATTTTTATCTACTTTTCACATCCATGAAGCATTTTTTAGTAGTGATGTTAAAGAACATGCTGTTTTATCTGAGCACTGAAACCCTGGAAAATCAAAAGAAAGGCAGTAGTATTTAAGGAATTCCAGCAAACTGAGGTATCTTAAATGGGAGATACAATTTTTATTTCAAAGCCTAAATTTGGTTTGCTACCTCAATGGAGAAAGGATTGCAGTCCATGGTGCCACTGTAATTCTTTAAGCTGAACCCTAGCATGATCAAGCAATGGATTTCTGCAGAGTTTTGGTTTTGTTGAATTCAGTGTTTTGGTTTATTTTTTTCATAGCAATCTACCCATGTGATGTGCAGAACTAGATTGTTTCTCCATACAGATTTTCTGGACTCTCAGTGTGAATTATTTTCTTTTTTGGCAAATTACCTTTGGAAATCAAGAAACTGCTTGCTACCAATGATACATCTAAAGCATTCCTGTCAAGAGTGACTCTGCCTCTGAAGTGCAGCATGGGAATGCAGTGGGTGCACTGCTGGCTCGAGGCACAATGATGTGTCGTAATTACAAATCCCTAAAACAAGCAGAGGCATATCTTCCCATCCCAATATCATGATGACATTGCAAGAGGAAAAGAAAGATAAGGCCCACATTCAGGAAAACATGTAAATGTGCTTACAAAAGAAGATTTAGCATCCCCATTCTTTCTCCTTTCTTACCTCTTCCATTAATCTCTCCTCTCCCAACTCCTTTCACATTTTTACTATTTAATTTACCATTCCCAAGAATCTCTGCCACTTAAATGACAGCGTTTACAGAAGTTTGTGACAATCACTCTGCTTATGTGCTACACCACTGTCTTACTCCCATTGTAATGTCTTGGCAGCTTTTTTCTGTCATTTTCCCATCACAACTGGGATCCCAGCCTTGGTGGGTGCCTTGCACTAACACCATAAATACAGTAAAAATAATGGGCAAATCCTACTCTGTAAAACATACCAGGTGCCAGCTCCCAGGCTGGGGCCTCCCTGACAATCACTTAGCAAAAAACAAAAGGCAAATTGATACCTGGGACAGATTGTCCCTTCCCTGTTGAGTGCCATTCCTCACACTTGATGGCAGACGCAACAGCTCTGCATGCACGATGTTGGGACCTGTGGGAGAGAAGCACATCAAAATGGGTGCATGGTGCCAGCAGGATCCCCTTGGAAATGCAAAGGTACAAGGGGTGTGAAGGGCAGGTAAATCAGAAATTGTTGAGTTGTTAAGGTCTGGAGAAATCCAGCTGTAGGAGAACACACTGAGCAAGAGGTCATGGAGTCTGCCACAGGAAGCTGGTGTCTCCTGTTCTGCCCCCATCATTCCCATACACTGCTGGGCTAGACCCTAGATCTGCAGTGTCTCATGAAGTAATGGGCAAGCTTCATGCACCCAGGGGAACACTTCAGGGCCTCTCCTGATGATTTCCATGTGCCAAAATGATTTGAAAAGCTTTTAAAAACTATACCATGGATCAAGTAGTCCTGTCCCAGGCATTGGGAAGATATTTAAGAAATATAAAAGGTCATTACTTACTGAGGTTGTCAATGTGGCTTCTTCAGTTTGTGTCACTCCAGGTACTTGGATCCTTGGGGTCTGCATAAGGAAGGAAAAGGCTTATCCAGGAAGGAATTAGGAAATCATACAGCACAGCATCGACCAAATCAGAACAGATACCAGAAATCCTTAATCCCACTCCTGTGACTTAGTAACTACTAGACCTTTCTTTAGTGAATGTTTTATGCTGGCCACAATAAAAGGGTAGAAACAGCAGGTAGGAGGGGTAGGATATTTTTCATTGTCTCTTTGTGTGCACCCATGTCACTTCATGGATCTCTGGTCTTCACCATCCAGGATAGGAATCATGCTTGTTCTGACTTCAGACTTCAGTGCTACAATCGTCTGTCACTGTTGACAGACCTGCTCACACCAGGTCTAACAGGATCCAAAACTTGCATTGTTTCCTTTAGGAGCTGTGACCTGAAGGCAAACGAGACATGGAACAGCCTTTCCAGAACCAAGTGTAGTTTCATCTCAAAAGTGAGGATTCAATTGTAACTAGAAAAGTGGTTTACTGAATAAATACTCTACCACTTTCTCTCTCATCTAAAATTTTGGTAGACTTGTCCACTCATCTCCTTCTGCTGCATGATGTTTGCAGTCTGCTTTCATCTATGTATCTCTGGTGCTCTCTTTACTTCCATCTCCATCTCAGCAGAAGAAATTCATATGTAAATATTACAGGGACTGACATCTTCTTATCAAGAAGGGTGCTTTCATGAAGGTGGGGCATCCCTCTCTTTTGCACACTGTCAGGAATTTAACCTCTGGCTGCCATTTAACTCGGCCTGGCTCATCAGCAGAACAGAAAACATATTGCAGGTAACTTGCAGGTCCTTAATATATCAAGTTTCCCCACAGCTCACCACAAAGAGCCTGTGCGGGCTGGATGTTTCAGAGCCTGGGCCAAGGATGACAGCAGAAGCACTTTTACATGGGGTATACTCCCAGTGTTAGAGGGGAGGTGCTTGGGAAACACTCAAGTACATCAGCAATACAAAAGGAAAATGTTTGCAGAGACTTCCCTCTTCTGCCTTTCGCAGGCGCAGCTAATACACATACTTGTCATCAATGAATTTACACATAGTATGTGTGTTTCTAGTACTGTACACATCATTAATAAAATAATAACCTAATTATAAGATACTGATTTCAGCTGAGAGTTGAGAAATTTCTGAAAGATTTGTAAGTGGGTAGCAATCAAATTTCACTACTCATGCTTTAATTTATTCTTCCCACACAGTACAAATTAACTGCTGGCAGGAAAGCAGTTCACTATAGGGCAGAGTTACCCTGCAATTACTAGGTTCAACAGTCACCTCGGAAAGGTCTGTGAACAAAGTTACTGCGTGTGGAACAGCAGCCTCTGCTCTTGGTTTAGCTGCATAGGGATGCACGTGAAGTAAGTGCATCTCACAGGCCAGGCTGGGATTTGCGTCTAGAACCCGGCTTCACTTCTAGATTTGGGACAATGACTTTTTAGGAGATGAGATTTGTCAACCGTGCTTGTTTCTGCTTCTGAGGATATGAATACTTTTAACTGTTACGAGGACGACAGCAAAAACCTTCGTCCTCCTGAAATGTGGTCCTGCCTGTCTCTCATGTTTTTGATGCTCTCCAGCTAAATAACCACAGTCCTCATGAACTGTAAGCCATACACACATACCTCTACACCCATGTCATAACTGTGATACAGATCATGTAGTACATTTTAAAATTACACACACACAACCATATTCTTCATAATCTGAGCTATACCCAAATTAGTAAATGCAGCGACTCACACCCATCAGCCACTTCTGGTTTGGTTTGCTGCTTCCCTGACTCATCAGCTGTTTCTGCATGTACAACCTCATGACTCAGAGGCTCTGCACTGTGCCACCTGCAGAGGAGGACATCATTGCTTCAGGCCACCTTTTCTTTACTGTTCTTTTCACCCAGATTTCTCTCCTCATTCAACTCCACCAAACTTCACCCTGAATGTAAACCACTCTCACCCTCTTCTCCCCACTGCATCGAGCACCAATCCACACAAAGCCTTCTTTACTCACTTGGACGTCTGGTTTTCACCACTGCCACAAAGCAATGCTAGAGCCCTCACTGCTGAGCCACCTGTCCAAGGAACCACGCTAGGAGATGGGCAATGGGCGAAATACCTACTGGGGTAAGAGAATGTTACTAGTGGCTGTGTAAGATAGGCTATGACTTGTACCAAGATGTGAAACAGAGATCTGGCTAAGGAAGGAAGGAGAGGAAGCTGCAGGGCATGCACTCGATGGGAGACTCTGGCACGTGGCATTGTCTGGATAATCTAAGCAGAGTAACAAGTTTGCTGAGGACCTGGCTTGCAGTGCCAAGCCCATCTAATTGCTACATCTCCTACTGCCCACCTTTACTACCCTTGTATCAAGTTATAGCTGCTAGACTGCACATTCCTCCAATGCAGATTGCAACAGTGAACAACCAAGTGCTTCATCTTACGCTTTTGCGCATTAAGTCCTACTCTCCACCTGCTTTCTTCCCTGAGGACACCTCAGGTCATAGGAGGAACAATTACAGGTTAGACAGCTAGAGCTCAGGGAGACTGACAGAACTTCTGCAAGTCTTTGGTTTTCTATACACCCCTGAGGCAGCTCCAGGACCAACCAGGTTTGCTTGTTCTATTGCTAATGAGCACTGCAAACAGCCCTGAACTGCTGGGAACAGCCTCTGCACACCAAGGGACAAGCATAAGTGCAGCAGCACCCAGAGAGAAACCACCCTCAGTTACTTCACTTTCATTTGAAAGACGGCATCTTTCCAGAGGTAAAGACAATATAGTTGTTACCATTCTTCCTTGAAGTGAGCATCCATCCAGCACTTGAAATGCAAAACCGGTCCAGGATTGTGTTTCCTCTTCCCTTATAAATGGACTGCCCCTCATTATTACTTACAAACAGGAAGCTAACAAAGCCTGAATCACCATAAAAATATATCTCCGATCTTATTATAGGGAAAGCTATAAGGAGCTGCCAGGTTTCTGAGACACCTTGCTAATATGGTCAGATTAGTCACACATGTCAGTAACTGAATCAGTGCCACACTTTCCCATTAATATAATACACTGGAGAGCAGAGGCTTTACCCTTCAGCCTTGAAAACATCTTGTGATAACCCTGAACATTCCAAAAATATTAAAGAATCTCTCATTCAAAGAGAATAAATGGTGACCGTGGGCTTTTTCCTATATTATGACACATGCAACTCCTAAAAAAGTGACGATGAGCATACAACTGTCAGTGGGACTTCAGGGCTCAAATCCTACAGCAGTGGATAAAAACTCTGGCCTCTGACCCAAGCCCTCTGATTTGACAGGAACTTTGTATATAGCGCCAAAGCACAAAGCAAAACACAAGTCAATTTATTTTGTAGCGCTGCCAAGCACATCTGTTCACTCCAGTATTTGCTGGAGGGAAGGAAGGGGACAGAGAGAGAGAGACGGGTTATGTTTATTTGCCTTAGTTTGGATTCAGCCTGACTGAGTACAGTTTCAGCAATCCATACACAGTTTTAAGTGAACTGTACTAGAGAGGGCACATTAACATTACTAAACCAACGGCACACATTTCTCTGACATAATCAACATGGTGTTCCACCCTGTGGCTCTGTCCACACGTAGAGACTGTGACTGCTATTATATGACATATTGGGCCTCCATGGTCCCCCAGCATGGCTACTGCTGGTGCCCAAAGCAGTGCCCAAGGAGGACAGGGTCAGGGTTGAAGGCGGCAGATGACAGCAAGTGGGGTGGGAGTGTCAAGCTGCTTGTGGGTAGAAAGGGTTTGCAGGACAAGAGGAAACGGCCTCAATTTGCCCCAGGGGAGGTTCAGAGTGAACAGTAGGAAAAATGTCTTCACTGAAAGTGGTATTAAGCATTGGAACAGGCTTCCCAGGGAAGTGGTAGAGTCACCACCCCTGGAGGTATAAACACCACGGGTAGACGTAGCGCTTAGAGGTATGGTTTAGTGATGGTTCTTGTCGGTGTTAGGTTGATAGTTGGACTCAGTGATCTGAAAGGTCCCTTCCAACCCAGGCAACTCTCTGATTGTATGATTCTCTGTGCTCAGGGTGAATCTGGGCCCTGGACCTGGTAGCGTGGCTGCTTAAAACTGCTTGCTGCAAGGCCAGCTCTTGAGATAGCTTCAGTTTCATTCAAGTGCTTTTCGGGTACTAAGCCTCCAACACCCAGCTGGCAAGAATCTTTCTTTTCCAGCTGCAGTAGAGGTTTGTGTCAAGAATGGATTTTGACCAACACTAGACACTGCTGCTTGTTTTGAAAACGTGCTTCCTCGGTACTTTCCCCAGTTTGCTCAAAGTCTCTTTCCTCTTCTTGGCTCTCGTGGAAAAGACTTTGGAGTCTTTTAAGTCTTTTCTAGACAGTGCCTAGTGTTGTGTCCACCTTTAATTTCCTCTCCTGTGTTGAACTCCCCAGAGACCAGGGGCGCCACGGCTCTGCCCCATGGCAACAGGGAGCACTGGGACCCACACCTCTGCCCCACAGAGGGGCTGCGCAGGGGCTCACAGCCAGTCCTAGTCCCTCTGCATGGGGACTGTGATGTCATGATGGGACACGTTCCAGAGCCACCAGACATAGAGGGATTCTGAGGGAGGGCAAGGATAAAGTGCTGTGAGCACCCCAGAGACAAGCACCCTCCACTGCCGCGGGCTTTGAGGTGGGCGACTGCTTGGCTCCCATCGCGTACTCCTCCTCACCCAGGAAGAGGAAGATGAGTGCTGTGGCATGCACCGTCTTCAGTTGGCTTTGCCTGGAAGGGAATCTCTGCGATGATGTGATCATCAGCGTGGATGGCATTGAATTCAATGCTCACAAGTCAATCCTCCGGCGCTGCAGTCCATACTTCAGGTGAATGCTTGAAACCAGAGAAGAGGGGGCCAAAGACTATTTCCTAGTCTGTGCCACATGGCTTTTGCGTATCTGCAGCGCTTCCCTCGGCCCTCAAACTCTTCTCCAGCAGTTCCCCTTAGTCCTGGTGCCTCGCAGGACACCAGAATTCATCCCCAACCTCAGATCCACCAGCAGTGCTGGAAGCAGTGAGCGCATGCCTGACAAGCCCCCAGATAGGCAGGTGCAGAGCTGGGAGCGCAGACAGCCTGGCTTGTCTGCCTTCAAGTGGGACAGAGGTTTTCCTTCCCCACGCACCAAGACTCTCTGGGGTTCTTGCTGAAGTCAGGGTGCCACTCACCCTAGGGCTCTGTCCACACGTAGAGACCGTGACTCCTTTTCAAAAGACCCAGCTGGTAAACCACATATTGAGCCTCCATGGTCCCCCAGCATGACTACTGCTGGTGCCAAAAGCAGTGCCCAAGGAGGCCAGGGTCAGGGTTGAAGGCGGCAGCAAGGTGGCTTTCTTCCCCAACGCTGCTTTGTGTTTTCCAGGGCTTTGTTTTCCAGCATCTGGAGCAATGCCGAGAAGATGGTCTATGCCATCCCCGGCACTTCCCCAGAAGCGATGAGGCTCATTCTCGAGTTCGCCTACACCGGGACAGCCCTGGTCACGGCCGACAACGTAGAACATTTGCTAATTGCAGCTGACCAGTTCAATGTCATGGGCCTCGTCCGTCTGTGCTGCGAGTTCTTACAATCCCAGCTCTGCCTGGAAAACTGCGTGGGCATCTGGAGGTTCACAGGCCATTACAACTGTCCTGACCTGCGAGAAGCAGCCCATGCGTTCATCCTCCACCACTTTGAGGAGATGACCAGAGTGTCCAGCGAGTTCCTGGAGCTCTCTGTCAATGAGCTGGAGTGCATGCTGGAGAAGGATGGTGTCCATATGAAAGAAGAGGCTGTGTTCGAGGCCCTTCTGAAATGGATTGCTTACGACCTGCAGAACAGGAGGCAGCACGTTGTAGCCTTGCTGGGGAAGGACGGGTGGAAGCGTGGGCAGAAGGGATTTTTTTTCTTTAAATAAACTCTGCATTATTGACGGTTAAAACTTTGCTTAAAACTTTGAAAATAACTTTGTATCTTCAATTTAGCGGTGTTCTCCCACAGCCTGTCATGGGGCCGACCTGCTATTGTCCCCCTCCCCTCTTCAAGCCCAGCTTAAGGCTCTGTCCAGGAGCTCTGTTGGCTGGTCAGAAAAAAACCCTCTTCCCCCTTTCAGAAAGCTGAATCCTGTCTGACGCCAGCACACCTGGTGCCGTGTAGGCCGCCCCATCCACAAGAAGGGCCCCGGAACCATGATCCGGGGACCCACAGGCCTGTCAGTCTCACCTCGGTGCCTGGAAAGGCCGTGGAACAGATCATCCTGGGGGCCACTCTGCAGCACAGGAGAGACAACCAGGTGATCAGGCCCAGTCAGCACAGGTTCATGAAAGGCAGGCCCTGCCTGACCAACCTGATCTCCTTCTAAGGCAAAGGGATGGGCCCACTTGGTGGGAAGGGAAAGGCTGTGGATGTTGTTTGCTTGGACTGAAGTAAGGCCTTGGATAGAGTTCCCCACAGCATTCTCTTGGAGAAAGTGGCTGCCCGTGGCTTGGTCAGGAGTACTCTCTGCTGGGTGATGAAACTGGCTGGAGAGCAGGGCCCAGAGAGTGGTGGTGAATGGAGTTAAATCCAGTTGGCGGCCGGCTACAAGTGGTGTCCCCCAAGACAAACTACCATGTCTTGCACTTAGGTGTCAATAACCCCATGCAGCGCTGCACACGTGTGGAAGAGTGGGCTCCTTTCTGAATGCTGAGTCCTGTCTCACACCAGGATACCATATTCCGTATGAACGCCACTCCAGCATTACAAGATGAAGGATCCTTCACCGGAATAGATAGGAGAGACACTGGGGACGCGGATTTGAAGTGTGTTGTTGCCACATCCTTGCTCAGCAATCCACATCAGTCTTCTTTTAAAGTCAAAGACCACTTTCCATATACTTCTGACATACCAGGTATCTCACGATTTGTGAAAATTCCACTGCAATGCTCTAGGAGGCTTGCTTTTTTCTTCTCTTAGACTGTGCTCAATTTCTTATTGATCTAAAGGAATTCAAGAGCAGATTCTTGAGCTTAAAATGTATGCTGCTGCATTAAAATCTAGATGTACACTACTTCTACATACTCCTTTACTGAGTAAATGTGGAGGTCTTGCACAGTAAGCAAGAGATTTTTACAGTCTGTCCAAATTGCAGTTTCCTGTGCCTCTGCATTTGAGGCAGACTGCAGACCTACAATCAGTGTCTGCTTTGTTTTGAGCCTCTTTTATGTCACAGGCTGGTATCTTCTCTTGTTCCTGAAATAAACATAGGTATTGGAGGCTGCAATTACATGATTTTCCTCGCCTGCATTACATTATTATTTACTCAGGCAATCAACTAACTCTAATTATAATTCTGAAATGTCAGAAGCGAGCAATCTCTCTGGAGTCTTAGCATGCACAAATCCTGCCAACTCAGCCCCAATGTGCACTGCACTTATTGGCAGAGATGAGGAAAGAGACCAAAACATCTCACATTGGGAGTATCTTCCCAATTCCCAGTGTATATTGCACTTAAATGCACACTTGGTAGGCCCAGAAATAGGGCCAGGATGAGTCATTCTTAGCCCCCATCCCTCCTCCCAGTTAGTTGGTGGCAGCCGTTACTAAACAAATGCTTTATATGTGAGGCTTGATACAAATAGCTGGTGTCTACCAGCTTGTACAATGAGGCTCTGTGTGGGACAGCCCTCGGCTCCTGTGCTGGGACAGGGCAACACTGGCTAAAGGCACGATAGGCACTATCTTTCCTGGAAATGTGCCGGACAGCAAAGGTCTTAAGTGACCAGTGCAGGAAAAGGATGGGAGGAAACAATTTTCCAAGAGCCCAGACCAGAGAGTTAAAGAAATGAGGCGGTTCCTGGGGGCCTAATCCTGGTAAGGAAGCCTATGGCATCTCCTTCCTCTGGTTCCCTTAGGATCTGTGCACATGCCCAGATCTGGAACAAACTGTCCC
Organism: Nycticryphes semicollaris; assembly: GCA_013400055.1. Classification (NCBI taxonomy): domain Eukaryota; kingdom Metazoa; phylum Chordata; class Aves; order Charadriiformes; family Rostratulidae; genus Nycticryphes; species Nycticryphes semicollaris. The sequence goes on from VXBJ01000655.1 coordinate 88,644, forward strand.
CTTCAGTAGATGTAGTCTGTCACCCAGAGCCAACTGAGGAGATGCAGAGACTTGCAGCAGCAGGTCAGTGGCCCAGAATCACTGCCCCTCAGTCCGTCTGCTGCCTGCAAAGCTGTGGCACCACGATGTGACGAACACCTGCGCTTAGCAGGATTTTATTCTAGTACAGTAAATTAAGTTCACCAACTGTTTGGATGGGCAGGTTGCCAGCCTCCCTCTAGGAGTACAGCTGTTCACAGCTGTTGAAGGCAGTGCCATGTTCAATTATTCACACCATTTTTTCAACCCAAAAGTGGCACTGAGAAAAAAACACTGGAGGGGAAGGAGAGGGTGAATGCTGCCCTCAAGAACATACTGCACTGCCTGTCCACCTCCACCTTCCTGGGGAAGGCCAATGACCCAACATACTTCTGGTATTTCTAGGCCCATGCATCTTGCAGAATCTAGCTCATCTGTCCCCATTCCATCTTGGGCAGCAGCCACAGTGCAATGTTGCACTTTGTTGTGCCTGCTGGCCTCAATTTTGAGTATTTAATATCCTGTGGCCAAAAGCAGTGCTGGTCTCTAGGATAGGAGCCATTAAGCTAGACCTTCAGCACGGTCTGCAATACCTTGTATAGGTTTAGCTGTTGTCCCTTGATACTGCAGTCAGGGCAAAGCAGGGAATATTTTGAGGAAGCAAAAAGCTGGGTGGTTCTAGCATGTGACCTGGGTCTCAGGATGGAGCCACTGCATCAAGGGTTGGCTTGTTAAGCACAAATTACTGTCTCATGTCTTGCCTTTTCCACTAACATGCCTGGGTGGGAAAGGACTTCATGCTTTCTCCTGTCATCAGACCAAAGCAGTTACATGACTAAGTGACCAATGACATCCTTCTTCAAACATTTAACTCAGGGAAGAGGAACTTGTAGGAACAGTTTCAGAAGAGGGCATGCAGATTTGATGTCAGCAAAACTGTATTTCAATGAAGCGCTGTCATACCAGATCTGTAATAAGCCTGTTTGGGTTGTGAAGATAAACACTCCACCACCAGAGCTCATAGATCATTTGGGAGAATCCTTTCCCCAAAGAGCTGTACAGTCATAGAATCATAGAGTCATTCAGGTTGGAAGAGACCCTTGGGATCATCAAGTCCAACCATCAGCCCTACTCTACAAATTCCTCCCCTACAGCAAATCTCCCAACACCGCATCTAAACGACTCTTAAACACATTCAGGGATGGGGACTCAACCACCTCCCTGGGCAGCCTGTTCCAGTGTCTGACCACTCTTGCTGGGAAAAATTCTTTCCTAATGTTCAGCCTAAACCTACCCTCTTGTAGCTTGAAGCCATTCCCTCTCGTTCTATCGCTAATCACCTGTGAGAAGAGACCAGCACCAACCTCTCTAGTCCTCATGTGGTAAACAGTGAGACAACACAAAATAAAAAAATAAATTAAAAAAGGGGCAAATTTAGGCTACTGAGAGCTTCATTCTGAGTTCAGTCATGTGATTTATAAAATTATCTAATCACTTGCAGTTTTCAGGAAAGCACCATCTAAACAAAGGGGGCATGAATATCCATACTCAGAAATTCTACAAAGGTTTGGCCTAAGCCGTTTGGTAAAGAAGAATCACAGAATCACAGAATCTTAGTGGTTGGAAGGGACCTTTGAGATCATCGAGTCCAACCACATGAAAAAAAACAAAAAAACAAAAAAAAAAACAAAAAAAAC